>CM047897.1:15500192-15807932 GCA_026229545.1 Pistacia atlantica | reverse complement strand
GAGAAGTAGTTTGAGAAAGAATAGAGAACTTTGTGAATGGGCTAATATAAAAGTAAAGAGAATGAGAAAAAACTAAGAATGGGTTGGTGTTTTGTGAACTCCACCCGGAAGTTATGAAGAATGGGTTGGTGCTTAGTGAACTCCACCCGGAAGTCACGAAGAGTGGGTTGGTGCTTTGTGAACTCCACCTGGCCATGCCTCTGGTAAGATGAGGCCGTGACATTCCTGTGAGAAAGAATGAGAAAATATAAGAAAGAATAGAGGAAGAGAATGAGTAGAAGTTCACGAAGAGTGGGTGGGTGCTTTGTAATCTCCACTTAGTCGTGCCTCCGATAAGATGAGGCTGTGACATACAATAAAAAGTTGATAGGAAAGAGCTATGTGAAAGAGAAATAGAAAGAGAAGAAAAAAATGATATGAGGAGATTGTAAGGAAAGAATTAAGAGAAAGAGTCACGGGGATAAACGAGTAGAGGAATTTACTTACTGAGCATTATTTTGTGCTCACCCCGTTGTTTTTCTTTGTGTTTGCAGGATCTAGGTGAAGGACGCGGTCGGATGGGCATCGGCAAGCGAGGAGTAATAGCTACACTGTCCACTATTTTTGATAACTTTTACTAATGATGCCTTACTTTGTATAAAGAATGATTAAATGTATTAAAAGAAACTTTTGGGCCTATTTACTTTTGCCAATATAAATATATGTACTTGATGTATTTCTATGAGTATCCTAGTATGAAGCAGTTATTACATGGAATTAACAAGAACATCAGAAGGAAATGTTATTTCATTCATCTCCAAGGTGGTTAGGTTATATGGCATGAGAATAACCGGCCACATGCTATAAGAGTTACTCATATTTTCAAATGGATTGAATCCATCAATTACTAGTCCAAGATGTACATTTTGAGAGTCTTGTGCAAATCATGGGAACTCCTTTTCTAAATCTTTCCATACCTAAGAATTAGCTACATGTCTCAAAATTCCATCATCTACTCTTCCATCTTCATGTCACCTCATTTCTATACCTGTTTTTCTTGACATAAACAACCTTTGAAGCCTCGACTTTAAGGGGAAGTATCACAAAATTTTATAAGGAGTTTTCTTTCCTTTCCCATCATCTATTTTCCATCTAGAAGTACCACACTTAGGACAATATTCATGACCTCATAACTTTCCAAAATAAGGCAAAATCATGCTTGCATAAATGTGTAAAGATATATCTAAATCCAAATCACGCAACATGTTTTCTGCTTCATAATAAGATTTTGGAAGTTTCTCACCAATTGGTTTCACTTGTTTAAGTAAATCAAGCAACATTCAAATGATTTGTTGCTCCATTTGTTATACACCTTCAAATGAAGCAACTTTACTATGAATGACAATGTTGTGAAATTTGAACAACCCGGATACAACTCTTGTTGAGCTTCCCTCAACAACTTTTCAAAACTTGTATACAAATGCCTATGCCTCACTATGAACATCGCCACATGGACCACTTCCCATACAATGATCTCTTAAATTCTCAAAGTCATTTAACATCTCTTGGATCCGATCATCCTCTCCCTCATTATTAGGTGTTCCATGATGGTCCTCATCATCACAACCATTAGGATGAGAAGGAGAACCAATGTCAAAATTAGAGTGCTCGCCATAATAAATTCATCCAGTGCAGTTGGTATCTATCCCTCAAATAAGTAGGAGATTGCAAACAACATTTTGCCTTTGGATGTACAAATTCAGACAACCTGTACATGGACATCTAATATCAAATTCCCCACCTAACTTGTTCTCCACAAATTTAAAAAATATCTTACTCCTTCCACATATCTTTTCAACCATTTTTTTTCCTTCATCCAAGTCTTATCCATGATTTAATAACTATAAGGTGACAAAAATATAACCGCTTACCAAAATAATCACATAAACTAAATTTAAAATGATCACATCAACTAAATTTAGAGATGAACAAGTAAAGAAAATAAAGATTAAGAACTCACCTAACCAAAAACTAAAAAAGGTGGACAACTGTCTGATAATCCAAGGATTATATTGTTTTAGTTAGGCTTTTAGGCCGATTTTAGATACTTCTTAGTCCATTTATGCCTGAATTGCTACTTAATTCTTTACATTTTGTGTTTCAGGCCAAAATGGACATTTTGAGCAAATAATGAGCGAATTGGAGTTTCTGGACTCAGAAGTAAGCGGATCTCAGAAGTTGAGAGAGTTCTGAAGAGAGTAAAGCACTATGAAGCTTGTTCCCATGGGAGAGCATCAAAGATCGAAAATTCAAGCAAAGAAGCAAGTGGAGGGCAATTCTATAATTTCATAATTTTTCATGAAGATTCACCGCGGAGAAAATGAGTTACGCACAAGAATTAAATTTACTTCATCGCCATCGAGATTCCTTCTTCGCCGCGGCGAAGTCTGCGAATTTTAGTTTTCTCTAAAATGCATAGTTTCATTTTAGGTAAAGTCTTAGGTTTTTGGGCGAAGTATAAAAGCAAAACTTTGCCATTTTGAGAGGGTTCGTCGTTTTTCTTATTCTAGAGCAGCTTATTTTCATCTTCCTTAGTTTAGATTTGACGAATTTGGGTTGAAAAGTGAGAAGATTTGGGATTGAATCTGGTGGATTCTTCAACTAGGGGAGATCTCTTGTCTTTTCTCTCATTTCAATATGTTGAACCTTGAGTTTATTGTTTTTCTTGCTTGTTGTGTTAATTTAGCTATGAACTAACCCATTTTGGGTTAGGTTTTGACATAATTCGGATTTCCATGGATTAAGTAATTGATTTTTATTATTTTCATATGCTATTGCATGGGTTGTGTGGTTATTCTGATTTTATTGCTTTTATTTGATGAACATGATGAGATTGAGAAATGAGTCATGTTAAGCTTCTTGGGTAATCACCATTGTAGTATTGAATGCTAGAGATAGATTTAAGAATCAATGAAATCAATCTAGGATTCCATGTGCTTAATGAGCTTAGAACTATTAATCTTCAAATTGTTGGGTGCGGAAGTTTAATAGGGAAAAGTAGTAAAAGTAGGAAAACATAGCCTGAGAAGGTATGTTTTACAATTTAGAGAATTTGATTTACAACCAATGAATGTGAATATGGAAATAGCATAATCTGTAGGTTTAATCCATAAAGTCCGAATGAAGTCAAAACCCTACCCGTTTGTTTAAATTGATATTACCTTGTTTTTAATCTTGCTTTCATAATTTAGCTTTGAATATTTAGCAGTTTTTGTTTTAGTTTTAAGTTTAATTTTCTCCCATTAATCCAAACAAATTAGATTGCTCCAACTTGAAAACAGTAGAAAACTTAGTGCTTAGCAACAATCTTGTGGGAACAATACTCACTCATCACTTTATTACTTTGTGCGACTAGTGCACTTGCCATCATTGCATGTTGTAGTTACAGCGCATCATTGCCAGAATGGGTCGTGGGAGCTAAAGAGTCGTCAAGCATAATTGAAAAGGCCAGGTACGTGAAATGGAAGTCAAACTACGCCGAGGATCACTGTAAAATTTCAATTGCTATAATTAATATATGTAAGATATGTTAATTTTCAATGATCAAATTATTTCATTCAATGCATAGATAATATTATTTGTTTGTGAACTCATGGAAAACTTCAGAACCTTCAAAAAATTTTATATGCTATATATTTTTTTTAAATTCCATTACCAAAGCAAACAAACATCATCAATAACACAATCCCTAGATCAATATTTGAAGTTTACAATTTATTACAAAATGAAAATGAGAAAATTCATAAAGAAAGCTACATACAATTATTAATAAACATTTTAGTAGAAAATGATCTTCATTCTTCACCCAATTATCTTCAATTCATCCTCAATTGAACTTTCGCACACCATCTGACTGATAAGCATCATCAAGATCAATATTAACATCATCTACAAAAATTCCATCAAAAAATGAAAACCATAAGTTTGAACTTCTTAATCTAATTAAATTAAAACCAACTAGTAGCTCACGCCATTTCAAAAATTGATTTGGCAGATCACAACTCACAAGAACTGCCACCATAAAAAATCGAATTCTTTTACGGCTTCATCAAAACGAATGTTCCAGCTCCTTGAAGCTTGCTTGAGTCCATATATGGATCTCTGCAACTTGCATACCATATTAGCTTGCCCATCAAGAACGAAACCATCGGGTTGTGTCATATACACATCCTCTTTAAGGTTTCCGTTCAAGAAAGCTATTTTGACATCCATTTGCCAAATCTCATAGTCATGATATGCAATAACCGCAAGCATAATCCGGAATGGATTTAATCATGGCAACTGGCGAAAACTTTCTTCATAGTCAATGCCATGAATTTGTTTGAAACCTTTGGCAACCAGTCGTGCTTTATAAGTATGCACCTTGCCATCCATGTTAGTTTTCTTCTTGAAGACCCATTTATACCCTATGGGTTTTACCTCTTCAGGTGGTTCCACCAGAGACCACACTTGGTTCTGGTACATGGAGTCCATCTCAGATTTCATGGCTTCAAGCCATTTAATGGAATCTAGATCCAATATAGCATCTTCATAGGTTCTGGGTTCATCGTCTTGGTAGACTAGTACATCACCATGTTGAGTCACAAGATAACCATATCTCTCGGGCTGATGGCATACTTTCTTAGATCTACGTAGCTCTTGTGCTACCTGAGGTGGTTCACTTTGATCCACAGCTTCTGGAGTAACCTCCTCATGATGTTCAACCACCTTCAGTGGCATATCATCCCATCCTTCGTCTAGTATATCTTGTGGTTTTAGAACTTCATTAAGTTCTACTTTTCTCCTACTAGTACTTGTTAGAAAATATTCCTTTTCTAGGAAGACACCAGATCGAGCAACAAAAATTTTGCGCTCTTCTGGGTGGTAGAAGTAGTATCCTTTAGTCTCCTTTGGATACCCCACAAATATACATTTACAGGATTTTAGGCCCAGCTTGTTCGAAGTCAATTTCTTAACATAAGCTTCGCAACCCCAAATCCTTAGATAAGACAAGCTGGGCTTTCGCCCACTCCATAGCTAATATGAAGTCTTATCTACAAACTTTGACGGCACATAGTTCAAAACATGAGTCGTAGTCTCTAGGGCATAACCCCATAACGATGTAGGAAAATCAGTAAAACTAATCATGGACCTAACCATGTCAAGTAAGGTCATGTTCCTCCTTTCTAACACTTCATTGTGTTGGGGTGTATAAGAAAGGGTGAGTTGTGATACTATCCCACATTCCTTAGCAGGTACTCTGAAAACCCTGATTTTAAGTATTCACGTCCTCGATCCAACCGAAGAGCTTTAATACTTTTGCCCAACATATTATGTACTTCATTCCTGAATTCCTTGAATTTATCAAAAGCTTCAAATTTATGTCTCATAAGGTAGACATAAACATATCTACTAAAATCATCAGTAAATATGATTTTATATGAATATCCACCTCTGGCTTCAACTGTTAGTGGACCACATACATCACTATGGATGATACCTAACAGCTCAGTAGCCCTTTCACCTTGTCTTATGAAATGAGACTTGGTTATCTTGCCTAACAGGCATGACTCGCATACCTCAAATGACTGAAAGTCAAAAGGGTCCAAAACTCCATCCCTTTGAAGTTTTGCAATGCGGGTCTTATTAACATGACCCAATCTACAATGCCAAAGGTATTTCTGGTTTTGATCGCTATGTTTAGCTTTCTTGGTTTCAACATTGAGAATATCTTTAATTGTTTAAGTTAAGAACATATAATCCATTATATAACCTTGCAATTCCTAATAGAATACCAATTCAAACTAAAGGACAACAATCCATTAGCTATCTCAAAATGATACCCGATATTATCCAAAGCGGATACTGAAATAATATTTCTAGAAATAGAAGGTATGTGATAACAGTTATGTAGTTCCAACAACAAGCTTGTAGGCAAACATAAACAGTAAGTCCCTACAGCCAATGTAGCCACATGTGCTCCATTTCTAACTGTAAGGTCCACCTCTCCCTTGGCAAGCACTCTACTCTGCCTTAATCCCTGCACATCAGTACAAATGTGAGTACTACATCCCTATGTCAATGACCTAAGATGTTGAGGGAGAGAATTTAATCTCAATCATAAACATACTTGAAGTCGTAGCATCTGACTTCTTCTTACTTGCGAGGAAGGCCTTGCAGTGTTTCCTCCAATGGCTAGGCTTGCCACAAAAGAAGCAGACTACCTTACCCTTTCCTTATGCCACTCTTAGGCCCAAGTGCAACCTTTCCTTTGGGCTTAGGGCTTGGGCTTGGGTTTGACCTTGGCCTTACCCTTGCCGTTACCCTTTCCTTTACTGGCAGCAACTAGTAAAATAGGCTTGGACTTCTTTAAGTCCTACTCTGCAGTCCTCAGCATGTTCAAAAGTTCTAATAGGGTTTTCACCATCGTGTTCATATTGAAATTCATTATGAACGGTGCATAAGAGTCTAGGAAAGGATTGCAAAATCAAATCCATTTGTAATTTTGCATCCAACTCAAATCCCAAAGTCTCAAGCCTCTTTATGTGCTCGATCATCTTGAGGACATGAGGACCAACTTGGGCTCCCTCAGTCAAACGACTCCTAAACAATGCTTTCGACACCTTGTACCTCTCATGTCGAGCATTTCCTTCGAAAAGCTCCTTGAGGTGTAGAATAATGGAAGTAGCGTCCATATTCTCAAGCTGCTTTTGCAGCACAGGTGTCATCGATGCTAACATCAAACATTGAACGCCATCAACATCATCAAGGAACTTTTGATAAGTATCATTTACTTCCTGAGTGGCATCAGGATCAGGCTTAGCCAAGTATGGCTTTTCAAGGATATACATTTTCTTTTCTGACTTGAGTATAATCCGAAGATTACGATACCAGTATGAGAAATTGGATCCATCCAACTTGTTTTCTTTCTCGACTATCGGTCGCAGGTTCATAATGCTCATTTTGGTGAATCTACAATTACAGAAAAGATAAAGTAATTATAAAGTTCATTATTATTTAATATGGTCTTTTATTAAATGATGCTCCCACTATTTTACTCAAGTCAATAGCCATCACTATTAACTCGGGAAAGCCCATTGACTTTCCTAGTGGACCGAGATCCCATCCCTTCCCATTTCAAACCTTCACTTTGGTGAACAAGCCAAAATGAGTTGATTAGGTAGGCCAACAAACTTAATCCACACCATTTGATAGCTCCTACTATCAACCTGAAATGTGAAAAAGCCAACAAGCCAATCACACAATCCAATGGACACTACATGACATCGTCCTCAAGTATGATTCTCAGTATCAATAGAGTTGACACTACATGTCACCACGTACACACAATATGTGTATTGCTATACTATACCTATGATGCGTTTATCAACTTTCGCTTTGGCGAACAAGAAAACCGTCATTTTAAGTCGACCCATCACCATTAAGGAAAACTCCAATGCATTTTAACCTCCCACTGGTAAAAGTGTACCCTTCGCTTTGGTGAACAAGGTTTCGACGAACAGTGGTTTGATTAAAACCATGGTGATGGAAGGCTTGAGTGACTTAATACACTTTAATTGAGGGTTTGTTATTTAACGTCTCACCAGATTATTATCTTTGTTAGAATAACATTGTTTGGCATGTTATTGAACATTCAACCTTATCATGCATTCTAAACAAAATATTAAAACGTGCTAGTACATGGCCCAACTAAAACCAATTTCCTCGAGCTTAGAGGAATTGGTGGGTCACCTAGGGGTCCTGTAATAAATATCTTAAGTCTTTAAGAATGGTTGCCTCGTCCTTTGCTCCATCTTTAAGTACATTACAAAAGCATCATTCTAAATTTACAATAAGAATAATTATACAAAATTCTTTACATCAATAAATTTAGAAACCTCGATTTCCTTTTGAGGGGAATGAAATGAGAAGAGAATGTACATTGAGAAGAGGAGAAAGGCAGGACACGTAGGCCCTATTTGATAAATTACAACCATACATACCCAAATTTTTTTTTAAAACATTCACCATAGGTCTAAGGCTCATACGCCAGGCACCATGCAATATACAAACAAGTATATAGCATACATTTAAAAAACAATCAAATTTTTGAAATTGGTGGGTTAATTATTAATTACCCCCTGACAATTTATAGATCTGTATTTGGTCCAAAAGTTTTGAAAAACTTTACAATCTAGTCCCTGCACACTCGGAAGTACGCTTGCTGCGACGATGAGTTATATCACTGCAGTGTACAATGACTAACTTGACGTTCACGCTTAACGCGATCTCGCGGCAGTGATTTTGTGCAGCTGTCATCAGCAGATGACGCAGTGCATGAGCGTACTACGATCTCAGCACCGCTCATCCACTACCAAAAACACACCAAATGGATTTTGCTATCAATCATAAACACTGATTTCAACAAAAATCCATAACCCAATATACCAAACTTGCAGATCATCAACAAATTAAAATTAATCGATTAATTGATTTCTTAAAACATGATTTTAAGGAAGATTTTATGCAGATTCTTTATGGCAACATATCATCAATCAAATACATGTAATCAACCATCCACATAAAACTGTAAAATCTGGTACCCTAGGCTCAGATACCACTATTACGAAACAATCCATTGAGGCAGCAGAAAACAAAAATTAATAACAACACGAATCATTCCATAGAACCAAGATCAGGGCACAAATTTACGGTTTATATCAAAATAAGAATCTGTAGAAATTAATTTAGAGTTTTAAGAAATCGTACGCAATTTTGGAGGCTCCTCTAACTTTGTATCTGAACGTATTTTGATACCAACTTAAGTATAAGGATCGAACCGATATAGTCTACATGAAGATAATCGTAAGGAACTAAAGAGGGATTTGCTAGATCCTCTTTAGCCTTAAGAACAAAGAAGGAAATGAAGAGTATTTGATTTTTTCAATCAAAACTAAAACTGGCGTGGGAGAGAGTGTTTTGGGGCTGTGGGTTTTTCTTTTCAATGATAAAGTATGAATAATGAATTCTACAACCTTTTTCAATTAAAACTTTTCTTTTATAGTGATATTTTTATTGCCCTATTCCCATATGGAATAAGGCTTGGGCTCCAACCCAAACACTCCTTGTTTCCAAACACTCCCAATTAGATATTTATTTTAGTTCATCATTATCTCAATTAAAATCAATTAATGTATATTTAATATATATATTAACATTTAACAATAATGATAATATATTTAAATATATGCGAATACATATTTAAACGTAATCTCACTTATTTAATTTTTCTAACAAATTAAATAAAAGGCTACAACCTCAGCAAATTTAATTGCACTGTGAAATTACCAAAATACCATTTTGCCTAAAAAGACGAAAACACCCTTCGTACTTCTAAGTCTTAAATTATCTTCTATATGTGTGACCCATAGGCTCCTCATCATACCGGTAGTGTATAGTATCGCGATTAACACCAATTAATCGTCTCACTAATACACAGACCAAGATTGGCCCCTAGCAAGGCATCATGGCCACCCGATAGATTCGATTCCAAGAAAGTAGCTACCTCTCAACGATATGGTTACCGTACAATTCGATCCTTTCATCATCCGTTATCTCGCGAGACCGAGGCATAGAAATAGTGTCAACCTTCGGGTAACTCTCGATATTGTGTATTCGCCATCGGACCTTAATTACCGTATTATAAAGCTGGATGGAGCAACAACTCAATCCTATTGTGGCCACAGTTTTAGTGTCATTGCCATTTACTGAATTGCGTCGTGAGATAACTTCTCCCGTACCCAGGAGTGATGAATCCTCTGTCATCCACCATAGTTTTGATACACTCCTTGATACAGCCAATCAACTACCGTAATGACAGCTCTGAATAGAACCGCGTTAGGCTAGTGTCAAACTACACCAATCGGTGCACAAGGCGCTCCAGTGATCTTAAGTCTTCGGATCACATGCACCACCATCCGTTAGAGGATTTGTTCCATAGACACTAGGGTTACCATCCATATGGAATCCTCTGGTGGGTCAGTCCAGTGAACTTGTTACGGTGTATTCGCCTACAGCAAGCACCCATGTGTTGCACCAGGTTGTCACCAAACATCTTTGACAAGTGAGATCAGTCACTACCTTTCAACAGGGTCGTTCAACACTATGATAGTCTTACCGTATTATCTATGCCCTTACTTCATAATAATACTAGGGCTATGGATGTTTCTAGAATGGCTACCATATGTGCTCATAGGGATCTCACTATCAAGATTTGAAACACTTGATACCTTGGTCATGGTTCTACCATTCTAAGGACATATATCAATACATATTGCAATAATAATGATTTACGCGATATAGAATTAAAATGCCTTTTATTGATTAATGAACATTATTACAAAGAGTCAATTCAACAATAATTGATTGGCTCTAGGGCATCTACTCTAACATTATGCAATTCTTTTCTCTTTTCTCTTCTCAGGCATTCTCGGGTAGTGTTGCTCTGCTTCTCTTGCCTTCTCCTCCAAACTCTAAAATGGTATCAGAGCCTCTGAACTAAATTCAACTTCTGCTCTCTCTCAAACTAGCTAGCCAATTTTTTTCTGTCCATAAAAACAAACACACGATACTTAGTTAATGGTTCTTTGTCTTTCTTTTTTAAACAAATACTTAGTCTCCACATGGAGATTAACCTAAACATCACAGACAGCCCAAACACAAGCCCAATCATCACAAAAAACCCAAACTCAAATATTACAAATGGCCCAAACCCAATTGCCAGAGAAGCCTGTCATACCGACCCAAACCAACACACCTAATATGGCCCAAACCCAAATCCCTACCCATTTGGGATGCCGAGTTATAACTTGGGTCTATACCTCTAACGGTTTTGGGTTCGGGTTCAAACCCAAATTCCTACATGTTTCCCTTTCACCTCATTCCTAGCCATTGGCAACAGCAACAATCGCCTTGTCCCTAAGAGATTTGCTCTATGCACACAACTCCGACGGCCCAAAATTGGTTGTCATCAAGCAAATCTTAATAGGTTTAGAGAATTATTCATGCTAGGCTCGTGGTTTTCGCCGAGCTTTGATCACAAAAGACAAGGACATCTTATCAATCCCCATTTCGAGCCACCACTTGACTCTTACCTTTAGCGGCATTGGAATTACTGCAACATGCTAGTCCAATGGTTGGTCAACAATTGCTTATCACCAGAGGTGGCAACTGGTCTTCCTTTGACTGAGATTGCGGTAGAGATGTGGGGAAGCATTCAGGAAATGTATGAGAAGCTCGATCTAGCTAAGACATTTCATCTATGGCAGCAGCTTGCTGAGATCAAACAGCATAACACCACCGTGACTTCGTTCTTCAATTGGCTTTCCAGGCCATTTGGAATGAACTTGTTGTGGCAGAGGAATAGTGAGCGAGGATTCATGATTGTGACCATTTAAGCCACTTTCTACTTAGTCTAAACAATGCATTCCTCGCCTTCTGTAGCTAAATCCTTGCCACTTCACCATCACCCACTCTCCAACAAACATTCCAACTCACCATTCAAGACGAGAGTAAAAAACAAGTCACAGAGGGCTAACAGCAAAATAATGGGATGGCCTTCACCGGTTATCAGGCACCACAGAGGACTAATTTTAATGGGGGAGTTGGGCGGCTAGGGACAACAACAGGAGAAAGTGAATCTTTTATGAGGGGCACGATGGATATTATGGTCAGAAAAAGGCCATGCCAATCCTTTCATCCAATGGCTCACAAGCTACCACATCATGGGTTAGGTCAAATAACGGGTCAAACAAATCCAATGGATGGTCCAATAGGACAAATGGGTTCAAACTACTCTGGAAATTCAAAATCGGGTAAGGGAAAATTATTTTGTGAATATTGTAAATGGAGAAACTCGGGAATGTTGTTGGCAGTTAAATGGGTATCCCAACAAAGGAAAAAGTGGGAATTCTTCGGTGTATCAAGTTGATGCTATTCCTACTGGACCAACCAGTTGCTACACCACTTATCAACTCCAATCAATATCACCAACTTTTCCAAATGTTGAATAAAATCCCGACAGCACCCACAACATCTTACTTATGTACTTCTTACTGTTTAAATTTCATTACAACTGATCTGTGGATTATTGATTCAGGGGCAAACGATTACGTTATTTGCAACCCAAAACTTTTTACCACTATATCAACTTACCTTCATCCACTTCCGTTCGTATGCCGAATGGAAACATATCACCAACCACTCATATAGGAATTGTAAAATTGTCTGCAAATCTACATCTTACAAATGTCGTCTGTGTTCCTGCATTCCATTTTAACCTCATTTTAGTATCCAAAATATGTTCCAATAATAGTTGCATTGTCAAATTTTGTCCTAATACATGTGAATTTTAGGACCTTTCGACTGGGACACTGATGGGCTTAAGTAAAGTCAATAGAGGTTATATACTATTGGGTATCTACTGAGTCTCTTTATTCTACTTGTATTACACCTAATAAAATTTCCAATTGTAATACAATGATTAATAAAACTTCTTTTATTCTTCATCAAAGATTGGGTCACAGTGTCACTATCCCTTATTCCAAATGTCACATATGTCTATTAGCTAAACATGCAAGAATTAGTTTTCCACATAGCACTTCCACTACCAGTCAACCTTTTGCCTTGGTTCATCTTGACATTTGGGGCCCATATCACACCCCAAATCATGATGGATCCAGATTTTTTCTTACCATTGTTGATGATTTTTCTCGGGGGACATGGACATTTCTCATGCTATCCAAAATCCAAAACTTACCCACATTAAACACTTCCTCTTTATGGTCAACACTCAATTTCATACGTTAGTCCAACAAGTTAGAATTGACAACGCTAGAGATTTTTTCAACCATAGTTGTTCTTCGTTGTTTTATCACTAGGCATTCTTCATGAAATTTCTTACACCTTATACCTCACAACAAAATAGGGTTATTGAAAGAAAACAACGCCATCTCTTAGAAGTAGTCCAGGCCCTAAAACACCAAGCTACCATACCTCTTCATTTTGAAGTGAATGTGTGATCACAGCCACATACCTGATTAACCGTATGCCGACTAGAGTCCTTCATGGTAAGACTCCTTATGAAATACTATTTAAGAGGCAGCTAACCATTGATCACCTTTGAGTGTTTGGCTATCTCTGTTAAGTTGCTACTCTTGGTTTTCATTATAAGTTTGGATCCTGGGCCACCCGTTGTATTTTAATGGGCTATCCCACACTCTAGAAAAGTTACCGCCTTTATGATCCAACTAAAGACCGATTTCTGATATCTGGAGATGTTGTATTTCATGAAGACATGTTTCGTTTTGCCAACACTGGCCTTGTTCCGTCTTCATCTCCATGGCTGTTTTATGATGATGATGCTCCCACTCTACCGGATCCTCTTTTTTCTATGACACCTGCTCCTAAGGCTCCTTAGTAACCTATTGTTACTGATTTTGATACTGATTTTACCAGCCACTGACAATATTCCAACATATTCATCTCCTTTAAGATTCTCTTCTAGAGTCTCTTGATTTAGTTCCCATATTACCTATCTGACAAACTACTCATCAGACTCGGCCACCAATCTGGACAACTGATTATGAGTGCCCTACAATATCAGTATCTTCAGGTACTCGTATCCTACCTCTAATTATGTAAATATGATCATCTTTCTCCTATTCATCGAGTTTATATCAGTCACATTTCCACCGACCAAGAACCCATTTATTACTCAGATGCGGTTAAACATTCCCACTGGTGTCAAGCAATAGTTGATGAACTTACTGCTTTGAATCAGAATAACACATGGGATTTGGTGCCCCATCCTACTCATAAAAAACTCATTGGTTGCAAATAGGTCTACAAAATCAAGCATTGTGCCGATGGTTCAATTGGACAATACAAAATCCGCTGGGTAGCTAAGGGCTTCACTCAACATCAGGGATTTGATTATTAGGAGACCTTTTCCTCGATAGCCAAACATGTCACTGTCCGTGCCTTTCTTATAGTTGCTTCTTTTCACGATTGGCCTTTTGCATCAAATGGATGTTCATAATGCCTTTCTTCACGGGGACCTCCATGAAGAAATCTATATGGACCTTCCTCCGTGAATCTACAAACAGTGGAAGCACATAGTATGTCATCTATGAAAGTCCCTCTATGGTCTAAACAAGCATCTAACAATGGACTGAGAAATTCATAGCAGCTCTCACTGGCATAGGATTTGTTCAGTCCAAACATGACTATGCATTGTTTACCTAGCATAGAGGTGAAACATTCATTGCTCTAATTATCTATGTCAATGACATTCTAATTATAGGAAATGATAAAGTAGGCATCAAATCCTTAAAAGAACATCTCAACAGACAATTACAAATAAAAGATCTAGGAGAGCCAAAATATTTCCTAGGAATCAAAATTGCAAGATCTCTAGTAGGGATATTGTTAGGGTATGCCGTAGGAACCAATCATGTTGTCGGTTTTAGGACATTATATCTTGTAAATGTATTATGAATAAAAGAAAGTGTTCTTATTTCACATGTTGATTTACTGCTTTGTTCATATTATATTTAATATTGCATGTGAAATGTCCGGATGACCCAAATCTTCAGAAGATCAAATCATCGAAGAATTCCCTACGCAAGTAATGTTAATTGGGTAATAACATTGCATAGTAGGCATGCTGAATGTCTCCACTGAATATCATTGATGGTATTAGTGTGGGTGATTATAAGAGGTATGTCACTAGGTCATTGGCATGGATAAACAATTAGTGAATTGTTTATCGAATATGACCAATTATAATGAATGACATGGATGTGGTCAATGATGCATCGTAGGATTGTGCTAGTGTAAACGCCCCACTTGAGGTACGTAGCTAATTTATATTGCTTTGTTTGAATGTTTATTTTTTTTCTCTCAATTGAGTTTGTATGTTGTTATTTTTGGTTGGTTGGCCCTTGGTTGAAATTAAGTGTTGGTTTGGTTGAGTGTTTGCCCTGAATTTGGTGAAGTTTTGCATAATTTTGGAAGTGCAGACTTCGCCGCAATGAAGAAGAAGTGTCATCGCGGTGACGTAGCCCCTGTATTTCTTCGTCGGGAAGAAAGAAACTTTGCCGTGGCGAAGAGCCAGCTGAAAAGTTTGGTGAAGTTTCTAGAGAATGTTTCTATAGGGGCAAAGTGACCATTCTACCCCTAATTAGCAAGAAAAGTGGGGAGTGAAATGCAAGAAAATTCCATGGAGAATGTGTTAGAGTTGGGGGTGTGAGTGCAAGGAATTAAAGGACAACATTGGAATTTCCAAGAAAGAAAAAGCAAGGGAAAAATGGGAATGCATGTGTAAGTTATGAGTTAAAAAGGGATTAAGCCTGGTAAACCATTCATTCATTCTTCTTCCACCGCCATACCCTTTCACCATTTCCTCTCAACTCTTCCTTCAATCTTTGAAGGATTTTTGAGGGCTTTTAGTTGGATTTTGATAGAGAATTAATCTAAAGCATCCTATGGTAAGGATTCTTGCTTTAGATGTGAAATTTATCAATAGATGTGTTGAAGTCTTATAGTATGTTTTTAAAGTTGTAGAGAAAAGACCATCTACCAAAGAAAAGAGAAGTGCTAGTGAAATCACTCCACTACAAGGTAAGTAAATCCAACCCAAGTTCAAGTTTAAGAAATCTTTGAGTAGAGATTTTCTTTATGCATGTATGTATTATGCTTGTTGAGAATTGAGATGAGATGAGTAGATAATGGATGATTGAGATGAGAGGAGTAGATAATTGATTATTGGTTGGAGATATGTAAATGATGGGAAGTATTTTGATGTGTGAAGAGAGAGTGAAGTTGAGTTGAAGTTGGAGAGGTTTGTGTAAACCTTTTTGGGAGTGTTTTTACTTGACAGGAATTATGGCTATATGAGGGAGTTTTCTCCCATTTTGGATAGTTAAAGAGATGAGTAGAGTTATAGATAAAGTAGAGTTTTTGCATGTACATGAGTTGTTTGATGAAATGCTTAAAAGAAGCATGAGTGAGAATAGAGAACCTTAATTATTGCAACATTGGCATTTCATGAGTGCATTAATGAGCATGAGCATAACATATGCATGGTTGTGCATTTGAGAAGTAGCTTGAGAAAGAATAGAGAAATTTGAGTATAAGCTACTCTAAGAGTTAAGAGAGATTGAGCACTAGAGAATAAAAAGAGAAAGTAGTGCTAAAGAAGAGAATAGAGTAGGTTGTCAATAGGGAACCCGTGAGTGATGAGTAGAAGTCACGAAGAGTGGAACACCAGGTTCCAACTATGCCTCCGGTAAGATGGGGTCGTAACAGTCACGAAAAGTGGAACAAGAGGTTCCAACCGTGCCTCCGTAACACGGGGCTGTGACATTCAAGAGAGAGAGAGAGAGAGAGAGAGAATATGTACTCACGTGGCCAAGGGTTTCCGAATCCATGCATAACCGAGTCCGATCGGCAGAGAATGAGTAAAAGTCACGAATAGTGGGATAAGTTCCCGGCCATGCCTCCGGTAAGATGGGGCCATGGCAGTCGCAAAGAGAGTTATTAGAAAAGAAATGTGAGAAGAGAAACAAATAGAAGAATGAGAAAGTAATGTAAGGAAAGAATTAAGAGAAAGAGTTACGGGGATAGACGAGTAAAGGATTTACTTACTGAGCCTTTTTGTGCTCACCCCGTTGTTTTTTGTGTATTATGCAGGATCTAGGTGAGGATGCGATCGGATGGACGTCGACAAGCAAGGAGAAATAGCTACACTGTCCACCACATTTTTGATGACTTTTGTCTAAGATACTTAACCTTGTATAAAGAATGTATATATTTAATAAAAGGAAAAATTTGGGCCCAACTATTTATGTTATTATACTTGTATTTTTATTAGGTATACTTGTAATTTTATTACGTATATTTTATGAGTATATGAGTAGAAAGGAGTCATTACATGTACCACTGATCCTTAGACCTGAGAGATCATGGTTGGAATCAACATAGGATGCATATGGTTCATATGGTGTATAAGCATAAGACTAGTCATGTCTTGTGTAATAAGCCGGTTTGGTCATATGTTATTCAAGTACGAGGATAAGTGATGGTCAAGATAGGATCTGTTAACTCAAAATAGTCCAATCTCGAGTTCCCAGATGAATGTCAATAAACATTGGAAAGGGAAAATCTCTGGCCAGAGTATAATGAATGTCAAATGAAAATTAGTTTCATGTTGATGAGTTCCATTGTATCGATTGACAATTTGATTAAAGATTAAGTTAAGGGTTTTGACATACCATGAACCATTCTTAATCAGGATTAGATGACGGAGGGATTTTACTACACGGTATGTACAATCAGAAAAAGGTTCATTGGAGTTTACACTTCAGTGTGGTTTAGGGGTTATGGAGCATTGCTAGACATCTGCCATAATCAGTGGGAGTTTCGATTATAAAAAGTTATAATGAAACATATCATAATCCGATATTGGGCCCACGACTAGATCACAGTGAACAAAAATGGTCACACATAAAACAAAGCTCAAGGAGAGAGTAATACATATCATTGATTGGATTAATGATGTTCGAATGTAAATAGTTACATCTGAAATAATATATTGGTGAGAAATGATTATCCATAGATAGCTAGCACTAACCAAGGGTAATAAGGAATTTTTTAAATATTATTATTGAATCGGATTCAATAATGGGGACAAAAGTGCATTGGTTTTATTCTAAAGAATTAGAATAATTAATAGGATTAAAATTTGGTTTAATTATGAATTAACCATAAAACCAAGGACTTGCATAAATGCTCTTTTCCAAGATTAATTTTAAATTGTTTGAGGACTTCCCAAGACAATTTAAAATTACACTTTGTGCCCATGGTATATAAATTAAGTATTCTACCATTTTAATTCAATTACAACAATTGAAAACAAAAGCACTCTCTCACTCTCTCGGCTCTCTCTCATCATTGACTTGGGTGGATTTCATTTTGAGTTTGTTCATTCTCTTTTGAAGAATCTAGACTCCAAGCTTTAACATCAAGCTTTTAATAGCAAAAGGAGTTGGTAATTTTCTATCCTTTTCTTACATTAATAAGTTAATGTTTTAATTATTTGTTTTCTACCTTATGTCCATCATCTTGATCATCTTTTTCTCTCCATTTCCACGTCCAAAATGCATGAAACCCAACATATATCTCTTAGTCAACGGAAATATGACTTAGAACTCATTTCTGATTCTGGACTATCAAGAGGCAAGCCAAGTGTCATTCTAGTAGAACAAAACACCGAGTTAACCAATCAGGAATATGACAATGGGATATCATCCTCAGAAAATATTCCACCTTTGGAAGATCCCACCAAAGACTTGTTGGCCAACTGATTTATCTTATAATGACTTGACCAGATATCAGATATGCAGTTTACATTCTTACTCAGTTCATGCACGGACCTAAATGATCTCACATGGATATAGCAATAAAGGTATTGAATTAGTTGAAAGGGTGTCCTAGTTTGGGACTTATTCTTCCTTGTAACAAAGGCTTAGATATCACAGCACATTGTGATTCAAACTGGGCCACATGCCCGATGACAAGGAAATCACTCACCGGGTTTTGTATAAAGCTGGGGGGGGGGGACTTATTTCTTGGAAAACAAAGAAACAAACTACCGTATCCCTCTTTTCAGCAAAAGTTGAATATAGAGCCATGAAAAAGACTACATGTGAGATCATTTGGATTCTAGGGTTGCTAGAAGATCTTGAGGTACAAGTAAAGGAACTTGTTCTTTTATACTATGATAACAAAGTTGCAAATGACATAGCAGCAAAACCAGTATTCCATGAAAGAACGAAAATATAGAAATAGATTGCCATTTTGTGAGGAGCAAAATACAAGAAGGGGTAATTAAGACTTTGCACATTCATACTTCAAAACAACCAACAAATATTTTGTTAGGAAACGATCATATATGGCAGCGAAAATAAAAATTATTTAAACATTATAGATCTTTCCTTTGAACCAAGATCAGGGCACAAATTTACAATTTATACAACATATTAAAATCTGCAATAAAACAGCTCAAAGTTAAGAAACCATACCCACGTTTGGAGGCTCCTCCAATTTGTCTCGAAATGGGTTTCGCTATTGACCCAAGTGTAGGATCGAACTAATGTAGTCCACACGAAGACAACCTCAAGGAACTAAAGAGGGATTGGCTAGATCCTCTTAGCCTTTAAGAACCAAGATGAAAATCAAATGAAATATTTGATTCAAGCAAAAAGAAATCTGGCTTGGGAGAGAAGAAAAGGGGCTTTCAATGATTGAATGAATTAATTAAATAATTCACAAAGTGTTGCACTTATATAGTGCACACTTTGCCCTATTCCATCATGGAATAGGCTTGGGCTCTAACCCAAACACCCCTTGTATCCAAACAGCCCCTTTAAGATATTTTAATTTTAATTATTATTGTTATTTCAATTAAATTCAATTAATATATATATTTCATATATTAACATTTAACAATAACAATAATTCATTTAAATATATGCGAACACATATTTAAATATAATTTCACTTATTTAATTTAATT
This sequence comes from Pistacia atlantica, assembly GCA_026229545.1. Lineage (NCBI taxonomy): Eukaryota > Viridiplantae > Streptophyta > Magnoliopsida > Sapindales > Anacardiaceae > Pistacia > Pistacia atlantica. The sequence continues at coordinate 15,788,278 of CM047897.1, read as the reverse complement.
AACAAATTAAATAAAGGCTACGACCTCAACAAATTTAATTGCACTGTGAAATTAACAAAATACCCTTTTGCCTAAAAAGACGAAAACGCCCTTCTTACAAATAGGTTCTTAAATTATCTTCTATGTGTATGACCCGTAAGATCCTTATCATACTGGCAGTGTGTAGTATCGCGATTAACACCAATTAATCGTCTCACTAATACATAGACCAAGATTGGCCCCTGGCAAGGCATCATGGCCACCCTGATAGATTCGGATTCAGCAAAGTAGCTACCTGTCAACGATATGGTTACCGTACAATTCGATCCTTTCATCATCCGTTATCTCGACGAGACCGAGGCATAGAAATAGTGTCAACTTTTGGTTACTCTCGATATTGTGTATTCAGTTACCGGATCAATGACCTGTATTATAAACTGGATAGAGCAACAACTCAATCCCAGTGTGGCCACAGTTTTAGTGTCATTGCCATTTACAGAATTGCACCGTGAGATAACTTCTCTCGTACCCGGGAGTGATGAATCCTCTGTCTATCCACCATAATCTTGATACACTCCTTGATACAGCCAATCACTACCGTACTGACAACTTTGAATAGAACTGCGTTAGGTTAGTGTCAAACTACACCAATCGGTGCATAAGGCGCTCCAGTGATCTCAAGTCTAAGGATTACATGCACCACCATTCGTTAGAGGATTTCCAGCAACTATCACATGGTGTTTATCTCTCTAAGGAAATGTGTCCTAGAACACAAATTGAGAGAGATAGGATGAAGAGGATCCCATATGCATCAGGAATTGGATCCATCATGTATGTCATGCTATGTACTCGGATTGATGTCTCATGTGCTTTGAGCACATGCAGTAGATATCAATCGGATCCAGGTGACCGTCATTGGATGGCTGTCAAGAATATTCTTAAGTACTTGAAGAGGACTAAGGATATGTTCTTGATTTATGGAGGGGAAGGTGAGCTCACTGTAAAAGGATACAGAGATGCAAGTTTCCAAACGGACAAAGATGATTATCGATCGCAATCAGGGTTTGTATTTTGTCTCAATGGGGGTGCAGTGAGCTGGAAGAGCTCCAAGCAAAGCACCATAGTGGACTCTATAATGGAGGCTGAATATAGTGCATTATTAGATGTGACCAAGGAGGCAGTCTAGATTAAGAAGTTCGTCAACGAACTTGATGTGGTTTCCACGATTGCTGATCCAATAGACATCTATTATGACAACAATGGAACAATAGCTTAAGCAAAGGGAACCATAGTCTCATCAGAAGTCTAGACACATACTCAGACGATTCCATCTCATCAGAGAGATAGTTGAGAGGAAAGATGTGCAGATCAGTAAAGTGCATACTGACGACAATCTCATAGATCCATTGACAAAGCCTCTATCACAGAAGCATGAAAGGCGCTTGAGATCATTTGGTATTAAATACATGAATGATTGGCTATAGTGCAAATGGGAGATAGAGCTTAGAACTACGTTAGGTTAGTGTCAAACTACACCAATCAGTGCACAAGGCGCTCCGGTGATCTCAAGTCTAAGGATCACATGCACCACCATTCGTTAGAGGATTTGTTCCATAGACATTAAGGTTACCATCCATATGTAATCCTCTGGTGGGTCAGTCTAGTGAACTTGCCTACAGCAAGCACCCATATGTTACACCAGGTTGTCACCAAACAACTTTGACAAGTGAGATCAGTCACTATCTTTCAATAGGGTCGTTCAACACTATGATAGCCTTACCATATTATCTGTGCCCTTACTTCAGAATAATACTAGGGCTACGAAAATTTCTAGAATGGCCACCATATGTGCTCATAGGGTTCTCACTATCAAGATTTGAAACATTTGATACCCTTGTCATGGTTCTACCATTCTAAGGACATATATCAATACACACAACAATGATTTACACGATATAGAATAAAATGCCTTTTTATTGATCAATGAACATTATTACAAAGAGTCAACTCTACAATAATTGATTAGGCTCTAGGGCATCTACTCTAACATATTTTTACAAAGCTATTGTGTAGCAGACAACATTAATATCTACTTAGCAAGCTTGAAGTTTTCGACATCTGCAAACCACAAGCTTGAAGGGGGAATGACGAAATATAAAAGGGAATGCTATTGATTTCCCATGATCTTAGCCTATTAAGATCAAGGAAATTATTGTATATTTATATGTAATTAAGTTTCAATCAATCACCCTAATTGATGTGATTGATTGAATGATTTACAGGGATTCTTATTCTTAATTTACATTCACAAATTTGTATAAATTGCCCAATTATACAGACTACAAACAATTCAATATATAAAATATCTCTGCAATTCTTTTCTCTTTTCTCTTCTCAGGCATTCTCTGGTAGTGTTGATCTATTTCTCTTGCCTTCTTCTCCAAACTCTGACACAAACCAACTCCAATCAACCATCACGACAGCTATCAATCAAACTCACACCAGCTCTCAAACTCAAACCAACCTCTTAATCAAACTCATTCCATTTTTGAAACCCAAACTAGCTCTCATCATGATAGCTCTCAAACTCAAACCAACTTCTCAATCAAACTCACGCCATCTCTCAATCCCAAACCAGCTCTTAATCAAACTCAGGGTAGCTTTCAACCTCAAACTAGCTCTAGTCTAACTCTCACCATCTTATAAACCCAAATCAGCTCTTGATCAAACTCACACTGGCCCAACTCTCACACGCAAACTAGAGAAACAAAATCAACTATTAGATGGAAACAAGGATGAATTGAAGAATTGGATGTTGGATGACGATTGAAGGTGTTGTTGAAGATGAAATACAAGTGCTGCCAAAGTGAAATACAATGCTGCTATCGTGAAATGAAGATTTGATGAGATGAGTTAAAGAAATCGCAAAAGGAAAGAGAGAAAAATGGGTAATAAACTCAATCATGATTGAAATGAATGAGAAAACCGGAAAGAAGATGGGTTTGAGGGCTTGAAAACTAGAAAGAAAGTATGGGTTTTGTTTTAAATGAAATAGAAAAGAAAATGGGTGTTTTTACATTACCTAAAGCTAATAATATTTCCTCCCTAATAAGTTTTCCAAATTTCGTAACCTAAAAATGTATTTTTCACAATCAATGAAAAATCATATTTCGTCTCTAATAATTTTTCCAAATTTTGTACAACTAGAGACAAAAAATTTCGTCTTAGAAAAAAAGGGTTTTTACCCACAAAAGTTTTCGTCCAAAAATAATAAATTTCGTCCCAGAATGATTTCCCTCCATATTATTTCATCCTTCCCTCCAAATGGTCGATGAAATCAATTGTTGGCATGGGTTGGAAATTGAGTGCTAAGCATTTTTTATCGAAATTACAATTTCATCCCCTAAAATGATCATTCTGGGATGAAACTAAATTCATCCCTAAATTAAAATTTGTTGTAGTGGCATGTGGTTTATAAGGGCTTGGACACCCTCCCTTGGCAAATTGGTTTTCCAAGGAGAGTTCTACCTAAGCCCACAAAAGGACCACTACCCAACCCAATTCCCATCAAAGGTCTTACTGCCCAACCCAATTCCTATCAACTTAGGAGTGGGTTCCTATCATTGTTTTTGTTGGATTGGTGGTTGGAGCTTACTCATGGAGTATTATATCAGATAACTTTGGAAGAAGGTCTGTCCATTTACTTTATTTGTTATATTTTCTAGTTTTTGTGAGAGGTGATTGGAAATTTGCACACTTTTGGTTGGTATTAGATTGTTCGTTTTAGGGTGGTTTCTGATTGTTAAATTTGCATTATAGGTTACAGTACATGAGCATAACACAATTCCTTTGTTATTTTGAAATTTTAAAAATTTATGGATTCATGATTGTTAGTGTCTACCCTATGAACCAATCATATTGTCAGTTTCAGGACATTATATCTTGTAAATGTATTATGAATAAAAGAAAGTGTTCTTATTTCACATGTTAATTTGTTGCTTCATTTATATTGTATATATATTGCCTGTGAAATGTCCAGATGATACAAATCTTTAGAAGATCAAATCATCAAAGCATTCGTACGTAAGTAATATTAATTAGGCAATAACATTGCATAGTAGGCATGATGAATGTCTCCATTGAATATCATGTGATGGTATTAGTTTGGGTGATTATAAGTCATGTCCCTAAGGCATTAGCATGGATAGATGGTTAGTGAACTATTTATCGAATACGATTGATTACGATGAATCACATGGACGTTTAGAATGCGGTCAATGATGCATTGTAGGATTGTGCTAGTGTACCATTGATCTTTAGACCTGAGACATCACAGTTGGAATCAACATAGGATGCATATGGTTCATGTGGTTTATAAACACGAGACTAGTCATGTCTTGTGTAATAAGTCAGTTTGGTCATATGTTGTTCATGTGCAAGGGACAAGTGATGGTCAAGATAGGATTTGTTAACTCAAAATAGTTCAATCTCGAGTTCCCAGATGAATGTTAATAAACATTGGAAAAGGGAAATCTCTAACCAAAGTATAATGAATATTAGATGAAAAGTAGTTTCATGTTGACGAGTTCCATTGTATCGATTGACAATTCGATTAAAGACTAAGTTAAGGGTTTTGACATACCATGAACCATTCTTAATCAGGATTAGATGACAGAGGGATTTTACTACACGATACGTATGATTAGAATAGATTCATTGGAGTTTACACTTTATTGTGATTTAGGGGTTATGGAACATTGCTAGACGTCTACCATAATTAGTGGGAGTTTCAATTATAAAGAGTTATAATGGAACATATCATAATCCAATATTGGGTACACGGCTAGATCATAGTGAACCAAAATTGTAATAACTCCATTCTACTCATATACTCATAAAAGATACATAATGAAAACACATGTAGAATAACATAAATAGTTGGGCCCAAATTTTTCTTTCATTAAACATACATATATATAGATATTCTTTAAACAAAAAGTTATAACATGTACAAAAGGTATCAAAACAAGGTGGACAGTGTAGCCATATCTCTTCGCTTGCCGATGCCCTTCTGACTGTATCTTCACCTAGGTCCTGCAAAAACATGGAAAACAATGGGGTGAGCACAACTAATGCTCAGTAAGCAAATCCTCTACTCAACTATCCCCGTAACTCTCTCTCTCTAATTCTTTCCTTACCAATTCTCGTTTATTCTCTCTTTCTTATACTTCTCTCTATTTTCTCTTTCTCATAACTCTTTTCTACTAACTCTCTTTTGTAAGTCACGGCCTCATCTTACCGGAGGCACGGCCAGGACTTGCTCCCGCTCTACGTGACTTTTACTCATTCTAGCCGATCGGACTCGGTTATGCATGGATTCGGAACCCTTGGCCATGTGAGTAAATATATCTCTCTCGAGTACTCTCAAGTATAGCCCTCATCCGCATGCTCTCTCATGGGCTAAACCACTTCTCTCTCTTATACTCATGCCGCTCTCTCATTACGGCGTACATGCGGGAATACTCTACCCATTACTCACGGGTCCCCCTTCGCACAACCTACTATATTCTCTTTTCTCTTTTTTTTATTTTTATTTTTTAATTTTTTATTCTCTAGTGCTCAATCTCTCTTTCTCTTTACTATTAGAATTGCTTATTCTCAACATTCTCCACTCTTTCTCAAACTACTACTCAAAGTTTAGCTTATACTCAAAAGTCTCTGCTCTTTCTCAAGCTATTATTCAAGGCACAACTTATGCACATGGGTGATTTAAGCTCATTAATTCAATTAGGAAATGCCAATATGCAATGTTGCAAGAATTAAGGTTAACTATTCATATTCATACCTCTTTAGGCATTTCATCAAACAACTCACGTGCATACAAAAACTCTACCATAATTACTACTCTACTTCATTCTCTAGCCATCCAAAATGGGAGAAAAATCCCTCATATAACCATTTTCCCTGTCAAAGAAAGCACTTCCAAATAGGTTTACACAACATCTCCCAAAACTTCATCTCAATTTCCACTTCTCAATACACATTAAAACACTTCTCATAAATGAAGTGTATCCAACAACCACAAAATAGCTACTCATCTCAACTCAATTTCTCATCAAGCATACTACATACTTATACATGCATACATCTCTACTCAATCTCTACTCAAAAGCTTATTTAAACCTCAACTTGGTTGGATTTACTTACCTTGTGAAAAAGTGACTTCTCTAGTACTTTTCCTTTCCCTTGTTGTCTTGTCTTCTCTCTACAACTCAAAACAACAACAAGAACAATAACAACCATATAAGACTTCACTATAACTATAAGCAAACTCACATCTAAAGCAAGAATCCTTACCTTAGGATGCTTTAGATGAAATCTCTACTCAAAATTACTCAAAAGCTCTCTTAAACCCCTTAGAAATCTTGGGAAAAATTGAAAGGAAAAATTGAGAGAATTTAGAAAATGGGTATGGCGGTGGAACTGAATGAAATGAGGGGTTTATGTCATTTAACCCCTTTTTAGCTCATATTATAACCTTCCTTTCCCATTTTGCCCTTACTCTTTCTTGGAAATTCCATCTATATCCTTTGATTCATTTCACTCACACCCCCACACTAACCTATTCTCCATGAAATTTTCTTACATTTTACTCCCCACTTTTCCTGCTAATTAGGGGTAGAATGGTCATTGTGCCCCAAAGGAAGAATTCTCCAGAAACCTCATTAAACTTTTCAACTGGCTCGTCGCCGCGGTGAAGAAACTTCCGTCGCCCCGGCGAAAAGTTACAGAGTCGACACCGCCTTACTCAAGCCAACGTCGCCGTGGCAAAGACTATTCTTCACCCTAGTGAAGACTGAAATTCTAAGATTCCTCAAAACTCAACCAATTTCAAGGCAAACACTCAACCAACTCAACATACAAACTCAATTAAAACTGAATCAATGAATTATTTAAGCAATACAGCAAAATCTTAAGTATGTACCTCAAGTGGGGCATTACAAAAATGGTCACACATAAAACCAAGCTCAAGGAGAGAAAGAGTAATACACATCATTAATCCTTCAAGATTGAGTCGCTCAAGGGAGGATGGTACTTGTCTTATTGAAGTCCCACTTGCATCTCCCCCAAATTTGTCTAGTTTTGAGCAGCCAATTAATGATGTTCAGACGTAAATTAATAGTTGCATTCGAATTAATGTATTGGTGAGAAATGATTATCCATGGATAGCTAGCACTAACCAAGGGTAATAAGGATTTATTAAATATTATTATTGAATCAAATTCAATAATGAGGACAAAAGTGTATTGGTTTTATTCTAAAGAGTTAGAATATTTAATGGGATGAAAATTTGGGCTAATTATGAATTAACCATAAAACCAAGGACTTGACATAAATGCTCTTTTCCAAGATTAATTTTAAATTGTTTGAGGCCTTCCCAAGACAATTTAAAATTATACTTTGTACCCATGGCATATAAACCAAGTGTTATACAATTTTCATTCAATTGAAACAAAATCACTCTCTCATTCTCTCAGCTCTCTTTTCCTTGGCTTGTATGGATTCCATTTTGATATTCTTCAATCTCATGTGAAGAATTAAATCTCCAAGAAAGAAGATTCAAGTTTTGATTAGCAAAGGAGTAGGTAATATTCCATCCTTTTAATGCAATATGTTGCTTATGAGTTATGTTTGTGTTCTACCTTATCTCCATCATTATCTCTCACCATTTTTCCACCTCTTTTATCCCAAAAAGCATGTATTCTTTCAATGGTATCAGAGCTCATGTTAGATTCATGCTTGCATGTTCAATCTTTGGATGAAAAATTGAATAAATGTTGTTATTGAACCAGGGGTAAAATTCGGCCAACTTGCATGTTGAAGTTGTGTTGTATTTTGAATACAAATGATGATGGATATATGATGTTCATGCTTATTAACATGCTTGTATGAAATTTTGATATTTAGAATACAAAATTTCTTGTTTTTAAAGTCATATGTAACATGCATGTTGGATTTGATGCATATTGATGCAATTTTGATTAAATATGAATATATCTCATCCATATAATACATGCATGTATAATTTGTGCATAGTTGATGCATATTTGATGATTTTGAAAATGGATGAATTCGGCCAAGCCTTGTTCAAATGCATGATGTATTTTGAATACATGATTAATGGTGTTATATGTTATATAATAATATATAAATGCATTTGAGTTCAGTTGTATTATGAATGCAAGTTGGTTGATTCATTTTTAGTAAATAATGATGAACTTAAACTTTGTCTAAGTTTTGATGATGGTTAATGTTGATTAAATGAAGGTAGAATGGATTAAGATGATATGCTTGATTAATATTTGGCCATCACATATTTTCATCTTGGATGATGAAACGGTGCATTATGATGCATAAGGTAACAACCAATTTTAATTTGATTGAATGTGATTTGAAAGTTATTTAATATGATGGATAATATAAGATATTATATAAATATTAGAGTGTTGAAATTATGCATGTACCCTTGGTTTAATCATGACATATTTGTAATTATTGCATGAAAACCTTAAGAATATACCTTTATGAATCATGAATATATTGATATTATAAGTTTAAGGGTAGTAAAATTCATGCATGTACCCTTGGTTCAATGATGGCATATTTTTATGTAATTGTTACATGAAGTCCTTTATTTATAAATATTGCAACTTGCATAAATATTTATTTAGATAACCTTGATTGAATTAATATTTTTTTATGTGATTGATGAATATTAATTAGGGGCTAATCATAAGTGTGTATTTATTTTTCCAAAAATATTTGACATTTGGGAATGTAATATTCTTTTAATAGCTTGTAATTAATAATTAATTTTATTATTAGTTTCTTATTTAGGCTTACATGTCCTAAATTGGTTTATGTAATCGTATGATCAGATGGAGGATGGAGATTCGAACAATCACTGGATGAAGATCCACAAGGAGTATTAGAATTAGGTGAATAATTGACCTAATTAGGATGTATTTTCCAAAACCCCATGATCATCTCACCATGTTTTATATTGATATGGATGCTTTTGAATTAATGTATGTCATAAATGTAAAACATTTTTAATCAAAGGTTAAACCTAATAATCTCCCTAACGAACAATATTAGATCCAAGCCTTCCATTATGAGCCAATTAATTCTTTGGCACAAAATTAGAGATCTCAAGATTTCTATTATGTGAGGGATGCTAATTTTACGACATGGAATTAATTGTCTTAGTTCTTGGATAGAAAATTTCATAATACCCCAGATTTCTATTATGTAAGGGTATAATGAGAATTCTATTTTAAGAAAGGATAATGGGTTGGATTTAACTAGTCTAGAGTACCAAGATTTCTATTATGTGAGGTATCCATAACTAGAGGCAAGGAATGAATCAACCTTATATAGTGATATAAAAAAGAATAGTTTTCTATTTGTTAAATTTAATTGACAAAAATTTCTATTATGTGAGGTTTAATTAAATTTAATAAGAATTTGACTCCCCACTAGAAATTTATTCTAATGAAATTTCCAAATCATCATTTAGGGGAGTATGGGATTTGAATAAAATAGTGGGAGCTAATAAGATTAGCATATGTAATGCCCCACTTGAGATACGTAGCCATTGTTTATGGTATGGCCTAAAGGGTTACTGAATTGCTCCTAAATGAGTTTGTATATTGTTCATATTGTTTGGTTGGCCCTTGGTTGAGTTTATGTTTTGGGTTTGGTTGAGTGTTTACCATGGAATTGATCAAGACTTGGCAGATTTTGGAGTTGCAGCCTTCGCCGCGGCGATGTTGGCTTTGTGTTTGGCGGTGTCGGTTCTGGAATGTTTCGCCGGGGCGATGGAAAGTTCTTCGCTATGGTGACGAGACAGCAGAAAAGTTTCTTGAGGTTTCTAGAGAATTCTCCATAGGGGTAAAATGACCTTTCTACCCCTAAGTAGTAGGAAAAGTGGGGAGTAAAATGTAAGGAAATTTCATGGAGAATAGTGTAAAATGGGGGTGAGTTTGTAAAGAATTAAAGGATAAAGGTGGAATTTTCAAGAAAGAGTAAGGGCAAAATGGGAAAGAGTGTATGTTATATGAGTTAATAAGGGTTGAGTTCTCTAAACCCCTTCATTTCACCGATTTCCACCGCCTCTTCATCCCTGATTTTCTCTCAATTTTCCAAGGGATTTTGAGAGTTTTGAATTGGAATTTGACAAAGAAGTGATCCTAAGCAAGAAGAGGTAAGAATCCCTACTTTAGATATGAGTTTTATTTATGTAAGGGTTAAGTTCTTACTAAGTTTATGCTTAGGAAATAAGGGAAAGCTATGGTCCAACAAGAGTAGAGAGCTTTAGTGGAGACTACTCAAGTATGAGGTAAGTAAATCCAACTCAAGTTGAGATTTAAGGAATCTAAAGAGTAGAGATTTCTTTATGCATGTTTATATTATGCTTGTGTAGAGATTGAGATGATATGAGTAGTTATTTATGTTGATTGTGAATATATTTGAGTTATAAGAAGTGTTCTACTTGCATGATGATGAGTTGAGTTTGATTGAGATTGAAAGAGGTTGGAGTAGATTTTTGGGAGTGTGTTTCCTTGATAGGGAATGAGATCATGCAAGAGAATTTCCTCCCATTTTGGGATGGCCTAAGAGAGAAATAGAGTTCTCAATAAAGTAGAGTTTTTGTATGCACATGAGTTGTTTGATGAAATGCCTAAGAGAAGCATGAGTATGAACCATAATTCTTGCAACATTGCATGTTGGCATTTCTTGAGTGCATTAATGAGCATGAGCCATCCATATGCATTGGTTATGCATTGAGAAATAGCTTGAGCAAGAATAGAGATCTTTGAGAATAAACTACTATAAGAGTTAAGCTATACTATGAGTACTGGCTTGAGAAAGAGATTAGTATTAGCTTGAGCAAGAATAGAGATCTTTGTGAATAAACTACTTTAAGAGTTAAGCTATACTATGAGTACTAGCTTGAGAAAGAGATGAGTATTAGCTTGAGCAAGAGTAGAGATCTTTGTGAATAAACTACTCTAAGAGTAAAAGAAGAGAATAAAGTAGGTTGTGCGATGGGGAACCCATGAATGATGAGTGAAGTCACGAGAGTGGGTGCTTTGTGATCCCCTAGCCGTGCCTCCGGTCAGATGAGGCCGTGACCATCACGAAGAGTGGAACATGAGGTTCCAACCGTGCCTCCGATAAGATGGGGCCGTGACATTCAAAGAGAGAGAGAATACACTCACGTGGCCAAGGGTTCTGAATCCATGCATGACCAAATCCAATCGGTAGAGAAATGAGTAGAAGTCACGTAGAGTGGTAGCGCCCAGCCGTGCCTCCGGTAAGATGAGGCCGTGACATGCAAGTGAGGAAGAATGAGTAAACATGAGAAAGAATAAAGAGAGACAATGAGTAGGGTTACGAAGAGTGGGATGAGTACCCAGCTGTGCCTCCGGTAAGATGAGGTCGTGACCTACAATAGAAAGTTAACAAAAAGAGTTATGAGAAAGAGAGACAAAAAGAGAATCAGTAGAAGTCACGTAGAGTGGGAGAAGTCCCACTGTGCCTCTAGTAAGATGGGGCCGTGACATTCAAATAGCGAGTTAGTAGAAATGAATTATGAGAAATGAGAAAGAGATAATAGAGAGAATTAAAGAATGAGAAAGCTTGAGAAGGAGTGAGATAGAAAGAGAGAGTATGAGAAAGAATGAAAGAGTTTGAGCTAGTAAGAATCAAGAGTAGAAGAAAGAAACATGCAATTCTTTTGTATTAATTGCATGTACAGCTCATACAGTCATGCACCATGATTTTCCTTCATGGTGAGTATGATGAGAATAAAAGAGAACCATGATTTTCCTTCATGGTGAGTAAGAATAAGAGAAGTAGAAAAGAGAATAAGAACAGAGAGAAAGAAAGAATAAAAAGAGCAGAACAGAGTTAAAGGAGAATAAAAGTATTAGAAAGAGAGAGAAAAATAGTGAGAATTAGAAATAGAAGAACGGTAAATTAAGGAAAGAACCAAAGAGTGAGTTATGGGGACAGGTAGTAGAGGATTTACTTACTGAGCATTGTTGTGCTCACCTCATTGTTCTTCTTTGTTTTGCAGGAAATAGAAGAAATGTAACATGGTCGGATGGACGTTGAGGAGCGGAGAGTATTGGCACCACTGTCCACCAACTATGATGTTTTGTATTAAGTAGAAAGTTTTTAATACATTGTAGTAAAGAAAAAAATTTGAGCCCACTATCTTTCATACGCTATGTATATCTATAATTTACATAGTATGTATTATAAAAATAGTCATAGAGTAGAAATGTTACAGCATATTAAAAGGGTTTACATTTACAAGACACTAATAAAACTTTTATTTTTCCTTGAAGTCTCTTTTGGTAATTTTTTTTTTTTTGTGATATTTAGTTAGTGAAAATGAGCAATAGCCTGCTTTTGAGGATTCTCAATGACAACAAGCTGATCGGACTAAATTTTAGAAAAGGCTCGGGTATGTCTTGGAAGCACCCCTTCCACTTTCTTTTTTGCCTCATAATTCCACACCGCAAGACAATAAAGTTTTTGATAAGTGGCAGGATGATGACTTACAAGCTCAAACCTACATGATAGATTCCAATAAATGCCAAGGTTGAGCATGAAAAGATGGAAAAGTGCGAATGAAATAATGCTCCATTTACAAGAGTTGTATGGTGAGACCTCAATAATGAAGGAATATGAATTGTGTTCCACACTATTCACAATAAGGCTTAGGGAGGAGTTGCCCCAGATAATCATGTCATCAAAATGAGTGATATTATCGGGCAATTGTATACACTTAAGATTGTGATGCCACACAATCTCGGGGTGAATTTGATTTTGCAATCCCTTCTACCAAGTTTCAAGCCCTTCATCACAAATTATAATCTTGATAGGATTGAGCACACTCTTACAGAACTATCCAATGAGATTATATAGTTCTACAAGCAGGGAAGAAAGGAGAAGGGGCAACATGATGTTTTTATAGCTTCTTCTTGTAAGACTAAGAAGAAGAAATAGAAGCAAAAGAAAGGTCCAAAAGTTGGATCACATAAAAAAATTTTCAAGAAGGTTGCTTCTAAGACTGGGAAGGAAAAAGAAAAGGTCAATGATAAAAACTAATGCTTCCACTGCAAGAAAGATGGACATTGAAAGAGGAATTGTCCTCTTTATCTGGAGAGCTTGAAGAAAGCTCGAGCAAGTATGTTCCATTCTTATGTTATAGAATTTAAATTAAATGTTTATTCAAATGATCATTCCTGGATATTAGATTCAGCTGCTACATCTCACATTTGTGTTTCATTACAGGCACTGCTAAATAGATCTGCATTATTAAAAGGTGAAGTCATTTTGAAGATGGCAAATGCAACAAAAGTTGCAGTTGAGGCAATAGGGACTTGCCATTTGACATTGCCATCAGGACAAATTTTGTATTTGTACAAAACATTGTATTTTGCCAAAGCAACTAGAAATGTCATTTTTGTTTTTTTATGTAAATTTGGTTACAGAATACAATTTAATGGAAATGAATGTCTAATTTATTTTAGAAATGAATTAGTTGGCAAAGCAATTAATACAAATGGTTTGTATGTTTTAGAAATAAATGATTGTGACATAATTAATATCATTAAAAATAAGAGATCTTGAAATGAAATTAATCCAAAATTACTTTGGCATCATCGATTAGGTCATACAGGAGATACAAGGATAATCAAGTTAGAAGCAAAAGGACTTTTAAACCCATTAGGTTCAGAACCCTATCTAACATGTGAATCTTGTCTTCAAAGCAAAATGACCAAATTGCCTTTAAGGGTAAAGGGGAAAGATCCAAAGAATTATTAGAGGTTGTACATTCAAATGTATGCGGACCATTTAATGAAATGGCTCGAGTAGGTTTTCAATACTTCATTACCTTTACCGACGATTATTCTAGGTATGGGTATTTGTATTTCATGAATACAAATTTGAATCATTTGAAAAGTTCAAAAGTTTAAGAATGAAGTGGAGAAACATACCGGAAAGAGTATTAAGACTCTGCGATTAGATCGTGGTGGTGAATACTTAAGTACATAATTTTGAGATTTTCTAAAGGAGAATGGTATAATATCCCAGTTAACTCCTTCATACACGCCGCAACATAACGACATGTCTTAAAAGGAGGAACCGTACTTTATTGGATATGGTACGATCAATGGTAAGTTTTACGGACTTGCCAACGTCACTATAGGGATTTGCCCTTGAACCGCTGCAAATATTCTGAATAGGGCACCATCTAAATCTATCGAGAAGACACCATATGAGATGTGGTATGGTAAACCTCCTAGTCTCAAATATATGAGAATTTGGGGTCGTCCAACTTATGTCAAGATTGTCAAGATAGATAAGTTGGACGTTAGATCTGAGAAAGGTCGGTTTAAAGGGTATCCCAAAGATAGTTTGGGATATTATTTTTACTTCCACACTGATCAACGAATTTTGACCAGTAGGAATGCACATTTTCCTTGAGAAAGAGTTCTTAGAAGAAGGTGGTGAGGGAAGAAAAATTGTGCTCCAAGAAGAGTTTGGAGAGCCTCGACCGAAAATACTCATATGAGTGGTCCCTCTCAGGAAACCTTAATACCTAAAACTGTCTGTGTTCGTAAATCATCTAAAGTATCTCAACCTCTGGAAAGATGTGGATTACTTCATGAAGAGATTTTTGAATCTATCATGATTGGAGAAGTCAGTCATGGGGATGATCCTAGACGTTATGAAGAAGCGATATTAGATATCGATTCTGGAAAATGGCTAAAAGCTATGAATTTTGAGATAGATTCCATGCATGCTAATCAAGTATGGACTCTCGTTGATCCTCCAGAAGGAATAGTTCCTATTGGATGTAAATGGATCTTCAAGAGAAAGGATTGGCAAAGATGGAAAGTTAGAGACCTACAAAGCAAGACTGGTTGCGAAAGGTTATACTAAAAAACAAGGGTTGGATTATGAGGAAACTTTCTCACCAATTGCTATGCTTAAATCAATCAGAATTATGCTAGCCATAGCTGCACACTATGATTATGAGATATGGCAGATGGATGTCAAAATAGCGTTCCTCAATGGATTTATTGAGGATATCTACATGCAACAACTAGTAGGTTTTGTATCTAGTTCTGAAAGAAATAAAGTGTGCAAGTTGCATAAATCCATTTACGGGTTAAAACAAGCTTCAAGAAGCTGGAACATCTAGTTTGATGAAATAATCTAAATGTTAGTTTTGTAAAGAATCTGAATGAACCCTGTGTTTATAAATGGACAAAGGATCACGTAATCATATTTCTCATACTGTATGTAGATGACTTATTATCGATGCGAATGACATTGGGATGATGACTAAAGTTAAGTTGTGGTTGTCCAAACCTTTCTCCATTAAAGACTTAGGAGAAGCGATTTACATCCTAGGAATTCATATTTATAGAGATAGAATGAAATGATTAATAGGCTTATCCCAAAGGATGTACATAGAAAAGATGCTAAAACAGTTCAGCATGCAAGACTCCAAAAAGGGAATTTTCCCTTGTAGTCATGAAATTCATCTTTCAAATGATATGAGTCCTAAGGCTGATCAGGAGCACGAGTGGAATGCGTGGGATACCACATGCTTTAGTCGTAGGAAGTCACATGTATGCTATGTTATGTTAGAGTGGGTGTCATAGAGCCAATCAATTATTGTAGAATTGACTCTTTGTAATAATGTTCATTGATCAATAAAAGGCAATTTATACTATATCATGTAAATCATATTGTATGTATTTATATATGTCCTTAGAATGGTAGAACTATGACGAGGGTATCAAGTGTTTCAAATCTGGATATTGAGAACCCTATGAGCACATATGGTGGCCATTCTAGAAACGTCCATAGCCCTAGTATTATTCTGAAGTAAGGGCACAGATAATACGATAAGGCTATCATAGTGTTGAACAACCCTGTCGAAAGGCAGTGACTAATCTCACTTATCAAGGTTGTTTGGTGACAACCTGGTGCAACACATGGGTGCTTGCTGTAGGCAAGTTCACTGGACTGACCCACCAGAGGATTCCATATGGATGGTAACCACAGTGTCTATGGAACAATCCTCTAACAAATGGTAGTGCATATGATCCTTAGACTTGAGATCACCGGAGTGCCTTGTGCATCGATTGTGTAGTTTGACACTAGCCCAATGTAGTTCTATTCAGAGATGTCAATATGGTAGTGATTGGCTGCATCAAGGAGTTTATCAAGACTATGGTGGATCAATAGAGGATTCATCATTCCTAGGTATGGGGGAAGTTATCTCATGGCGCAATTCAGTAAATGACAATGACACTAAAATTGTGGCCACAGTGGGATTGAGTTGTTACTCTATCCAGTTTATAATTTCATCCATTGGTCTAGTAATTGAGGTTGACACTATTTTTGTGCCTCGGTCTCGATGAGATAACAGATGATGAAAAGATTGGATTGTACGGTAACCATATCGTTGACAGGTAGCTGCTTCGTGAATCAGAATCTATCGAGTGGCCATGATGCCTTGCTAGGGGCCAATCTTGGTCTGTGTGTAGTGAGACAATTAATTGGTGTTAATCGCGATACTACACACTGACGTGATAAGAAGCCTACGGGTTCACACACATAGAGGATAATTTAAGAATAAGTTTATGATAAGGGCTTTTTTTGTCTTTTTAGGCAAAAAGGTATTTTGGTAATCTCACAATGGAATTAAATTTGTTGAGGTTGTTCCCTTTATTTAATTTGATATTAAAATTAAATAAGTGAGATTATATTTAAATATGTGTATGCATATATTTAAATTAATTATTGTTATTGTTATTGTTAAATGTTAATATATTTTATATATATTAATTGAATTTAATTGAAATAATAATAATAAAAATAAAAATATCTAAATGGGGCTGTTTGGAAATAGGGGCTATTTAGGTTGGTGCCCAAGCCTATTCCATGATGGAATAGGGCATTGTGTGCACTATATAAGTGCAAGCTTTTGTGAATTAAATAAACAATTCATTCAATCACTTTTGATTAAAAATTCCAGCCCTCTTTTCTCTCTTCCCACGCCAGTTCACATTTGGTTGAATCAAATATTTTACTTGATTCTTGTTCTTGGTTCTTAAGGCTGAAGAGGATCTAGCAAATCCATCTTTAGTTCCTTGGGGTTATCTTCATGTGGACTACCACTGGTTTGATCCTACTCTTGGATCGGTAGCAAAACCCATTCAGAGACAAGTTGGAGGAGCCTCCAAACGTGCGTATGAATTCTTAACTCTAATATGATTTTTCTGCAGATTTTGATTTAATGTATAAACTAAAAATTTGTGCCCTGATCTTGGTTCTAAGGGAACGATCTACTATTATATACTTTTGTTTTCTGCTGCCATGACTTGATCATTTCCTAACAGTGGTATCAGAGCCTAGGGTACCGGATTTTACAGTTTTATGGATGGTTGGTTACATGTATTTGATTGATAATATGTTGCCTTGTTGAATATGCATAAAATCTTCCTTGAAAGCATGTTTTAAGAAATCAATTTAATTGATGAATTTAATTTGTTGATGATTTGCAAGATTGGGATATGAATTTTTGTTGAAATCAGAAGTTTAGATTGATTGCAAAATCCGTTTGGCTTATTTTTGGTGGCTGGTTGAACTGATCAGATGTTACATATCAGTGTACGATCACCATGGCGATATAACCCATCACC
Organism: Pistacia atlantica; assembly: GCA_026229545.1. Lineage (NCBI taxonomy): Eukaryota > Viridiplantae > Streptophyta > Magnoliopsida > Sapindales > Anacardiaceae > Pistacia > Pistacia atlantica. Next base: position 15,770,495 of record CM047897.1, on the reverse strand, counting down.
ACAGTGATTCATTGTTTGGCGTACTCGCTGATTGAAAAAATCAGCGCTCGCCGCAACAATATAACCCATCGCCGTGACGATCGTCCCTTAGCGTGATTACTTATTGAATATCAACGCTCGCCACGGTGATATAACTTATCGTCACGACAATCATAGTCTACGGTGAGCGTTGATGAAAATAGGCACTCGCCGCGGCAATCGCATGTGGTTCATGTATGCAAAGAAAATCAACGCACGTTGTGGCTATCTAATCCATCGCCGCAGCGAGCATACTTTCGAGTGCGTAGGGGCCAAAGTAAGAAGTTTCAAAACTTTTAGACCAAATGTAAATCTGTAAATTGTCAGGGGGTAATTAATAATTAACCCACCCAATTCAAAAATTGATTGTTTTTTAGTGTATGTCATGTACTTGTTTGTATATTACATGGTGCCCGGTACATGAGCGTTAGACCTATGGTGAATGTTTTAAAATTTTTGGGTATATATGGTTGTAATTTTTTTAATAGGGTATGCGTGTCCTACCTTTTCTTCCTTTCTCGATGTACATTCGTTTCTCATCTCATTCCCCTCGAATGTAAATCGAGGTTTCTAAATTTATTGATGTAAAGATTTTTATATAATTATTTTCATTGTAAATTTAGAATGATGTTTTTGTAATGTATTTGAAGACAAATCAAGGAAGAGACAATCATACTTGAAGATTGAAGATTTTATTACAAGACCCTTAGGTGACCTACCGATTCCTCTAGGCTCAAGGAAATTGGTTTTAGTTGGGCCATGTACCAGCACATTTAATATTTTTTTAGAATGCATGCTAAGATTGAATGTTCAATAACATGCCAAACAATGTCATTCTAACAAAGATAATAATCTGGTGAGATACTAAATAAAACCCCCTCAATTAAAGTATATTAAGTCACGTATGTCTTTCATCACCATGGTTTTAATCAAACCACTGTTCATTGGAGCCTTGTTTACCAAAGCGAAGGGTACACTTCTACCAGTGGGAGGTTAAAATTCATTGGAATTTTCCTTAATGGTGATGGGTCGACTTAAAATGACAGTTTTGCTTGTTCGCCAAAGCGAAGGTTGATAAACACATCATAGGCGTAGTAGAGAAGTATACACATTGTGTGTCTGTGGTGACGTGTAGTGTCCACTTTACTAATATTGAGAATCACACTTGAGGACTATGGCTAGGCCATCAGATTGTGTGATTGGCTTGTTGGCTTCTTCACATTTGAGGTTGGTAGTGGGAGCTATCAACTGGTGTGGATTAATTTTGTTGGCCTACCTAATCAACCCATTTTTGCTTGTTCGCCAAAACGAAGGTTTGAAATGGGCCAGATGGGATCTCAATCCACTAAGAAAGCCAACGAGCTTTCCCGAGTTAATAGTGAGGGCTATTGACTTGAGGAAAATTGTGGAAGCATCGTTTAATAAAAGATCATATTAAATAATAATGAACTTTATATTGATTTTTTCTTTTCTGCAATTGTAGATTCACCAAAATGAATATTATGAACATGCGACCGATAATCGAGAAAGAAAACAGGTTGGATGGATCCAATTTCTTAGACTAGTATTGTAATCTTCGAATTATACTCAAGTCAGAAAAGAAATTGTATATCCTTGATAAGCCATACATGGTTGAGCCTGGCCTTGATGCCACTCAGGAAGTAAATGATACTTATGGAAAGCTTCTTGATGATGCTGATGGCATTCAATGCTTGATGTTAGCATTGATGACAACCAATTGCTACAAAAACATCATGAGAATATGAACGCTGCTGTCATTATTCTACACCTCAAGGAGTTTTATGAAGGGAATGATCGACATGAGAGGTACAAGGCGTCAAAAGCACTATTTGGAAGTCGTCTGACTGAGGGAGCCCAAGTTGGCCCTCATGTGCTCAAGATGATTGAACACATAGAGAGGCTTGAGACTTTGGGATTTGAGTTGGATGCAGAATTACAAATGGATTTAATTCTGCAATCCTTGCTTGACTCTTATGCACCGTTCATAATGAACTTCAATATGAACACAATGGTGAAAACCCTGTTAGAGCTTTTGAACATGTTGAGGACTGCAGAGCAGAACTTGAAGAAGTCCAAGCCTGTTTTACTGGTAGCTGCCAGTAAAGGAAAGGGTAAGGGCAAGGGCAAGGGAGGGCAAGGGCAAGGGCAAGGGAAAGGCCAAGGCCAATCCCAAGCCCAAGCCCAAAGGACATAGGTGCTCTTGGGTCTGAGAGTGGAATAGTGAAGGGCAAGAAAGTAGTCTACTTCTATTATGGCAAGCCTCGCCACTGGAGGAAACATTGCAAGGCTTTCCTCAAAAGCAAGAAGAATTCAGATGCTTCAACTTCAAGTATATTTATGATTGAGATTAACTTCTTTCTCTCAACATCTTGGGTCATTGACATAAGATGTGGTACTCACATTTGTACTGATGTGCAGGGACTAAGGCAGAGTAGAGTGCTCGCCAAGGGAGAGATGGAACCTACGAGTTGGAAATAGAGTACATGTGGCTACATCGGTTGTAGGGACATACTATTTACCTTTGCCTACGGGCTTGTTGTTGGAACTACATAACTGCTATTACGTACCTTCTATTTCTAGAAATATTATTTCAGTATCCGCTTTGGATAATATTGGGTATCCTTTTGAGATATCTAATGGATTGTTGTTCTTTAGTTTGAATGGTATTCTATTTGGAATCGCAAGGTTATATAACGGGCTATATGTTCTTGATTTAAATAGTAAATATATTCTCAATGTTGAAACCAAGAAAGCTAAACATAGTGATCAAAACCAGACATACCTCTGGCACTATAGATTGGATCATGTTAATAAGACCCGCATTGCAAAACTTCAAAAGGGATGGAGTTTTGGACCCTTTTGACTTTAGTCATTTGAGGTATGTGAGTCATGTCCATTAGGCAAGATGACCAAGTTCCTTTGTAAGTAATGATCTACCATATGCAACGGAAAACAAAAATTCAATCGGTAAATCAATTACCTTTCTTTGCCTAGATCCGAGTATAGATTATACCTTTTACATGTTTATAAACAAAAATTTGTATAAAGCAAATCCATTCAAGGATTAGAATACTTACGTACATTTGGAGGCTCTTTCGAATATCTCTGATTTCGGACAGGAACACTATTGACGATTACTGTTCATCGTCTAATGTTCACGTGATTTTTCGCCAATCGATCCAAAGTAGGATCGCACTCACGGAAGTCCACACGAAGATAATCCGCAGAACCCCTGATTATTTTGCTAAAACAATCAAGGGCTTCAAGAATCAAGAAAGAAGAACAAGAAAAGTTTTCTTCTTGAGAGAGAGAGAGAGAGAGATAGGGTGGCTAGGGTTTTAATTTAATTAATAATTCTCTCATGTTTTAATTTTAAGTTGCACTTATATAGTACAACAATTAAAACCCTATTCCACTTAGGAATAGCCACAGGCTCCAACCCTAGTTTACCCTTGCAACCAAACACACCCTTTATGGTATTTTAATTAATTAATTATTATTATAATTAAAATCAATTCATATTTAATAATATATTAATATTTAATTAATAATAATAATTCATTTAAATATATACAGAAATATAATTAAATATAATCTTACTAATTTAATTTTAATATTAAAATCAAGTACAAGCAACAACCTCATCAAATTTAATTGCACTATGAAATTACCAAAATATCATTTCATCCTAAAAGACGAAAATACCTTTCTCACAAATTGATTCTTAAATTATCTTCTAAGTGTGTGACCCGTAGGCTCCTCATCATACGGCAGTGTGTAGTATCGCGATTAACACCAATTAATCGTCTCACTACACACAGACCAAGATTGGTCATTTCTAGCCATATTGATGACTGAAAACGGCTTATCTGGCCTGATATAGCCATTTTCGCCATCAATATGGCTAGAAATGGCCATATCGAAGCCTCCCAGTGACTCTCGATCATTTTTAAGGACTCTAGCGACTTTCCCGTGGCGGTCCATGGTTGTTGGCCTGCTGTTGGCGGTGGTGGTCTGTAATTTGTTTTAAATATAAAGGGCATTATTGTCCAAAAACTTAATTAAACAAGGGTAAAATTGAAATAGTATATTAATGTAAATTTATTTTAAAACAGAGGTATTATTGTCCAAAATTTTTATTAATAAGGGATAGAATTGTAATAAAAATAAGATTACCTTGGTAATCTTATAATACCTAAGAAAATGGAGGTAATCAGATTACCTCCAATATTACCAACAGTAACAACTATTTGTAATGCAAGATTACCGGAATTTTATATTACTTGACAACCAAACATAGTAATCAAGTAATATAAGATGACAATACCTTAGTAATCTTTGATTACCTCCAACCAAACGCCCCTTAAGAGTATTGACTGCAAGAATCTCACCCCCACACCCACTTGCGGTAGAGATGGCTTTATGGGCTAGAGGAGATGGCATCAAGCCGAGCATAGATCTGGGCTTAAGGCAAGGAAGTGATAGAAACTCACAAAATTATATATATATAATCCTAATAAATTTAAAAAAAAATCTTAAATGAAAAAAAAGTCAAAAATCAGTTGCGAAAACTCCCTTCCTAGATATACATTATCGTGTTACACATAAAAAACAGTAAATAGAATAATCTAAACAAATATATGAAAAGCTCATTGTAACGCCCCACTTGAGGTACGTTGCTAATGTTTCTTACTTCGCTCTTAATTGAGTCGGTTTTTGTGAATAGTGGTTGGTTGGTCTTAGGTTGTATTGAAATGTTGAGTTTTTGCCTTGGATTTAGTCAAAGTTAGAAGGCTTTTGAAGTTATAAGGCTCGCCGGGGCGAAGAATACTCTTCGCCGCGGCGAAGAGGTGTTGAAGCCACGGGGAAGCTGCTGGACAGTTTTGCCGCGGCGAAGGAAGCTTCTTCGCCGCGGCGACGTGCCGGTTGAAAAGTTTATTAAGTTTTAGATATTTTTTCCCTTGGGTACTATTTGACCATTTTACCCCTAATTAGTAGGAAAAGTGGGGAGTAAAATGTAAGGAAATTTCATGGAGAATATGTTAGTATGGGGGTGTGTTTGTAAGGAATCAAAGGATATGGATGGAATTTCCAAGAAAGAGCAAGGGCAAAATGGGAAGAATGAGTTGTTAAGAGATATTTAAAGGGGTTTAGTCTTTGAGAACTCTTCATTTTCCCATTCCACCGCCTCCTTCATTTTTCCAAATTCTCTCAAATTCCTTCAATCTTCCAAGGATTTCCAAGAGCCTTTTTGAGTAACTTTTAGTAGGGTTTTAATCTAAAGCATCCTAAGGTAAGGATTCTTGCTTTAGATGAGAGTTTTATTATGTTTTGATTAGAGTCTCATGTTGTGGTTGTTGGTTAAGTTGTAGAGAAAAGGCAAACTCCCAAAGGAAAGAAGAAGTGTTAAAGAAGCTTTTTCCCCATAAGGTAAGTGAATTCATCCTAAGTTGAGATTTAAGAACTCTTTTGAGTAGAGTTATATATATATGTGTATTCATTAAATTGTTGAATGAGATTAGTAGTGATGATTGAATGATACACATAAATTGAGTTATGAGAAGTGTTTTATTTGCTTGATGTTGGGTTGAGTTTGATAGAAGTTGGAGAAAGTTTTGAGCAAGCTTATGGAAGTGCTTTTCTTTTGACAGGAAATTTAGAGTTTATGAGGGAGTTTTCTCCCATTTGGTTGATTAAAGAAAAGAGAAAAGTTAGAGTTAGTGATGCGTGTTTCTTACAACATGCAAAACTAGCAAGTGCACTAGTCGCTCAAGTAATAGAGTGATGGGTAGGATATCGTTCCCACGAGGACTGGTAGCAAAGCACTAAGTTTCCTATGGTGTTAACAAGTTGAAGCAATCGAAAATCTTTGATTTGTGGGAGCAAATTGTAATTGAAAGAATAACAAAATAAAATCTAACAAGTAATAAATTCTTAACAAGAAAAGGAAATGGAACTCAGAGATTCAATTTAATTAAAAACGGGTAGGGTTTGACTTCGTTTGGATTGTTTATGGGTTATACCTAAAAGTTACACTATTTTCACATTTACAAGTAATGGTTGTAAATCGGGTTCACTACTATGATAACATACCCTCTCGGGCTATGTTTTCCTATTTATCATTATTAACATTCCGCACCCAACAATTTGAAGGTTAATAACTCTAAATCATAAAGCATAAGAATCCTAAATTGATTTCATTAGTTCTTGAATCTATCTCTAGCATCCAATACTATAATGGTTATTACCCATGAGGCTTAACATGAATTATTTCTCAATCTCATCATGTTCATCACATACAACAATTAATTTCAGGGTAACACACAACCACAGCTCATTCACATGAAAATAGCACAAACATAAACTCAACCCATTTCAAATCCAAACTAAAATCAAACCCTAACCCACGAAGATTAGTTCATAGCTAAATTAACTGAATAAAAACGGAAAATACAAGTAAACAGAATAAACATAATGAAACTAAGATGAAAGAATAGAAAACTCCCCAAAAGATAATTATTCCAGCCAAAATCCAAACTTGTTATCTAACAATCCGCCAAATCCAGCTTTTTCTCTCTAGGAAATGCAAAGACGGCTAACCTACTCAATCGGGGTCCCCATTCAAAAGGTTTTCTTTTTCTCTTATACCTAGTCCTAAAAACCCCGTCCAAAACACGCACACACGAAACTGTGCGTTTACAAAACTTTAATTTTTGACTTTCGCCGCGGCGAAGAATGAAAACAAAGAAATCGATTCTGCCTAACTTCGCCGCGGCGAAGACAATTTCTTCGCCGGGGCGAAGCTCCTTCAAAAGTTCTGAAATTTACAGAATTGCCACTCTGCTTGCCTTTTCGTCCGATTCTTCGATTTTTGACTCTTCACCTTGGAAACAAGCTTCATCGTGCATCGTCCTGCTCCGGAACTCTCTTATCTTTTGGAATCCTTCAATTTTAAAGTCAAAACTGCCAAGTTTTGCCTTTATTTGCTAAAAGAGTCCATTTTAACCTGAAACACGAAAAGTAGAGAATTACGCACCAATTCAGGTAGAAATGCACTAGAAAGTAATTGAAATCCGACAAAGAGATCATATAAAAACTGTATAATTTACGGATTATCAACTACCCCCAAACTAAAGAGATGCTCGTCCCCGAGCATACAGTACAAAAATAACGAAAACAAGGACAATAACGAAAAACAAAAATACGTAAACATGCACACAAACTGAAAAACCAAAATAAAACGAATTAAAATGCTACAACGAATTGCCTAGACATTGTACATATCTCACAAATTGTTGATAGTTTATTATCAGGAAATGTTCGACATTCCAAGAAGTTATGGGCTACATCGACTGTTTTCCTCAATAAGTCCACCAAGTAGGTAATCCCCGCTTCAATCCATCTTCCCACTTCCCGGATTATTTTATGCAAAAATTGTAAAGTTTATCAAATGGTGGCGGACTCCATAAGCCTAAATATCGAACTACTCTCCACTAATGAGGACTACACATAGATGAGAATCAACAGGTCTTTAAAGGCTTGTAACTTTAGGTTTGGGTCATGGGCTCCAACAAAAGGATAGGAAACAAAGTAAGAGAACTCGGTTGTCCTAAAGGAAACTCAAATCACATCGAAACCCACACTTTCTCAACACCAGCCGACATGTTACTCATCCACAGTCTTCATATGCGTATTCTTAACTTTTGGATACCATAAATGCAGGGGAAACTCGTTTAAGGTGTACGTGGCGTTGTTAAACCCGAGGTCGCCAAATCTTCGCAGTTTTAAGCGGGGAAGGTTAGTTTCGGTTTCCACTGGTATACCCTTAAACTAGGCAGCATTGTGTTCGACAAAATTTTTTTTTTTTTTTTTTTTTTCAACACAACACTAGAATTGAATTGAGGTGACTACCTCCTTGTTTTTATTCTTTTATCTCAACCCCCACATCATTCTTTTTGGTCTCTTCTTCATTTTTCTTCTCTTAACCCCCAAACTAATCTTTCACTAAATTGTATACTCGTTTCGTTCTCGGTTTTGCACTAAGACCGAATTTTCCAAAAGGTATGATAAAGTGTTTAGGGTAAAGGAATTTACAACTCTGTTGTTTTCTAAGAAAAATAAAGTAATATTCCAATGGCTCAAATGGGTGACTAGTGAAAATTTCAATCATGGGTTGGCTAGAAAGGCTCAAACGTTCCAAAAATTGCCTAAATCATCTCCTCAACCATGTCTAATCCTAAAATTTCGCCTCAAGCATTTCTCAACTAGGTTCTAGAATCCACCAACATTATCAAGACTTTGCCTAATCACATAAAATGAATCTAAGCATGCCGAAAAAATGAAAATCGTGGTTGAACCACTCAACAAACTTCAATCAGAATCCAGTCAATAAACGTAAACTTGAAGCAATGCTTAACATTTCTTAACAATAAAATTCAACAATCTTATTCTCATCATTGATTTATACAACTCATCATTGGCAAAACAAAACAAACACACGAAAAATACAACACAAAAGAAAACAAAAATTTAAATTTTTTTTTTTTTTTTTTTTTAAAGTGTCGCTGCGGCGTTGTTATACCCAGGTGCCAATACTCAGTGGCGGGGAGGGGATACAAGGTTTCCAGCCAATATACCCTTAAAATAGATTTTTTTTTTCGTTTAAAGCGTACGCGTCCTACCCCCAAACTAAATATAACATTGTCCCCAATGTTCCACTATGCACAAGTTAGGAATAGAGACAAACAACGGAAAAATAAATGAACAATAAAAAGGTACGAGAATGCTCCCTGGTTAAGTTATGAATCGTCGTTCCACAATGTTCACCCGTTCTTCGGACTTTTCATCATCCAAAATCTGTCAAAACAATAACTGTGGTGTCCCTTATGTTAGAACGAATTCACAACTATAATGAAAGTATTACAACCTATCTCGCCCTTTTAACACTAAAAAAAAAATCAACTAAACTAACACAACAAAAAAAATGCAATCCAAAACCAAAATAAAATGAGTTCAAGTTTCAACTGGACAAAAATTAAATGGAAGCAACAAACATAAACAAAAACAGGTGTTCCGGTTCAGTCTTCTTCTTCCTGTGCTTCCGCGTCTTCTTCCTCTTCTTCCCCTTCTTCCTCTGATTCCGGCCAGTCATCTGAGTTCCAATCAACCCACTGATATGCGGAAGTGTCAACATTCAGATCCTTGAAACCTTTCGTTAACATTTCATGAATGTTCTGTGTCCGCTCCATCATCCAATCCTGTCGTCTCTTCATGTATTTCGTCATCTGCAGCATTTCTTGCATCATTGCTTTCTGAGACCCTGCGGAGCTGGATGATGTGGCCATGCTCGTTCTCTGCCTCTTCGCCCCTGCTGTTGGTTGGGCATCTGCCGCTCGGGCAAGACGTTTATTGTAATAGTCGTCATCAAGAATTAGGGCCGGATAAATACGCGGCTCATCATCTGCAACCTTGACCCCCGCTTTTTGGCACATGGCAGTGATGAGATGCGGGAAACAGTAGCTTGATCGTCCCTTTTTGGATGCTATCCTGATGCTGTCATAAATTATGTTTCTCACATCCATACTTTTTCTTGTGGCAATAGAGTAGAGCAATTCCGCCTTCTCAAGAGTCACTGTGCTGTAGTGTGTCTCTGGCATTAGTTTAGCACAGACAAAGTACTGCCACAGCCGAGCCATTGGTGTCAACTGTGTTCCCTTGAGTGTCTTTTTCTATTTTCTCGACACTTCCCATGCTACCCCTGGTTTTGCAATGATCGGCAATATAATATCATCATTACGGCTTGTTCTTTTGAACTCCACATATTGATCGTGAAAATTTCGGGCGGGAGGGTTGTAGAATTTGTTGATCTCTTGTCTTGAAAATGGCACATCCTCTCCTCGACAAACACAATATTATCCCCGACATTTGGGGAAGTTGGCATAGAACTCTCTGACCAACGGTTCTACTGCCGGCTCCTCAGGCGCACTCATGAACATGGCCCAATTTCTACCCCTACTCCAGTCCATAGCTTGTTTTGCTGTCAATCCACGCTCAGGGATGAAGCCCTTATCTTTTTGTGTGATCACCTCCTCATAACGTTTACGGGCTGCCTCGTTCACAAACTGTTTGTCTACATTCTTCCCCTTGCCTGTATGCTTAATTCTCGGAGCCATTGATTCACAATATGAAGTCGTTTGCACCACCAATTGACTCAGAAACTATCCAAACAAGAAAACCCCAAATTTTTGATCCAAAAATTTTGTGAAATTTTTGTGAAAATTGTTGTTGAAATGGGTTGATTTGGTGTTTAGGAATGATGTGGAGTGATTATTTTGGTTGGAAAAGTAAAATAGAAGTGAAAGATTTGAGGATTGAAAATTTGCTCTCAACTCACAATGGAAGGCGGCGTGAAAAATGAAAGAAGAAAGTTAGTATTTATAGAAAAGGAGCTTCGCCGCGGCGAAGAGGTTTCTTCGCCGCGGCGAAGTTCATCACGCATGAACCCTAGAATTTTCCCAGGTTTCGCCGCGGCGGAGCAAATTGCTTCGCCGGGGCAAAAACTTCCCGAGAGTTTAAGGCTAACTTCGCCTCGGCGAAGAAATTTTCTTCGCCGCGACGAAATGCCTTAGTCAAATTTTCGAAATTTTTACCTTTACTTCACCGCGGCGAAACTCTCCAGTAGCAAACCTGGGTTTCTTCATGTCTCTTCGCCGTGGCGAAGAAATGTATTTCGCCGCGGCGAAGTCTGAAAATTTTGAATACCTTCCTTTGCTCTAGACTTCACCTGAAACACTTGAAAATAACAACAAACATCAAATTTTATACATACTAATAATGAAATAAGAAAAATTCAAACAACAAAAAGTTAAAATAAAAAAAGTTAAAACGCTTGGGTTGCCTCCCAAGAAGCGCTTGTTTATAGTCGGAAGCTTGACTCTTTCCATCCTTTAGGTTGGGATGTCCAGTCGGATTGGGATGAACGTGCAGCTCATCACCCCCTCAACGTATGGCTTCAACCTGTGTCCATTAACTGTGAAAGTGCCCTTTTCCTCATGTGTGACTTCCACTGCTTCGGATGCATGTATCCTTGTTATAGTAAATGGTCCGGACCATCTAGACTTAAGTTTTCCGGGGAAAAGCCTAAGTCTTGAGTTGAACAACAACACTTTCTCCCAACTTCAAAACCTTTACCCGGATGTGCTTGTCGTGCCACCTTTTTGTTTTCTCTTTATAGTTAGGGCATTTTCATATGCTTCCGCAGAAACTCATCCAGGGCCTGTTCAAAGTCAGCATTCTCTCCTCTCCCGCGGCTTTCAAATCCATGTTCAACTGTTTGACGGCCCAATATGCATTGTGTTCAAGTTCCACCGGCAAGTGGCATGCTTTCCCATACACCAATCTGAACGGAGACATACCAATTGGGGTTTTGAATGCAGTGCGATAAGCCCATAAAGCATCATCCAGCCTTCCGTGACCAATCTTTCCTCGAAGCATTGATTTTCTTTCTAAAATCCCCTCTTGCCTTCTGTTTGACAGCTTCTACTTGCCCGCTTGTTTGTGGATGATAAGGTGTTGCCACTCTATGTGTCACTCCATACCTACTCAAGAGCATCCAATTGCCTATTGCAAAAAATGCGTTCCTCCATCACTAATTATTGCTCGTGGTACTCCAAACCTTGAGAAAATATTCTTTCTCACGAAATTAATCACCACCCTAGCATCATTAGTGTAACACCTACTGAAAACTAGTACAATGCATGCAATTAACAATGGAAAATTGGGCCCAAAAGTTTCTTTTCATTACAATTCACATGTCTTTTATACACAAAAGTTACTGTTTACAAAAGTGCATTTCAAAAGACAAAATAGGGGAACAGTGTAGCTATTGCTCCTCGCGCGCCGACGCCCCTCCAACCGCAACATCACCTAGAACCTGCATCCACAAAGGAAAATAACGGGGTGAGCACAAATAATGCTCAGTAAGTAAAACTCTCTAACTATCTGTCCCCGTGTGTGACTCTCAATTCTTTCCTTTTCTAATCTGTTTCTATTTCTGTTTCTAATAACATCATGGCCTCATCTTACCGGAGGTACGGCCGAATGGCGTTCACACAACACCATTTCACTCTCTATGGCTATCGGGTGGAATTCACACGTACCAACCCGTTCTTAGTGACTACCGAGTGAGGATCACAAAGCACCAACTCGGTTCCTCCTAACTATCGGGTGGAGATCACCTAGCACCTACCCGTTCCTCATGAATTTTGGGTAATGATCACCAAGCATTTACCCATCTCTAGTCACTATCGGGTGATGATCACAAAGCATCACCCCGCTTCTACTAGCCATTGGATGATGATCACAAAGCATCAACCTACATATCTCTTAACTAATCGGGTAGTGGTCACAAAGCATCTACCCATTTCTATTACTCATTGGGTGACGATCACTAAGCATCGACCCATCTCTCTAAGGCTATTCGGATGATGATCACAAAGCATCCAATCCGATTCCCATAATGATCGGGTGATGATCACAAAGCATCATCCCAACTACACTACTCTTCTAACTCATTCTATTGTAGCATTTTTCAATGCTCTCTACCCTTAGAGTAATTTTACCCACTAAGCTCTCTACTCATAGGGTATTTCTATACACAAAGTTTCCTACTCTTTCTTAGGTCACTTTTCAATGCATATAACAATGCACATGGATGATTCATCTCTACTAATGCACTTGTGAAATGCCAACATGCAATGTTGCAAGAATTAAGGTTCATTACTAACACTCAACCTCTATTAGGCATTTCATCAAACAACTCATGTGCACTATAAAACTATATCATAGCCATGAATCTAAAACTTTTCCTAACCATCCAAAATGGGGAAAAACCCCTTCACAAAGCCATAATAACCTGCCATAGAAAACACTTCCAAAAAGGGTTCCATAATACCCCTTAAATTCCATCTCAACTACCTTGCCAAACCAACACCCATTTCTCAAATTTTGCAAGGTAAGAACATTCACAAAGCATAGAAATTTCCATTCAATACTCCATACATGGCATATTACATGCACATCACATACATACATCCTTTCTATCAAAACCCTAATCAAGAAATTTCATGAATCTCAACTTGGGTTGGGTTTTACTTACTTGCTATGGAGAGACTTCACCAATCTTCTTTCCACTTGGTTTTCTTGGCTATTCTCTCTACTCTTAACCAAAAGAATGAAAACTCTCAAAAAACCAAAATGAACTAAAATCTTCAAATCACACAACTTAAGGAGAAATCCTTACCTTAGGAAGCCTTAGGTTGTTTTCTCTACCTCAAATCACTTCAAAATCCCTTGGAAATCCTTGATCAAAAGAAAAGAGAAGTTGGGAGGAGAAGAATGAGAAGTTGCGTTTGAGAAGAAGAGAAATGAAGGGTTTCTTTGATTCTAATTCCTTTTAATGAAATATAACACACTCATTCCCATTTTGCCCTTATTCATCTTTGGAAATTCCATCCATATCCTTTGATTCATTACAACTCACCCCCAAATCAACATACTCTCCATGAAAAATCCTTACAATTCACTCCCCACTTTTCCTACTAATTAGGGGTAGAAAGGTCAAATAGCCCTTGGGGAAGAAAATCTCTAAAACTCAATCAACATTTTATTCGGGCTGTCGCCGCGGCGAAGAAACCTTTGTCGCCGCGGCGAAACTTTCCAGAGAGTTTCACCCTTGGTTCATCACATCTTCGCCGCGGCGAAGACTCTCCTTCGCCCCGGCGAAGCTTGGTACACTCAAATTCTTCTATTTTCAACCAATTTCAGGGCAACATTCAACAAAGCACTCAAACAAACAAATATAACAAAAACCAACTCGATTAAGGGCGAAAGAGGAAACAATAACAACGTACCTCAAGTGGGGCGTTACATGCTAACGGAAGAGTGTAGTGCAATCCTCCAAAAGAAATTACCCCCAAAGCTCAAAGATCCAGGGAGTTTTACTATTCCTTGTGTTATAGGGGATATTACTTTTGATCGTGTGCTTTGTGATTTAGGAGCTAGTATAAATTTGATTCCTTTTTCTGTTTTCAGGAGATTAGGGATCGGTGAAGTGAAGCCAACGACAATGTCGTTGCAACTAGCGGATCGGTCGATAAAGCACCCGAGGGGGATAGTTGAAGATGTGTTAGTGAAGGTGGGGAAAATAATATTTCCAGCGGACTTTGTAGTGCTGGACATGGAAGAGGATAAGGAGATTCCTCTCATTTTGGGCCGACCATTCTTGGCCACGGGAGAGCACTGATTGACGTGCAGGAAGGGAAGTTGCTTGTTAAGGGTTCGTGGATGAAACAAGAACTTTTAATGTGTTTGATGCGATGAAGTTTCCGTCGGAAGCGGACTCATGTTTTAGTGTGGATATGGTGGATGAACTTGTTGTGGAGTCCATGGAAGAAAACATCCCGGAATTGCCTCTAGAAGCGTGTATAGCAAAATCGAAAACAGTAGAGGTTGAAGACTCAGCGAGGAACGATTGTGCTAGAATGTTAGAAGCACTCCAACCAATTGAGGAGAGTCAAGAGGCAGAATTTGAGGAATTTGACTTTGACAAAGAGAAGGCAAAGGAAAATAATAAAGAAGCTCCAAAGCTTGAACTGAAGCCTTTACCGCCTCACCTCAAATATGTCTACCTTGGAGAGTCGGATACTTATCCGGTGATCATTAGTGCAGAATTGAGTGCCTTAGAGGAAGAGAAGTTGATTAGAGTGTTGAGAGAACATAGGCTGGCGATTGGATGGACCATTACTGACATTAGAGGTATCTCACCCTCATTCTGCATGCATAAGATTCTCATGGAGGATGACTTTAAGTCGAGGGTACAACCACAACGGAGATTGAATCCTTCAATGAAGGAAGTGGTAAGAAAGGAGGTGGTGAAACTTTTGGATGCGGGGATCATCTATCCAATTTCCGATAGTCCATGGGTGAGCCCGGTGCAAGTTGTTCCTAAGAAAGGAGGGATTACCGTTGTGAAGAATGAAAGTAATGAGCTGATTCCAACAAGGACGGTAACGGGTTGGAGAGTGTGCATTGATTACCGTAAACTGAACGAGGCGACAAGGAAGGATCATTTTCCATTGCCCTTCATTGATCAAATGTTGGAGAGGTTGGCAGGACATGCATATTACTGTTTCCTGGATGGATATTCAGGATATAACCAAATTGCCATCGCTCCGGAGGATCAAGAGAAAACGACCTTCACTTGCCCTTACGGCACCTTTGCCTACCGAAGAATGCCATTTGGGTTGTGCAATGCACCAGCAACATTCCAAAGATGCATGATGTCAATCTTTGGAGACATGGTGGAACGATTCATAGAAGTCTTCATGGATGACTTCTCAGTTTTTGGATCGTCATTTGACAATTGTCTAACAAATTTATCTCTTGTTTTGCAGCGATGCAAGGAAACGAATTTGGTGCTGAATTGGGAGAAATGTCACTTCATGGTCCAAGAGGGAATTGTGCTCGGGCATAGAATTTCCAAGGATGGGATTGAAGTTGATCGGGCGAAGACAGAAGTAATTGAGAAGCTACCACCGCCATCAAATGTCAAAGCAGTCCGAAGCTTTTTGGGACATGCGGGGTTTTATAGACGCTTCATAAAGGATTTTTCTAAGATCTCTAAACCCCTGTGCAATCTTTTAAATAAAGATGTTGTGTTTGATTTTGATGATGATTGCATGCATGTTTTTCTAACTTTAAAGAAATTGCTAGTTTCGCACCTATTATAGCTAGTTCTGATTGGGGAGGTGCCATTTGAACTAATGTGTGATGCTAGTGATTTTGCTTTAGGGGGTAGTGCTAGGGCAGAGAAAAAATAAAGTGTTGCATGTAATTCAATATGCTAGCAAGACACTTGTTGATGCCACAAGAATTACACCACCACCGAAAAAGAAGCTTGTTGGTCTGTGGTGTTTGCTTTTGACAAATTTCGTTCTTATCTTTTAGGTGCGAAGGTAATCGTTTACAGATCATTCAAAGACTCGACACCTTTTGGCGAAGCAAGAAGCAAAACCTCGGTTAATAAGATGGATTCTACTACTTCAAGAGTTTGAATTGGAGATTCGAGACAAAAAGGGGTCGGAAAATGTAGTAGCGATCATTTGTCAAGAATTGAGAGACCAATCAAGGGAGATGAGGTGGAAATGCCAATTTGAAACATTTCCGGATGAGAAACTGATGAGAGTGGATGAAGCACCATGGTATGCGGACTTTGCAAATTATCTATCATCAAGGGTGCTCCCAAGTGGTATGACATTTCAACAGAAGAGAAAATTTTTCTCTGATTTAAAATACTATTTTTGGGAAGAACCATTCCTGTCTGAGACCAATCGTACTTGACCAAATGATACTGGAGATGTGTCCCTGGAGGAAGAAATGGAGAGCATTCTAAGACATTGTCATGAGAGGGAAGTGGGTGGCCATTTCGGGAGCTAGAACAGAGCGAAGGTGCTACAATCTAGGTTTTATTGGCCAACCCTCTTTAAGGATTCCTTCCGGATGATCCAGGAGTGTGACCAATGTCAACGGATGGGGAGTATTTCAAAAGAGATGAGATGCCGTTGAACAACATCCGGTGGTGGAAATTTTTGACGTATGGGGGATTGATTTCATGGGTCCTTTCCCAAGTTCCTATGGGAACACGTTTATATTGGTGGTGTAGACTATGTGTCTAAATGGGTTGAAGCGATTGCATTGCCGACTAATTGTGGCAGCCCGGATTCGGCACACAGGCCCGCGACCCCACCATTCTACTCGATCTTGTCCCCCTTCCCAAGGGATTTTATTTCGCCTCCCCTCACTCGAACCCAGACCAAGGGGCTAAAGTCATTTGGGAAGCATGGTGAGTACCATCGCAGGCGGCTCGATGGTACTCACCATGCTTCCCAAATGACTTTAGCCCCTTGGTCTTGGGTTCGAGTGGTGGGGAGGCGAAAAAAATCCTCAAGTGGGGGACAGATCGAGTAGAATGGTGGGGTCGCCGGATTCGCACACAAACTTTAGCCCCTTGGTCTTGGGTTCGAGTGGTGGGGGAGGCGAAAAAATCCCAGGGAGGGGGACGATCTTGAGTAGAATGGTGGGGTCGCCGGGAACGTGTGCCGAATCCGGGCGCCACATTTAAAAAGGCGCCTTTTAAATGTGGCGGCCCGATTCGGCATTCACATCTAGCCTCCCCACCATTCTACTTCGATGCTCTTTGCGGATCGTCTCTCATCCAGACACGAAGCTCATAAACATTGGGAAGCATGGTGAGTACCATCAGGCCGCCTAGCCTAATGGTACTCACCATGCTTCCCAAATGACTTTAGCCCCTTGGTCTTGGGTTCGAGTGGTGGGGGAGGCGAAAAAAATCCCTTGGGAAGGGGGACAGATCGAGTAGAATGGTGGGGTCGCCGGCCGTGTGCCGAATCCGGGCTGCCACATAGCATCACTGTTTCCTCATCTTCTAATTTCCTCTTGTTCGAAAGTATCTCCTTTAGGAACTTCGCATAGCTCGACATTTGTGTATTGCATCTGCAAAAGGAATGTTAATATGCAATTTTTTAAAAATTTCAATGAATTTGAAAATTGCTTATCCCGATTCTTCTTTTTCAATCTCGAGGAAAAGGCACGGGTGGAGTGTGATGAGCTAATTCTGGTGGTATCTCGGGGAATGGCAATTTCTCCTTCTTCTTTTGCCTTTCATCCTCTTTCTTGTTCTCTTCCCCTAAAGCACCTGAATTCTCTTCACAAATAATCTCTTCATCCATTCTCTCTTCATACTCTTCCTTTCCGGGTTGCTCTCCTTCTTTCGTAGGCTGGCCTACTTCTTCTAAAACTGTCCCACTTCTCAAAATGATTGCATTTGCTTGTTCACGTGGATTGGTCACTGTATTGCTAGGTAGAGAACCCTGTGGTCTATCATTCAGCTTCTCGGCCAATTGGCCCATTTGTACCTCAAGATTCCGAATGGGACGCCCTTGGTTTCTAAAGTTTGTTCTCGTCTCATTCATGAACCCCACAGACTCTTGCATGAATTTCTCGAACAAATCCTCCAACCCGACACTCTTGGATCTCCCGATTGATTGGTTGCCCCTGGCTGGGTATTTGGAACTTGCCTCTGGTTCCATTGATTACCCTGTTGGTTTTGATTTCCCCAGGCCAGATTTGGATGATGTCTCCACCCTGGGTTGTATGTGTTGGAGAACGGATTGTTCGGCTGTCTTTGATTTCCTGTTAAGTAATTTACTTGCTCCGTTGATGAAGATGACGGTGCAAATGTGTTTCCGACTTGGCACTCGCTCACATGGTTTCCTGCACAAAAATCACATGTTAATTGAGGTGCTTGTATGAATTTACCCGCATAGTTCCCAACTGTTTTTGGAGGGCAGTGAGTTGGGCTGAGATGGCTGTGAAAACATCTACTTCATGAAGACCCGAAGATTTCCTCGTAGTTACTCTCTCATTCGGTCTTTGATAATTGTTGCTTGCCAAAACCTCAAGCAACTCATAAGCCTCTTCAGGTGTCTTATTCTGCAAAGCTCCTCCTGAAGCTGCATCCACCATGGTTTGCACGTTACCCCATCAAACCATTATAAAATGTTTGGACTTGAAGCCAAACAGGCAAACCATGATGTGGGCACTTCCTCATCAATTCCTTATATCTCTCCCAAGCCTCGTACAACGACTCGGCATCATCTTGTATAAATGATGTGATATCATTTCTCGACTTCGCTGACTTCGATGGAGGAAAGAATTTGGTCAAAAATTTTTGTGCCAGCTCATTCCATGTTGTAATTGTTCCCGGTGGTAATGCCATTAACCACCCCTTTGCTTTATCTCCCAATGAGAATGGGAATAAACGCAGCCTAATAGCATCATCCGACACTCCATTCTACTTGAAGGTGTCGCAAATTTCCAGGAAATTTGCAATGTGCTGATTCGGATCCTCCTTCAAATCACCGTTGAATCTTACCGACTCCGGATCATCCGGATGATTGCCGGCTTGATCTCAAGTTGTTAGCTTGTCTTGTAGGTCTCGTAATACTTGACCCACTTCCGTTCACGTGGGAACTGAAAATTCCCTCGGTGTCCTATTTTCCAGGTTCAGCCATTTCAACTCCAACTTCTTCCGTTTCTTCGTAAGTGTATCTCTTTCTTCTTCTCTCTGTTTAGTCTTCGTACAGTCCTCTCAAGCTCAAGGTCAACAGGAACCATTGGTTGACGTCTTGCTCTTCGCATAAACTGAATGAACACAAGTGAAAGAAGAGTGAAATCACAACTCTAACAACAATAAAAAAATAAAACTAAAAATAAAACTTCAATCTAGTTAAGCTCTAGGAAAAACTTAATGTTAACTCAAAAACAGTCCCCGGCAACCGCGCCAAAAACTTGATGCGTGTTTCTTACAACATGCAAAACTAGCAAGTGCACTAGTCGCTCAAGTAATAGAGTGATGGGTAGGATATCGTTCCCACGAGGACTGGTAGCAAAGCACTAAGTTTCCTATGGTGTTAACAAGTTGAAGCAATCGAAAATCTTTGATTTGTGGGAGCAAATTGTAATTGAAAGAATAACAAAATAAAATCTAACAAGTAATAAATTCTTAACAAGAAAAGGAAATGGAACTCAGAGATTCAATTTAATTAAAAACGGGTAGGGTTTGACTTCGTTTGGATTGTTTATGGGTTATACCTAAAAGTTACACTATTTTCACATTTACAAGTAATGGTTGTAAATCGGGTTCACTACTATGATAACATACCCTCTCGGGCTATGTTTTCCTATTTATCATTATTAACATTCCGCACCCAACAATTTGAAGGTTAATAACTCTAAATCATAAAGCATAAGAATCCTAAATTGATTTCATTAGTTCTTGAATCTATCTCTAGCATCCAATACTATAATGGTTATTACCCATGAGGTTTAACATGAATTATTTCTCAATCTCATCATGTTCATCACATACAACAATTAATTTCAGGGTAACACACAACCACACTCATTCACATGAAAATAGCACAAACATAAACTCAACCCATTTCAAATCCAAACTAAAATCAAACCCTAACCCACAGAAGATTAGTTCATAGCTAAATTAAGCGAATAAAAAACGGAAAATACAAGTAAAGAATAAACATAATGAAACTAAGATGAAAGAATAGAAAACTCCCCAAAAGATAATTATTCCAGCCAAAATCCGAACTTGTTATCTAACAATCCGCCAAATCCAGCTTTTTCTCTCTAGGAAATGCAAAGACGGCTAACCTACTCAATCGGGGTCCCCATTCAAAAGGTTTTCTTTTTCTCTTATACCTAGTCCTAAAAACCCCGTCCAAAACACGCACACACAAAACTGTGCGTTTACAAAACTTTAATTTTTGACTTTCGCCGCGGCGAAGAATGAAAACAAAGAAATCGATTCTGCCTAACTTCGCCGCGGCGAAGACAATTTCTTCGCCGGGGCGAAGCTCCTTCAAAAGTTCTGAAATTTACAGAACTGCCACTCTGCTTGCCTTTTCGTCCGATTCTTCGATTTTTGACTCTTCACCTTGGAAACAAGCTTCATCGTGCATCGTCCTGCTCCGGAACTCTCTTATCTTCTGGAATCCTTCAATTTTAAAGTCAAAACTGCCAAGTTTTGCCTTTATTTGCTAAAAGAGTCCATTTTAACCTGAAACACGAAAAGTAGAGAATTACGCACCAATTCAGGTAGAAATGCACTAGAAAGTAATTGAAATCCGACAAGAGATCATATAAAAACTGTATAATTTACGGATTATCAGCAGAGTTTTTATGCGCATGAGTTGTATGATGAAATGCTCAAGAGAAGCATAAGTAAGAGTAGAAAGCCTTAATTGTTGCTACATGTCATAGTTGCATTTCATAAATGCATTAATGAGTATGAGTCATTTATGTGCATTAACTATGCTTTATTTATGCACTAGAAAAGAGAGTAGAGAAAGAGTAGATACTTTTGAGTTTAGACTACTCTAAGAGTAAGAGAAAGAGAGCATGAGCACTATAGAGTAAAAGCTAGAGTAGTGCTTAATAAGAGAGTAGAGTAGGTTGTGCGATGGGTTACCTGTGAGTACGGGTAGAGTATTCCCGCATGTACGTCGCATAGAGAGAGCGACAAGAGTATCAAAGAGAGAAGTGGTGTAGCCCGTAGAGTACAAGCGGATGAGGGCTATACCCGAGAGATTCTATGCACTCACATGGCCAAAGGTTCCGAATCCATGCATAACCAAGTCCGATCGGCTAGAATGAGTGGAAGTCACAGGGAGTGGGAGCGAGTCCCAGCCGTGCCTCTGGTCAGATGGGGCCGTGACTTACTAGAAAGAGAGTTAGTAGAAAAGAGTTAAGAGAAAGAGTCAGTAAAAACAAATGGTAGGGAAAGAATTAGAGAGAGAGTTACGGGGATATTTGAGTAAATGGGTTACTTATTGAGCATTGTTTTGTGCTCATTCAGTTGTTCCCTATGTTTTTGCAGGTTCTAGATGAGGACACAGTCAGATGAACATCGGCACACGAAGAGAAATGGCTACATTGTCCACCCTATTTTGATAGTTTTGCATATGATACAAATCTTGTGTATATTTGTATAAAGAATACATATGTTTAATAAAAGAAAATTTTGGGCCCAACTTTTTATGTTATTTTACATGTGCTTTTACTATGCATATTTTTATGAGAATGGAGTCGTTACACTCATAGAGTAAACCCTAGGGATTGAGAGAGATGAAAGAAAGAGTTATTGTCTTTTAGATTCCACTGAGATGCCAAATCACAGACTGCTCTTCTATCATCAAACAAATGAATTCCTCCTCTCTTACCATAGCAAAAAGATTTAATAAAAAGAAAAAAAGAAAAAAAACCACGTTTGAATAAAGCATTTATTACCACCACGTGTAGGTCTCGTCACAATCGATGTCCATCTAGTTCAGCCAAAAAGGTGTTGAAATTGGTAAATTCTCAGCCCAATTGATCATCCTTACTCACTAACCTCTTCCTAGGTTTAGTACCTAAATAAAGCGATCACACAAAAACCAATAAAATTTGAGAAAACTCAAAGGCTCTCCAATTCAGTTCAGATGTGGAGAAGCAAAAACAATGAGAATTCCTCTTTTAGCCTTATTTGAAGCGTTTGTATTTGAACGTGAATGTCAAACATCTTTGTTTATGCAAAATTAATGTGGATGTGAATGCGAAGAGTCGGTGCTTATACAAAGAGACTAACGTTTGAAGTGTTTGTATTTGAACATGAATCCGAATGGTATGTATTTATATGAAAATTAATCAAGATTTAATTAGATTTTTGGATGCCCTAATTACGTCTGTCATGTGTCCAAAACTATTCCATCAGGTAAAAATAAAAGAATTACCATTGGATATCTCAATTACATGATACCACGTGCCCAACAATATTCCATCATGTCAAGATAAAAGAATTCTAAAGCTTCAAAATGACCCTCATATAGTTTATGCCTTAGGAGATATATATATATATATATATATATATCTGTGTGTGTGTGTGTGCACGCGCATTGAAGTAGGTAGAATTGACTCTTCAATTTTACTGTAACTATATATAAGATTGATCTTAATTTCTATCTAGCACATCTATATAATAATAAATCACCCCTTTGGACAATTAAATTGTATATATCTTTTTTTAATTAAAATTTTAAAAGCCCCACTTTCCCTATCTTCCTTATCCACTATAAAAAGTATGCCACCAAAGGGAAATTGGATATAAATCACATGAATGTCATTTTAGTTAATCTTTTTCCTCCGTACAAGCAGAAATTGGAATTGATAAGCGATTTGGCTCTGATACCACACGGATTACCTCCCCTCGGATATTGGCTTCTTTAAGTTGCTTATTGGTTCCAATCTCTATGTGTGCGGAGGATTACCTCCCCTCGAATATTGGCTTCTTTAAGTTGCTTATTGGTTCCAATCTCTGTGTGTGCGGTGGATTACCTCCCCTTGGATATTAGCTCCTCTAAGTTTTGGTTATGTTTTATTTCTTTGTTTCATATGTTATGTTTTATTTTTGTTTACTATTTGGGTCTTGCGCTATCCTTACCATTTGAGGTGATATTACACATCCAAGATGGTTGAACTTATGCACATGGAATCCTCTTTAGCTTTATCTACGTTTACTGCTCCCATAAATACTAGCTTATCTAGATCTTCTTCTAAAATAGAAAGTTTGTATGAAACATCTTATATCCCAGAAAATCAATAAATCCAAGACATTATCCCTCCTATTGTAAATCCTTATACAACATTTTCCAAGTCCTCGCCTTCTTTGTCTAAAACATTTAAAACTCTTGTCCGTCCTTCCAGAAAGCTAGTCAAAGAGTATGTCCAAACTAGTACTTTTGACAAGTGTCAAATTCCAGCCACATCCCAAGAACAATATGTTACTTTGGAAATCCCTCAAGAATCCTTTACTCAATGGATCCGTGAAGGATACTCTCATGTGCACTTTGGCGCTATTCGGCTCTCTATTCGGCTTATCATGGCAGAAAAGGACTCCCAGTGTCTGTTCGAATTGCTTTATTGGACACCAGATTTGTCCAATATCAACATGCTTGTATAAGGGACAGCACAGATAACTTTGAATGTTGAGACAGTCATTATGACACTGTTTCCTAATTTCAACATGTCCCTATCTGATGTTCATTACGCTAAGGCTTTTAAAGTTCAATTACAGATCGTTGGTGCAGATTTAAATCCAGGAAGTATTGCAGCTACTTTGCATTATCAAATGGTTTGGCGAATCCAAGACCATGCTCTTGATCTCTCTATCCCTACGACTACTGATGCACTGCTCCTTACTGTTGACTCTCAGAATACTCCTTACTACATCAATATTCCCAGGAAAATTTCTAGAGATGATTTGATTAAATTGTTACCCGACTCTTGGGTGACGAGTTACGAGTCTCTTAACAAAAAAGAAACTCCGGTGGTTTCTACAGAATCTACCATGCATCGTAGCAGTGACGGAAACAACAACTATCAGATTTAAGTCTCCAACAACTCCCAGTGCTCCACCTTTGAGTTTTCGACAAACTCAATTCATGATTACTCCAATCATACCCACTACCACAGTACGAGAACTTGGACTTTTCATTCATTCTTTTCAACAATCTGGTGCTCCTGTCTATCATCAATATGATCCAGTCATTGGTCACACTCCATTTGATCTTGACTGCCAATGCTTGGAATGCCGTGATGATCCTATTTGGGAAATCGATGAGCATTCTCTTCCAAGACGAAACTATTTCAACCAGAAAATAAGAAAGCTCGATGCAGTCAGACAGATCTTCATTCCCTATTTGAAGAACATGATCCTAAAGTTGGTCTTCTTTGTCAACCGTCTGGTAAATTTGACTATTATGTCAAATATTCTCCACCCACCGAAAAGATTCACCATCCAGTAATCCCTCATGGGACATTGGTAGCGTGCCGAATGCACCAAATTAATTCACCTTACTAACCTAACTATTGAATTGTATAAAGGGCAAGATCCCACAGGGAATGACTCGATTAATTTCTATATTCTAAAACAATAAAAACAACAAAAACGAAAATTAAACTCTAAACAGTAAACCTGACAACAGTAATGAAAGGGGGTTTGTAATCAAGGCAAACTAAAGCAAAACAGAGAAATAAAATATTAGGTTAAACAATCAGTTCTCGGTTCAATATCCACCTAAACATGCATTGGACATAAAGTAACTATAACACTGTTCTATCTCGTCATTATGGAACTACTGACCGTAGGAAACAACAAGCTCTATTACCTGAATTCTCCCTTAGTTTGTCACTACTAAAACAAGCTCTTCGAGTAGATACTAACCCTTGAACAGCCTAGAACAAGCTCTCTAAATTTAATTCAATGGCAGCCTTAAGAATTAGGAGAATAGATCAATCTAAGCAACAATCACACAAGCTTGGATTATTTAACTTAGGTTATGTTATTCAAGACAATAGATCGAAAACTTGTCCATAATCAGCTATCATCATACGTCACTCGTTGAATAGAAAAAGGATGATTAAGTATCACAATTCCAAATTCTAACAGGTAAATTCTGATTAAACAATTTAGCAGGCCAAAACTAAATTACTCAAACAAGAATCACAGACAATTAAATTAGAATAACATAAAAAATTCTAATAAAAAAAAGGAGATTGAGAACAACGTTACTGAAGTTAAGTTACACCAATGACATGAAATTAGGCTTCAAAATCCCCTTGAACTGAAGAAGGAAATTAGCCAGACATCTTGATCTAGAAAGCAAAAACTCTGAAAATTAAAACTCTACTCCCCTCTCCCTCTTTTCACCTAAAAACTTCTAATTAAATAACATGTGTTTTCCTTAATTCTTCCCCAAGAATCAAGGAATTTCTTTTCCTAGACGTTTCGTAGAAGATAGACTTCCAGATTTGACAAAATCTTATCAGATATGGATTCCAGAATTCGTCTCCGGATTGCACCAGGATTCTCGCAATGTAAAAGATCTTTTCTGGGCTCCATCACTTCATAAAAATTGTAGTCCAGGATGTGTAGATGAATATGGGCTTTTGAATCATCCGCTTTCGATATCTGACGCTCTAGTTAGGCCCGTTCGAAGATCCAATACTCAGCTAAGGAATCCTTCTACGACTAGGATTCCAAGTCTGGTTTTGCAACAACTACTGAGAACCCAAACGAACTCGGATTGTCACCCATAATACCTTCCTGAAAAGCTTGATTTGTCTACTTTGATTTCTCTGAAGAACACTTTTGCAATCAAGGAATCTAGCTCCCTGGAAAACCTGAAAAATGCAGCACTGGTCAGAATAACAACAATTCTGGAATTTCCTAATCTTTTATCACTTATTTCCTAAAGTCTATCCAACTATGCCAAACTCACAAAATAAACTCTAATCAACTCAAATAGGCATAAAACATAACAAAAAAAACATAATATGGAAGGAATAAAAATATCTAAATTACACTCTTATCAGACATCCCTCCGAAACCTCAACCCAAATCACCTTTAAAACTATCCAAACCTGCAAAATGATCACCTTACTTCAAACATCCTTTACCATGTTATCAACAGTCTCTACGGTGGATTGCAAAAGAACATAAACCAACCCATTCACCCCTTGCTCATATTCCCCTTGTTCAGTCCTGTTAGTGTATATCAGTGTATGCCCTAGAAACCATACGTGTTGTCGGTTTCAGAGCATTTTGTCTTGTATCTATATTTATCATAAATAATAGAAGAAAGAGTTCTTCAATTCATATATGTAAATTGCTTCCTTTATTCAGTCATGCATTTAAAATAAAGTACGTATATGAATTGTCCAGATGATTCATTTAATAGGTAAATGAATTATCGAAAAGGGTTCCCTACGGAAGCAATATAAATTTGGGCAACTATATTGCACAGTAGGCATACCGGATGCTTCCGAAAGATATCATGAGTTGATATAAGTACGGATGACGATGATAGTCATGTCACTGGGGCATTGGTATGGATTAACGGTTGGTGAACTATTTTTCGAATGTGACCGAATAACGACAAATCACTTGGAAAAGCATGTAGTCAATGATTTATCGTTTGGTTATATCAGTGCATGATGTAGTCCTTTGACCTCAGACATTGTAGTCGGATCCAATATGGATGCGTATGGTTCATACGGTGTATAAGTACGAGACTAATCTGTTTCTTGCACAATAAAGCCTATTTGGTCATGCGTTGTTCATATGCGGAAGCGAAGCGATGGTCAAGAGGGGATCCATTGACTCGGAAATATAGGATCGGGAGTACTACTGACTCCATCCGGATTCGAGTTCCTAGACGAACATCGATAAATGTCAGAAAATTGAATCTCTGGCCAAAGTCTATTATTAGTCATACAAAAGCAAGTTTGTGATGACGAGTTCCGAACATATTGATCGACGATTCGGTAGAAGATCGAGTTTAGGATTTTGGACGTTCCATGAATCCATACTCGATTAGGATATCTCAATGGAGGGACTTTACCCGCATGGTACGTATGATCTGAAATGGGTTCGATGAAGTATTTCTTCATCGTGGTTTAGGGACTATGACACATTGCTAGATGTTTACCATAGTCGTTGGGCCTTCAGACGGGTTTTTGGATTCATCCAGAAGTGGCTCACGGCTAATCCACGGTGGACCTACATGGTCACACCAATAGCCCTGAGAAGTTAGAGAATGATGAGAGAGAGAAATGATTATCCGAAGAGGGCTAGCACCTTCCGAGGGTAATAACGGGATTTCTATAGTAATAGTTACATAGAAAACAATTTGTGACATTTTAAGGGTTAAAACGGTCAAGCAATAATTAATTATATTTAATTATTATATCTTAAAGTGTTAAGATTAATGAGATGAACAAAAATAACCTTTTAATAGTTAAAGGGTAAATTTATGGGTTGTTAATGTAAACTAGTTTAGTTTACATGGGCCCTTGAATAATATTGATTATTCAAAGGGTAGCATATTAAATTCGTGGGGTCGCTTTATAAAATAAGATTTTATTGGGCTTGGAAGTGAAAAATAAATAATTGCAAAATAGCCCAAGTATATATAAGTGCAAAGGTTGCATTTTTGTTCATTATTCACTTGTTCACTCAAACACAAACTAAAAGCTCTCTCCCTAGCCAAGGCCACTCTAATCCTCTCAAGGTGGTGTTAAAGTGTGGAGGTTTCATCCTTTTGAAGCTAATCTTCATCAATCCAAAGCAAAGGAGTAGGTATAATCTCATATCCAAGCTTTGCATGTAAACCGTTTTTTAATCCATGCTTTCATGCTTTCATTCTCCATCTCCACCACTCTTCATGCATGCTGAATCTTTCAAATGGTATCAGAGCTAAAAGCTCCTTGCATGTCGAATTTATAAGCTAAAATGGCATTTTCCATGTGTTCATATGTTCATCAAACTTGGTTGAGTTTGCATGTTAGTGATATGGTTCAAAAATGTTTTTTTCATAGTAGATCTTTACATGCATGTCTCGGCCATACATAGATCAGAGGTATATGTTCATTCTTCTTCTCATTCTTACATGTTTGAATGATGATAATGGTTATAATGAGCATGCCTTAGTATTGGATGAGTTGTTTGATGTAATAAGCATGTTTGATGCATGTGTATGTCTCGGCCATCTCTTGATCTTTGGAAAACATGTTTTTCTTCTTGCTCTAATATGTTTGGGTATATTAGAATATGATTTAAAGCATGTTTGGATGATGATTATTGCATGAAATGTGTTGAAAACTACATGCATGCATATATGTCATTTTCGGCCATGACTAGTTTTGCCATAAAAATGTCATTTCATTCATGTATTGATGAATGATGTTTTAGGAAATGTTGCATGATGATTCATTTAGAAAAATGTTCATGCATGTTCATTTCCATTACTTTGATTAAATGGTTTATGCTTTGACATGCCAAATGTGTTATCTTTAATTTGATTAAAGTATATTTTTGCATGAAGTGTATGCAAATGTTGCAACTGTTTAGTGGTGGAATTTGATGTTAGCATAAAGTTATGGATTATTCATTCATATGATGAATTATGATATTATATATGATTGTGGTAAATTTAATGTAGGATGTTTAATTTGATTAAATTATCTTATAATGCATCATTGCATGGCATAAATTATTATATTTTTGAAATGTAATAATTTGGTTGTTTGAATGGTTTCAAAAATGATGATGCAAGATGGCATGATTGTCTTTGAAAAGATAAATATGTCATAAAAAGTATTACTTTAGTTAAAAGTAACTTGTGTCATAGAATGATTACTCTTGGAGTAATAAAACCCACTTATCTATGCCATGCATGACTTTTGTGAAAAGTATTGAAATGATGCTAACAATTAAATAGTATATCTTTGGGTGGAATATGACAAAAGTGTTTGTGTAATGATTCCTATAAAATGTGTAATTGTTGCATGGCCCAAAGTTATAATTAAATTACCACATGAATATATATATAATATCTATTAATATATGAGATATATTTATATATTTATATTCATGCCTTTAAATAATTGTTTATTATATTTGGTATGAATGTTTAATATTTATTTATGTGATGAATGAATATTAGATTAGAGGGTTGATCATGGGCGCCATTTGGTTTTCAAAATATTCAAAAGTATTTGTAATATTCTTTTATTAAATGGCTTGTAATAATTAAATTTTATTTATTTATTTTAATCGGCCCTGCGTGCCTAAGATCCAATATGTAATGGAATCGGCTAGACGAGAACCGAAAAGCATTCGGATGACGATCCAATCGAAGATATAGTATTAGGGTAAATAGTTTGCCTTTAGGATGTATTTTCGAAAAGCCCCATGGTCAACCCACATGCTTTAATTTATGCATATATGTGATATGTATGAATTGTTAATTAAACATGGCATGCTAAAATGAATTAACTAAAGGTTAAACCTAAATCTCCCCAATTTAAAATTATTAAATCCAAGTCTCTCATTGTGGGATAACTAAATTCTTTGATATAAATTTTAATATCCCAAGATTTCTATTATGTGAGGGATACAATCTTTATATCATAGAATTAAGTTGATCTTGTTCTTGGATGGATATTTTCACCTTGACCAAGAATTCTATTATGTGAGGACATGATGAAAATGCCATCCTAAGAAAGCACAATGGTTCGGATTTAACTAGCCTAGGGTACCAAGAATTCTATTATGTGAGGTATCCGAAGCTAGGACAAGGAATATGAATCAAATCTTATATAGTGATATAAAAGGAAAAGAGTTTCCTACTTATTAGACTTAATTAACCAAGAATTCTATTATGTGAGGTTAATTGAATTTGATAAGAAATTGATTCCCCACTAAGAAATTTAATCCAACGAAAATTTCCGGATCCTATTTAAGGGAGTGTAGGACTCGAATAAAATAGTGGGAGCTAATTTGATTATGCATTAAAAGGTTTAAAAGATTACAAGACACTAATAAAATTACTTTTCTTTGCAGTTTCATCTTTGTGATAAATAATCGAAAAATGGCCAAAAATGTTCTCCCTAAGGATAATGGACAATAACATGTTAACCGGACCCAACCTAAAAGATTGGCTAAGAAATCTTAGAATTGTTCTAGATTTTGAAAGAATTGCTTATGTCCTAGAAGCACCTCTTCCACTTGATATTGGACCGGATGCTCCACAAGTGAGCTTGATGCTCTTGAAAAGTGGAGAGAGGATAGTAGGAGGGCTAAAAAATTACATGTTAGCCTCCATGAATAGAGAACTTCAAACTAAGCATGAAGAGGTTTCAAATGCTTATGATATCCTCATAGCTCTACAAGAGTTGTATAGCGAAAATCCAAGAGTGGTTGAGTATGAATTGTGTGCATCCCTCTTTAGCATGAAGTTAAGGGAAGGGGAACCTCCAGTGATCATACTCTTAAAATGATCAATGGATTAGATCGGATGGATGGATATGGGGTGGTCATGCCAGGACGCCTCAAAGTGAATTTGATTTTACAATCCCTTCCTCCAAGTTATAAACCGCTTATAACTAACTACAATCTCAATAGGATTGAGAGAAACCTCTGAATCGCTAAATGAGCTTAAAGAATTTCACGACGAGAATGTGAAAGGGAAAGGACATGAGGATGTCTTTGCCACCTCCACTAGCAGGGGCCAATAAAAAGCCCAAAGTGCTACCAAAGAGAGGTCCAAAAGTTGGACCCAAGAATAAGAGCTTAAAGAAGCCGGTGGCAAAGGCGAGAAGGCCGATGCAAAGGGAAAATGTTTCCCACCGTGGAAAAGATGGACACCGGAAGAGGAATCGTCCTCAATACGACATCAAGAAAGGCAAAGGAAAAGCAGGTACGAACCAATGTCTTATGATTGAATATGAATTAAGTGTTAATTCAGATAGTCATTCCTGGATATTAGATTCAGACAACATCACATGTTTGTATGTCTTTGCAGTACTTGAGAATAGTTACGAGGTGACAAAGGGCGAGATCATTTTGAGGATGGCAAATGGGGCACGAGTTGCAGCTGAGGCCATGGGGACTTGCCCACTAAGACTACCTTCAGGACATGTTTTGAATTTGTTTAAAGTATTGTACTTTGAAAAAGCCACTAGAAACATCATTTCTATTTCTGCTTTGTGTAAAGCAGGTTATTATGTACTGTTTAATGGAAATGAATGTTCAATACATTTTGGAAATGTTTTAGTTGGTAAAGCTGTGAATACAAATGGTTTGTATGTCTTAGAATTGAATGACTATGCTTCAATCAATACCATTTCTAATAAAAGAACTCGATCTGAATCAAATCCTAAAATTCTATGGCATCATAGATTGGGTCATATAGGAGAGAAGATTAATACACTTGGAGAAAGTGGGATCCTAAACTCATTGGGTTCGAACCCTATCCAACCCTGTGAATCATGTCTCCAAGGAAAGATGACCAAGTCTCCCTTTAAGAGTAAAGGAGAGCGAGCTAAAGAACTTTTAGAACTCATACATACAGATGTGTGTGGACCATTTAGTACTTTAGCTAGGGGAGGATTTGAATACTTCATTACCTTTACAGATGATATGTCACGATATGGGTATTTGTATTTAATGAAATACAAATCTGAATCCTTTGAAAAGTTCAGAGAATTCAAGAATGAAGTAGAAAATCAAACTGGAAAGAGTATTAAAATACTATAATCGATCGTGGGGGTGAATACTTGAGTACGAGTTTCAAGAGTTCTTAAAAGAAAATGGGATCATCTCACAATTGACTCCTCCTTATACACCCCAGCTTAATGGAGTGTCTGAAAGGAGAAATCGTACCTTATTGGATATGGTACGATCGATGGTAAGTTTTGCAGACTTACCAATGTCTCTAGGGGGTACGCTCTCCCGGACAGCGTGCACATCCTTAATAGGGTCCCGTCTAAAAGCATCCGAGAAAACACCGTATGAGATATGGTATGGAAAACGTCCAAGTCTGAATTATATGAAGATTTGGGGCTGCCCAGCTTATGTTAAATTGGTTAAATCTGATAAGCTGGATGTTAAATCCGAGAAGGGTCGGTTCATTGGATATCCTAAAGATAGTTTAGGATATTGCTTTTACTTCCCAAGTGATCAAAGAGTTTGGATCAGTAGAAATGCGCTTCCTCGAGAACGAGTTCCCTGGAGGAAGGCGGCGTTGGAAGAAATATTGAACTCAAGGAAGAGTTCGAAGAGCCAAGAACCGAGATTCTGAAGATGGAACGTCCACTCGGCGAACCTCGTGATCGATACTATGGTTCCAGTACGAAAGTCTTCTAGAATGTCGAAACCTCTAGAGAGATATGGGTTCCTACATGAGCAAGATTTTGGATCTTACTTAGTGGGAGTAGATGATCATGGTGATGATCCTAGAAGCTACGAAGAAGCAATCTTGGATAGAGATTCAGGAAAATGGTAGGCGATGGATTCTGAGATAGAATCAATGCATGCCAATCAAGTATGGTCGCTTGTGGATCCATTTGAGGGAATAGTTCCTATAGGTTGTAAATGGGTCTACAAGAGAAAAGTTGGCAAGGATGGGGAGGTAGAGACCTTCAAAGCTCGACTGGTGGCGAAAGGTTATACTCAAAAACAAGGATTGGATTATGAGGAAACCTTCTACTTTGTAGCTATGATTAAATTCATCCGTATAATGCTAGCCATCGCAGCATACCATGATTATGAAATTTGGCAGATGGATGTCAAAACAGCTTTCCTTAATGGGTTTATTGAGGAAAACATCTATATGGAACAACCGATAGGTTTTGTATCCTCTCTTTGAAAGACATAAGGTATGCAAATTGCATCGATCCATTTATGGATTGAAGCAAGCTTCAAGCTGGAACATTCGATTTGACGACATAATCAAATCGTTTGGTTTTGTCAAGAATCCGGATGAGCCCTGTGTATACAAATGGGTTAAAGATCATGCCATCACGTTTCTTATATTATATGTAGATGACATACTTTTGATGGGAAATGATATAGGCATGATGACAGAGGTTAAGGTTTGGTTGTCTAAAACCTTCTCGATGAAAGACTTAGGAGAAGCGACATATGTCCTTGGCATTCGTGTCTATAGAGATAGAACGAAAAGGGTAAATGGATTATCCCAAAAATTATACATAGAGAAAATGCTAAAAAGATTTAGCATGGAGAACTCTAAGAGAGGTCTTTTGCCCTTCACTCACGGTCTTCATCTTTCTAAGGAGATGGGTCCAAAGACCGATGAAGAGCGGCAGTGGATGCGTAAGGTTTTTTTTGTTCATCTCATTAATCCTAACACTTTAAGATATAATAATTAAATATAATTAATTATTGCTTGACCGTTTTAACCCTTAAAATGTCACAAATTGTTTTCTATGTAACTATTACTATAGAAATCCCGTTATTAACCCTCGGAAGGTGCTAGCCCTCTTCGGATAATCATTTCTCTCTCTCATCATTCTCTAACTTCTCAAGGCTATTGGTGTGACCATGTAGGTCCACCGTGGATTAGCCGTGAGCCGTTCTGATGAATCCGTCCAAACCCGTCCCGAGGCCCAACGACTATGGTAAACATCAAACAATGTGTCATAGTCCCTAAACCACGATGAAGAAATACTTCATCGAACCCATTTCAGATCATACGTACCATGCAGGTAAACTCCCTCCATTGAGATATCCTAATCAGTATGGATTCATGGAACGTCAAAATCTTAAACTCGATCTTCTACCGAATCGCGATCAATATGTTGAACTCGTCATCACAAACTTGCTTTTGTATGACTAATAATAGACTCGGCCGGAGATTCAATTTTCGACATTTATCGATGTTCGTCTAGGAACTCGAATCCGGATGGAGTCGGCGGTACTCCGATCCTATATTTCGAGTCAATGGATCCCCTCTTGACCATCGTTCGTTTCCGCATATGAACAACGCATGACCAAATTGGCTTTATTGTACGAAACATGATTAGTCTCGTACTTATACACCGTATGAACCATATGCATCCATATCGGATCCGCTACAATGTCTCAGGTCAAAGGACTACATCGTGCACTGATATAACCAAACGATAAATCATTGACTACATGCTTTTCCAAGTGATTTGTGGTTATTCGGTCACATTCGAAAAACAGTTCACCAACCGTTAATCCATACCAATGCCCCAGTGACATGACTATCATCGTCATCCGTACTTATATCAACTCATGATATCTTTCGGAAGCATCTGGTATGCCTACTGTGCAATATAGTTGCCCAAATTTATATTGCTTCCGTAGGGAACCCTTTTCGATAATTCATTTACCTATTAAATGAATCATCTGGACAATTCATATACGTACTTTATTTTAAATGCATGACTGAATAAAGGAAGCAATTTACATATATGAATTGAAGAACTCTTTCTTCTATTATTTATGATATATATAGATACAAGACAAAATGCTCTGAAACCGACAACACGAATGGTTTCTAGGGCATACACTAATATACACTAACACCCTTGTCAATAAACAACCCTAAACAAGCTCTTAGGATTTAATCTATCGACAACATTAATAATTAGAGAGACTACCAATTCTAGCCAACAAATACACAAACTCGATTCATTTAGACTAGATTATACATCTTCAATAACATAAATCGAAAATCCCTTTATAATCAACTATGTTATTTCACCACTAATATTAGAACACTTAAACAATTACGGATTTAAAGTTCTAAATGGCAATTTATCAACCTGATAATTGAACAACGGGCTTTTTGTATCAATCAATCAAGACAATAATTGTTAATAAACATAGAATAGTAAAGAAATAAAAGAACACTAAAAATTATTTAGATCTCACAATCCTTGAAGAACCAAAACTTCAATTATCCTTCAGTTGGAAGGAAAGTATTTAGCTACACATAATTTAAAAGAACGCCTAAAGAAAATAGAAGAGAAAGAGGTAGAGATAGATGTCCCTTTTCTTGTGAATAATCTCCCTATTTATAACCCGTCTAATAATAGTTATCCTATCTAGATCAGGAAACTAATTAAAAGCAAATCCCACCAAAATAGGGAGTCTTGGCAAATCCTAGAGATTAAGAAAGGGTAAAAAAATCTTTCCAGCTGTCATACATATCTTTTTCTTCCAACAAATTCGTAACCCTAGGTAAAAAATCTCGGATCCAATAAGGCGCGCCCACGCTTTATCTACTGACTGCTTTTGTGAACATTCTAGGAAAACAGGATGTGCCCACGCTTTAAGCAAAATCCGCTTCTGGAATGTATCTCTTTTTGAGCTTCGATTTTTTCTCTCCAAATCTCTAGATTTTGAATTCAATTTGATTTAACTCCTTAATCTACTCCACAAAATACGAAACATAATCAAAATCCAAGATTTAAGCGTTTATAACCATTAAAACATGAGGAAATATAACAAATATATAGATATTATGAATGCTTATCAAATTCCCCCACACTTAAACAATGCTTGTCCTCAAGCATACAATAGCTCAAGTTCGTCACCTTTTCTCATCATATTCCTTCTTCTACCTTTACTCATCCTCTATAATCCAAATTATCATGCCTTAAAGATTTAAATCTAAAGACAAATAAGAAACGAGAAATTTCATAGAGTAAATTCTTATAAACCACATCCATGAACAATCACTTCAATGATCTTCTTGAAATCAAAATGCAATAGGATCTAACACCCTCTCATTGGATTCACTCAATACGCTCAAAGTGTTTAGGGGATCAGTGAACTCTCAAGTCAAAACATAGAAGACCTTTACCATAAGCTTGCTAATATATCACATCTTTACCATCAATTGATTGAATTGAATGCAAAAAATCTAAGGGTCTTAAATGGGTTGTAGGTATTTGAATAGGGATCATATTTCCTTTGTGGTGGGCCTGGAAATCCTCCAACTGCATTGGCTTGCTCATGAGAATCATCTCGAAGTGTAGGGCACATATCAGTTGGATGACCGATGGTAGCACAAATACCGCGAGCTTTCACTTGTTGCATATTTCCTATAGCTAACTGTTGAACAATAGAAGTTAGATTGGATATTTGATTTCCAAGGGAAGATATACTTACCTCATTCATCCTTATTGAAGATGTATCATGCCTGAATCCAAATTGTTGTTAGTTAGCGGCCATGATGGAGATCAAATCTCTAGCGTCACGAGGAATTTTGTTCACTATGGCACCTCTACTCGCTGCATCCATCATCTTCCTTTCCATGGGTAGGAGCCCTTCGTAGAAATATTGAATGAGGAGCTGTTCAGAAATTCCATGTTGTGGATAGCTTGCACAAAGTTGCTTAAATCTTTCCCAATACTCATGAAGGGTCTCTGTATCTTTCTGTTTTATTCCACATATCTCCCTTCTAATGCAAGCAGCTCGTGAGGTAGGGAAAAATTTATCAAGAAACAATCTCACCATCTCTGTCCATGTGGTTATAGAGCCAGGGGGAAAATAAAATAACCAATCCTTTGCTTTTTCAGTCAGTGAGAATGGAAAAGCACGTAATTTGATTTGTTCTTCGGTCACTCATTGTGGTTTCATGCTTGAACACACCACGTGGAATTCCTTCAGATGCTTATAAGGATCTTCATTCTCAAGACCATGAAAAGTTAGGAGCAAATGGATCAATCCAGATTTTAACTCAAAACCCACTTCCAAAGCTGGATATATAATGCAGAGTGGCTGTTGATTTACATTTGGTGCAGCCAATTCCCTTAAAGTTCTCTCTTGATTGGCCATTATTTCTTCTATTTCAAAGTCACTAGAAGAATCACTAGATGAATCAATCAAGTCAGGTACAAAATTAAATCTGGGGGATGAGGATGAAAATGCTTGTTTGTCACGCAATTTAGCTTCCTTCCTTAACTCCCGAGCCGTCTTCTCAATCTCAGGATCGTATTGGAGGTTCACCTGTATGAGAAGAACGAAGCATCAAAATAAATCTAATTAAAACCAATCCCCGGCAACGGCACCAAAAATTTGGTGGGTGTCGAATCCAACAAATAATAAAATTCTCACTCTCAAATAAATACAAATTGTAATAGTGATGAGCAAGGTCGTATCCACAGAGATTGGGTAGATTTATTTTAATGAAAATTAAAGCAAAGAAAAATGGGGTTTTGAAATTTCAAAGTGAAATAAAAAAACAATTATAATCAACTAAAAATTAAGGAAAAAATCAATATCAGGCAAATATCCAACCAAAGGTATAATTTCAGAATTGGTTCAGAGAATTGATCACAGATACAAGGATAAAATCTTCTATTCTTCACTAAATTGGTTATGGTTATTAACAAGCTCTAACAACCTATCTCTCCTTACTTTCTCGATAACCAAAACAAGCTCTTTGATTACTTCCCTTGTCAATAAACAACCCTAAACAAGCTCTTAAGGATTTAATCTATCGACAGCATTAATAATTAGAGAGACTACCAATTCTAGCCAACAAATACACAAACTCGATTCATTTAGACTAGATTATACATCTTAATAACATAAATCGAAAATCCCTTTATAATCAACTATGTTATTTCACCATTAATATTAGAACACTTAAACAATTACGGATTTAAAGTTCTAAATGGCAATTTATCAACCTGATAATTGAACAACGGGCCTTTTGTATCAATCAATCAAGACAATAATTGTTAATAAACATAGAATAGTAAAGAAATAAAAGAACACTAAAAATTATTTAGATCTCACAATCCTTGAAGAACCAAAACTTCAATTATCCTTCAGTTGGAAGGAAAGTATTTAACTACACATAATTTAAAAGAATGCCTAAAGAAAATAGAAGAGAGAGAGGTAGAGATAGATGTCCCTTTTCTTGTGAATAATCTCCCTATTTATAACCCATCTAATAATAGTTATCCTATCTAGATCAGGAAACTAATTAAAAGCAAATCCCACCAAAATAGGGAGTCTTGGCAAATCCTAGAGATTAAGAAAGGGTAAATAAATCTTTCCAGATGTCATACATATCTTTTTCTCCAACAAATTCATAACCCTAGGTCAAAAATCTCGGATCCAATAAGGCGCGCCCACGCTTTATCTCGATCGCTTTTGTGAACATTCTAAAGGAAAGACGTGCCCACGCTTTAAGCAAAATCCGCTTCTGGAATGTATCTCTTTTTGAGCTTCGATTTTCTCTCTCCAAATCTCTAGATTTTGAATTAAATTTGATTTAACTCCTTAATCTACTCCACAAAACACGAAACATAATCAAAATCCAAGATTTAAGCATTTATAACCATTAAAACATGAGGAAATATAACAAATATATAGATATTATGAATGCTTTATCACTCTTGTGCAGATTCTCATGCTGATTTTCTCACTAAATGTGCTCATCCATTATGGAAGAATTCGGAATTCTTTATCTGTCTTCCATTCATCAGGAGCGAAGATATCAATCTCACTAAAGCTAGTCATTATGGCATGTCACCAGAACATCTCAGTCTCGCCCAACAAGAATGTACTTAGCTTTTATCTCAACGATTGATTGAACCCATAGACTCTCAATGGGCATGTGAAGCTTTTTATGTCAATAAACGCACAGAATAGGCCAGAGGAAAACTCAGACTTGTTATCAATTATCAGCCATTGAATTTCTTTCTCCGTGATGATAAATTTCCTCTGCCTTCAAGACAAGTTCTTTTTGCAAATCTCCATAATGCAAAGATGTTTTCCAAATTTGATCTCAAAGCTGGATTTTGGCAACTTGGAATTCATCCTGATGATCGTCATAAGACTGCTTTCCGTATTCCCAATCAACACTACCAGAGGATAGTCATGCCTTTTGGACTTAAAGTCGCTCCTTCCTTGTTTCAGAAAGCCATGATGAAAATTTTTGCTCCCCTTCTGCATACATGTCTCATTTATATCGATGATATCCTTCTCTTTTCAAAAGATGAGGAATCTCATATACGTCTTCTTCGTGACTTTGCTAATATCATCCACACTTATGGTATCATACTCTCTGAGAAGAAAATGCAGTTAGGACAAACAAAGATTGATTTTCTTGGTATGGTGATTGCTGATGGCAAGTATGATCTTAGCCTCACATTGCTAATAAATTGCAAAAACTCCCAGATGTCCTCACAACCAAGAAAGAAATACAACAATTCTTGGGAATTACTAATTACATGCGCTGTTTCATTCCCAACATTTCTCGTTTCACTACTCCACTTTCCCAAATGCTTAAGAAGAATCCTCTAGAATGGTCTGAAAAGCAGACAAATGCAGTCAAAAGTCTCAAGCGCTCATCCTTCCATACACAGCCGTTGAAGATTCCTTCTTCAGGGAAACGCATTCTTCAGACGGATGCTAGTGACACTCATTGGGGTGCAATACTTTTTAACAAGATGAGGACAAGGTACAACATTTGTGCGGATACAGTGGACAATTCAAACCACACCAGCAGCATTATCATTCTACTTTCAAGGAAGTATTAGCAGTAAAAAATGCCATTGAAAGGTTTGAATTCCACCTTGTTGGACATCATTTCTTTGTTGAAACTGATATGAAGTCTTTTGATCAAATGCTTCGTTTCTATAAGAAAAAGGATTCCAAATCAGTAGTTACTTCGCTGGGCAGAATGGTTAAGTAAATATTCTTTCACCATCCAGCATATCAAAGGTCACACCAACACCATTCCAGATTATTTATCCAGACCTAAAACTAAACAAGTTGGTTTCATGAACCCTAGATCCAAACCTCTTCCACGTTTCATGTTCCAACCATTAACCTAGTCCAGTTCCTATTCATCATCCTCTTCACCAAACCATACTCCAGACATACCTCTTGAATTCGATGACCTTGTTCAAACACGTACCATTGATGAAAATGCTACTACCCTCATGTTTTCTTACAAACTTCAATGCATTGAAAAATGTGGTCAATCCATGTATGATATGTTAGGGGTCCATCCAGATTACCCCTTTTCAAAAATCTTTTGTTTACCTCCAGGACTTGATATTATATTTCCAGAAGAATTATTATGGTTCTTTTGGTATATGTTACATCAATACCAAATTACTATTCAATTCGATCCATCATATGTTGAAAATAATTTTCCAATACCAGTCAACCTCAACCCCTAAACTACGCTCTTTGATGACTTTTCTCCGATGGTTCAAAACCCTCGACAAATGGAAATCTGTGTTTGCTCACCAACTTGCCCGATACAAAGGTCCTATGTCTACCAAAATGGCATGGTCTATAATGTTTTTTCATAGACATCACTCTATCAGATCTGATGGCCTATATTTTTCTCAGCATCAAGTCACAATTCATCGGTCTTATCCATATGACCTCGTCCACAATATGTTTGATCATCCTCTTGAGACTAGATCAATTCAAAAAATCCTTTTGAAAAAAATCAGATCATTCCAGATGCACTATGGCCATCCTTTCACGATGATGCTCCGTGGGAACTCTTTCCTCCAGACTACACTGAGAAATTACTCCAAGCCAAACAGACATGCATACATTCCATCAATGCTTAATTCGATGCCGATTCAGCCTATCCAGAATGGTGGTACCTGGACTCACAGCCAGATACCGTGTAGGAAGAAGAGCTTTAGCAGTCTCGTAATTACTATCTCCATAAATCAGGCGACAACAATACATGCATGCACCCAGTACATCTGCAAAGCAAACATCTCAGATTCCAGACATTTCTTCGGATACTTATCTAGATACATCTCCCTGACAAATCCCTACTGACTAGATTCAATCAATGGGTTGTCTCGACTTCTAGGATGAAGACTCGTGGCACGTTACCAACTTGTCAGACGATTAAAGATCTGCGTGTCCTAAAATATATAGTTGTGTCTTTTATGTAAAATAGGAGTGGACTAAATGGCAATTTGCCTTTTCAATGTAATATCTCCCGTATCCTTTGTAAAAAGTCAAGTGTTATAAGATTATGTTTTGTCAAGAATTTTAGGCTACTTATTGTAAAAAAAAAAGAAAAAAAATCCCCAAAAGTCAAAAAGGTTAGTCCTGTATTTAATATCTCCTTTATGAGTGGTTGTATCCCTTTTATCTATAAATAAAGGCTTTTACCTTCTTGGGAGAAGGACGAACTTTGTAAAACTTAAACTTTTGTTTCTCACTTTCTCTTCCATATTTTCTCTACACTTCCACACTTTCTCTACACTTTGCTCAACTGCTGGACGATCAAGATGCTTTTGATAAAAATCTGAATCTAGGACTGGGGCAGCATGAATACGTTGCTCATCATCATTAACCTTGGCTCCAACTTGAATGCACAAAGCTGTAATGAGATGCGGAAAAGCGTAACTTGTTCACCCTGGTTTGGAAGCATGCTTAATGCTGTTCTAGACAATATCTCCCACATCAATAGTCTTTCCTGTGGCAATGGAGTAAAGCAATACTCCCTTCTCTTTAGTTATTGTGCTATAGTGCGTTTCCGGCATCATCTTCGCACTAACAAAATAATGCCACAATCGAGCCATCGGTGTTAAATATGTTCCCTTGAGGGTTTTCTTTTGTTTCTTCGACACTGCCCAAGTTGCACTCGGTTTTGCAATGACCAGAAGAATGATATTATCGTCATAACTTGACCTCTTAAAACTCGCGTAATCATCCCGAAAAATCCTAGGCAGTTTATAGAACTCATTGATCACCTTTTTCTAAAAACGGCACATCAACCCCTCTCACAAATGCCATACCCTCATCACAATCCGGGAGGTTGGTATAAAACTCCCTCACAAGTGGCTCTACAACCGGTTGTACAGGAGCACTCAAAAACACTTCCCACTGTCTCCCTCGACTCCATTCTAAGGCTTGACTCGCAGCCAACCCGCGCTCAGGGACAAAGCCCTTATCCTTTCTTTTGATAGCCCTTTCATATCTTTGCCAGGCCTCCTCACTCACGAAGCGGTCATCCAATTTCTTTCCTTTTCCCTTGCCCTTGTATTGATGCTTGGCTTTGACCGGCATTTTCTCTAAAATTATAGTTCAACTCAAAAAGGGTCTTACACAAACCAATTCAATCTTGCAACAATTGACAAAACTTCCAAAAATTCGCACTTCAACCCCCAAACTAAATTTTTTTTAAATTCAACCTAAACAATTCAAAACTCAAAACCCACACTCCTCCAAATCACACAACATCCAAACAATCCTTCCTCAACAAAATCAAAACTCACAATCACCCAAATTCCACAACTCAACCACAACTAATTTTTTCAGATCTACAATTTAAAACTTGAAATTGTGCGATAAAAAGCTTTGGGTACTTGAGAACTTACCAATATGAAGGATTAGTCACCACCAATTCGGCCAGAAATAGCCCAGATTGAAAAACCCCAAATTCTTGATCTAAAAATTTTCGTGAAATTTTCGCAAAAATTGTTGTTGACATGAGTTGTTTTGGTGTTTAGGAGGGTTAAGGAGCAAGAAATTTGGTTGGGTCAACACTGGGAAGGCAAAGGATTGAAGTTTGAAATTTTTTCTCTCAAGTGGATATGAAGAGTCGCGTGAAGAATGAAATAGAAAAGTGTGTATTTATAGAAAACCACCGTCGCCGCGCCGAAGCTTGTGAAGTTCATCTTTCAAGAACCCTAAAAAAAAGAAACCTAGGTTTCACCACGGCGAAGAACTTACAGAGGCTACACATTTTTTATTCAGCTTACTTCGCCCCAGCGAAGAACAGTCTTCGCCACGGCGAAATGCCTTAGTCAAATGTAGTCCCATCTTCTTCGCTGCGGTGAAAACTTCCAGGAGTTGACATGTTTTCCAGGTTGCTTCGCCGCGGCAAAGAATACATCTTCGCCCCGGCGAAGTTTGGGACTTTCAAAAATAATTTTTTTCTACAAAGTGCTTCGCCGCGGCGAAGTCTGGAGCATTTTGTGTCCTTTCCTTCGCTGAAAATTTCACCTAAAACACCAAAAAACATACCGATTAAAATTCAAACAAACTCATCATGAATTCAAAAAAATTCAAACAACCAAAATGAAAAACAAATAATTAAAAACACTTAGGTTGCCTCCCAAGAAGCGCTTGTTTATAGTCGATAGCTCGACTCTCCTATGTCTTTCATGTCCGAATGTCAAGCCGGATTGGGATTGATTTGCAACTCAGCATCCCATCTATGTAGGGCTTCAATCTCTGTCCATTTACCGTAAAGGTGCCCTTTTCTTCATGTGACACTTCCACCGCTCCGTATGGGTGAATTCTTGTCATTGTGAATGGTCTAGGACCATGTAGACTTAAGTTTTTCCGGAAAAAGCCTAAGTCTAGAATTGAACAACAACACCTTCTGTCCTACTTCAAAATCCTTCTTCCGGATATGCTT
This sequence comes from Pistacia atlantica, assembly GCA_026229545.1. Lineage (NCBI taxonomy): Eukaryota > Viridiplantae > Streptophyta > Magnoliopsida > Sapindales > Anacardiaceae > Pistacia > Pistacia atlantica. The sequence goes on along the minus strand of CM047897.1, from coordinate 15,727,002 downwards.
GTCATGCCACCTTTTTGTCTTCTCCTTATAAATCCAGGCATTTTCAAATGCTTCGAGACGAAACTCATCGAGTTCGTTCAAAGTCAGCATCCTTTCTTTTCCAGCAGCTTTCAAGTCCATGTTTAGTTGCTTGACTGCCCAGTACACTTTATGCTCGAGTTCAACCATAAGTGACATTCTTTCCCACAGACCATCCTGAATGGAGACATGCCAATCATAGTCTTAAAGGCAGTTCGATAGGCCCATAATGCATCATCCAGTTTCCTTGACCAATCCTTCCTAGATGCATTAACTGTCTTTTCTAGAATCCCCTTAAGTTCTCTGTTAGAAATTTCTACTTGCCCGCTCGTTTGTGGATGGTAAGGTGTTGCAACCCTATGTGTCACTCCATACTTACTCAACAGCGCATCCATTTGCCTATTGCAAAAGTGGGATCTTTCATCACTAATGATTGCTCGTGGTACCCCAAACCTTGAGAAAATATTCTTTCTCACAAACCTAATCACTACCCTAGCATCATTAGTCGGTAATGCAACTGCCTCGACCCACTTCAACACGTAGTCCACCGCCACCAAAATATATGTGTTCCCAAAAGAACTTGGGAAGGGACCCATGAAATCAATCCCCCACACATCAAAAAGCTCAACCACCAGGATGTTGTTCAACGACATCTCATCTCTTTTTGAAATATTACCCATCCATTGACATTGGTCACACTCTTGAATCATCCCGAATGAATCCTTAAAGAGGGTTGGCCAATAAAACCCCGATTGTAAAACCTTGGCTGCTATCCTAGGTCCTCCAAAATGGCCACCTACTTCCTTCTCGTGACAATGCCATAGAATGCTTTCCATCTCCTCCTCCGGGACACATCTCCATATCATTTGATCAGCACAATGTTTGTAAAGAAACGGTTCTTCCCAAAAATAATACTTCAAATCTGAGAAGAATTTTCTCTTTTGTTGGTATGTCATACCACTTGGGAGTACCCTTGATGATAGATAATTTGCAAAATCAACATACCATGGTGCTTCATCCACTTTCATCAGTTTCTCATCCGGAAATGTTTCTCTAATTGGGATTTCCTCCTCAGTTCCCTTGATTGGTCTCTCAATCCTTGACAAGTGATCTGCCACAACATTTTTCGACCCCTTCTTATCTCAAATTTCCAACTCGAACTCTTGAGGTAGTAAAATCCATCTTATCAGCAGAGGTTTTGCTTCTTGCTTTGCCAATAGGTGCCTGAGTGCTGAATGGTCCGTGTAGACGATCACCTTTGCACCTAACAAATATGAATGAAACTTGTCAAAAGCAAAAACTATAGCCAACAATTCTTTTTCAGTGGTGGTGTAATTCAATTGTGCATCAATGAGTGTTTTGCTAGCATACTGAATTACATGCAACACTTTGTTTTTCCTCTGTCCTAAAACTACCCCTAGAGCAAAATCACTAGCATCACACATTAATTCAAATGGTAGTCCTCAATAGGGAACTGCAATAATAGGTGCATATACTAATAATTTTTTTAGAGTTAGAAAGGCAAGCATGCAATCATCATTAAAGTCAAAAACAACATCTGTATTCAATAGATTGTAAAGGGGTTTAGAAATCTTAGAAAAATCCTTGATGAAGTGTCTGTAAAACCCCGCATGCCCCAAGAAACTTCGAACCGCTTTGACATTTGATGGTGGTGGCAGCTTCTCAATCACTTCTGTCATTGCTCGATCAACTTCTATTCCGTCCTTGGAAATCCTATGCCCGAGCACTATTCCCTCTTGAACCATGAAGTGACACTTCTCCCAATTGAGCACCAAGTTCGTCTTCTTACATCGCTGCAAAACAAGAGAAAGATTAGTTAAACAGTTATCAAAAGACGAACCAAAAACTGAGAAGTCATCTATGAAGACTTCTATGAACCGTTCCACCATGTCTCCAAAGATCAACACCATGCATCTTTGAAATGTCGCTGGTGCATTGCATAACCCAAAAGGCATCCTTTGATAAGCAAAGGTGTTGTAGGGGCAAGTGAAGGTTGTCTTCTCTTGATCCTCAAGAGCGATGGCAATCTGGTTATATCCTGAATACCCATCCAGGAAATAGTAATAGGCATGTCCTGCTAACCTCTCCAGCATCTGATCAATGAAAGGTATTGGGAAATGATCCTTCCTTGTTGCCTCATTCAGTTTCTGGTAGTCAATGCACACTCTCCAGCCCGTCACCGTCCTAGTTGGTATCAACTCGTTACTCTCATTCCTTACTACTGTGATACCTCCCTTCTTCGGAACCACTTGTACAGGGCTCACCCATGGACTATCGGAAATAGGATAAATAATCCCCGCATCTAAGAGTTTCACCACCTTCTTTCTCACCACTTCCTTCATCGAAGGATTCAATCTCCATTGTGGTTGCACTTTGGGCTTAATATCATCCTCCATGAGTATCTTATGCATGCAAAATGATGGCGAGATGCCCCTAATGTCTGAAATGGTCCATCTAATTGCTGGTCTATGTTCCGTCAACACCCTAATCAACTGCTCTTCCTCTAATTTACTCAAACCTGAACTAATGATCACCGGGAAAGTTTCTGAGTCTCCAAGATATACATATTTGAGGTGGGAAGGTAAGGGTTTCAATTCAAGCTTTGGAGGTTCTTCATTTTTTTCCTTTTCCTTCTCCTTCTCTTTGTCAAAATCAAACTCCTCAAATTCTACATCTTGACTCTCATCAATGAGTTGAAGTGCTTCTAACATCCTAGCACATTCATTACTAGCTGACTCATCTACCTCTATTATTTTTTATTTGGTTATACATGCTTCTAGAGGTAATTGTGGGGTGTTCTCTTCAATAGCGTCCACAACCAATTTGTCCACCACATCGACACTAAAACATGAATCCGATTCAGACGGAAACTTCATCTCCTCAAAGACATTGAAAGTTACTGTTTCATCTTGAACTCTCAACAGTAACTTTCTGTAACGCCCCACTTGAGGTACGTAGTTATTGTTCCTTCTTTTCCTCTTATTTGAGTTGGTATCTTGGTAATATTGTTTGATTGACATTAGTTTGAGTGTTGTGTTGAATATTTGCCCTGAAATTGGTTAAAAAATAGAAGAAGTGTAGTGTGCCAAGCTTCGGCGGGGCGACGAAGAATCTTCGCACCACGGGAAACTTTCTGGACAGTTTCGCCGCGGCGACAGAAGCTTCCTCGCCGCAGCGACAGTCCGACCAAAATGTTTGCTAAGTTTTAGATATTCTCTTTGCTAGGGGCATTTTGACCATTCTACCCCTAATTAGTAAGAAAAGTGGGGAGTAAATTGTAAGGAAATTTCAAGGAGATTATGTTAGTATGGGGGTGTGTTAGTAAGGAATCAAAGGATATGGATGGAATTTCCATAAAAGAGCAAGGGCAAAATGGGAAGAATGAGTTATTAAGAGGTATTAAAAAGGGTTTAGTCCTTGAAGGCTCTTCATTTCCCATTCCACCGCCTCCTTCATTCTTCTAAACTCTCTCAAATTTCCTTCCATCTTTCAAGGATTTCCAAGAGCCTTTTTGAGAAACTTTTAGTAGGGTTTTAACCTAAAGCTTCCTAAGGTAAGGATTTGTGCTTTAGATGAGAGTTTTCTTATATTTTGATTAGAATCTCATGTTGTGATTGTTGGTTAAGTTGTAGAGGAAAAACAAGCTTCCAAAGGAAAGGATAAGTGTTAAAGAAGCTTATTTCTCATAAGGTAAGTAAACTCAACCCAAGTTGAGTTTTAAGAACTCTTTTGAATAGATTGATATACATATGTGTTTTCTTTTAATTGTTGAGATTAGTAGTTATGATTGAGTTATGAGAAGTGTTTTAATTGCTTGATGTTGGGTTGAGTTTGATAGAAGTTGGAGGAAGTTTTGAGCAAGTTTATGGAAGTGTTTCTCTTGTGACAGGGAATTTAGATTTTGTGAGGGAGTTTTCTCCCATTTGGATGATTAAAGAAAATAGAAAAGTTAGAGTTAGAGTAGAGTTATTTTATGCACATGAGTTGTTTGATGAAATGCTCAAGAGAATCATTAGTAAGGGTAGAAAGCCTTAATTGTTGCTACATGTCATAGTTACTTTTCATAAATGCATTAATGAGTATGAGTCATTGATGTGCATTAATTATGTTTTACTTATGCATTAGAAAAGAGAGTAGAGACTTGTGAGTTTAGACTACTCTAAGAGTAGAAAGAAGGAGAGAATGAGCACTATAGAGCAAAGCTAGAGTAGTGCTTAATAAGAGAATAGAGTAGGTTGTGCGATGGGGAACCTGTGAGTACGGGTAGAGTATTCCTGCATGTACGCCGCATCAATAAAGCGGCCAGAGTATCAGAAAAAGAAGTGATGTAGCCCGTAGTGTACATGCGGATGAGGGCTATACCCGAGTTTACCCGAGAGATTCTATGCACTCACATGGCAAAAGGTTCTGAATCCATGCATAACCAAGTCCGATCGGCTAGAATGAGTAGAATTCACAGGGAGTGGGAGCGAGTCCCAGCCGTGCCTCCGGTCAGATGGGGCCGTGACTTATTAGAAAGAAAGTTAGTATAGAGGAGTTATGAGAAAGAGTAATTAGATAGTGATTAAAGAAAGAGTTACGGAGATATTTGAGTTTAGGAGTTTACTTACTGAGCCTTGTTTGTGCTCATCCAGTTGTTCCCTATGTTTTTGCAGGTTCTAGATGAGGACACAGTCGGATGGACATCGGCACACGAAGAGAAATGGCTACACTGTCCACCCTATTTTGATAGTTTTGCATATGTCACAAACCTTGTATATATTTGTATAAAGAATGCATATGTTTAATAAAAGAAAAATTTCGGGCCCAACTTCTTATATTATGGTTACGTGCATTTTTACTATGCATGTTTTTATAAGAATGGAGTCGTTACACTTTCCTTCCTGCACATCAATAAGTGCTATCCCTATGGCCAAGAATGGTCGGCCCAAAATCAGAGGAATTTCCTTATCCTCTTCCATGTCCAACACCACAAAATCTGCTGGAAAAATTATCTTGTCCACCTTCACCAAAACATCCTCTACAATCCCCCTCAGGTGTTTTATTGACCTATCCGCTAGTTGCACGACATGGTCATTGGCTTCACTTCACCAATTCCCAATCTCCTGAAAATAGAAAAGGGCATCAAATTAATACTAGCTCCTAAATCACACAAAACAAAATCAAAAGTAATATCTCCTATAATACAAGGAATAGTAAAACTCCCTGGATCTTTGAGCTTCGGGGGTAACTTCTTCTGAAGAATGGCACTGCACTCCTTCCATAAGCATCACCGTTTCCTCATCTTCTAACTTCCTTTTATTCGATAGGATTTCCTTAAGGGACTTCGCATAACTCGGCATCTGCTGCAATGCATCTGCAAAAGGAATATTAATATGCAATTTTTTAAAAATTTCAATAAACTTTGAAAATTACTTATCTGATTCTTTTTCTTCAATCTCTTAGGAAAAGGCACGGGTGGGGTGTGATGTGCCAACTCTAGTGCTATCTCGAGGAATGGCAATTTCTTCTTCTTCTTTTGCCTTTCTTCCTTCTTCTTGTTCTCTTTCTCTAAACCACTTGGTTTCTCATTAACAATGATCTCTTCCTCTAAACCACTTGGTTTCTCATCAACAATGATCTCTTCATCAACTTCTTCTTTAGAATCTTCCTTTCTAGCTTGTTCAACTTCTTCCAAAACTGTCCCACTCCTCAAAATTATGGCATTTGCTTGCTCACATGGGTTAGTCACCGTGTTGCTTGGTAAAGACCCATGTGGTCTATCATTTAGCTTCTCGGCCAATTGGCCCATTTGTACCTCAAGATTCTGAATGGACACCCCTTGATTTCTAAAATTTGTCCTCATCTCATTCATAAACCCTGTGGTTTCCTGCATAAATTTTCCAAACATATCCTCCAACTTTGTCACTCTTGGATCTCCCCATTGATTATTCACCCCTGGTTGGTTGTTTGGCAATGTCCTTAGGTTCCATTGATTATTTTGCTGGTTTTGATTGCCCCAAGCCAGATTTGGATGATTTCTCCACCCCGGGTTGTATGTGTTGGAGTACGGGTTGTTTGGTTGCCTCTGATTTCCTGCCAAGTAGTTCACTTGCTCCGTTGATGAAGATGACAAAGCAAATGTGTTCCCCACTTGACAAAAATCACAAGTTAGTTGAGGTGCTTGAATAGAGTTTACCTGCATACTTCCCAACTGTTTCTGAAGTGCCGTGAGTTGGGCTGAGATGGTTGTAAAAGCATCAACTTCATGTAGACCCAAAGATTTTCTTGGTATTGCTCTCTCATTTGGTCTTTGATAGTTGTTGCTTGCCAAAACCTCAAGCAACTCATAAGCCTCTTCTGGTGTCTTATTCTGCAAGGCTCCTCCTGAAGCTGCATCAACCATGGTTTGCACATTACCCATCAGTCCATTGTAGAATGTTTGGACTTGAAGTCAAACTAGCAACCCATGGTGTGGACATTTCCTCATTAACTCCTTGTATCTCTCCCAAGCCTCATATAATGACTCGGACTTATCTTGTAGAAATGATGTGATATCATTTCTCAGTTTTGCTTATTAGCTGGAGGGAAGAACTTGGTCAGGAATTTCTGTGCTAAATCATTCCAAGTTGTGATAGTTCCCGGTGGTAGTGCCATTAACCACCCCTTTGCTTTATCACCCAATGAGAATGGGAATAACCTTAACCTTAATGGCATCATCTAACAATGCGTTCGATTTGAAGGTGTCATAAATTTCTAAGAAATTTGCAATATGCTGATTCGGATCTTCCTTCAAATCAACCATTAAATCTAACCGACTGTTGGATCATCTGGATGATTGCCGGCTTAATCTCAAAGTTGTTGGCTTGTACTATAGGCCTAGTAATGCTCGACCCACCGCCATTCACTATAGGAACTGAAAATTCCCTTAGTGTTTTGTTTTCTGGTTCTGCCATTTCAACAACTTTTTCTTCTAATTCAACCACTAATTCCTCTCTTTCTCTTCTCTCTCTGTTAAGTCGTCTGGCGGTTCTTTCAATCTCAAGATCAACAGGAACCACTAGTTGACATCTCGCTCTTCGCATAAACTACACAACTAGAAATGAAGGAAAGTGAGATCACAAACCAATTGAAAATTAAAAATGAGAATAAAACAGAATATGATAAAAACAAAAACAAAAACAAAAACTCCAATCTAGCTAACTATAGAAAAGACTCAATGTTAACTTAAAACTCAATCCCCGACAACGGCGCCAAAAACTTGATGCGTGTTTCCTACAACATGCAATATGTACCAAGTATACTAATCGCTCAAGTAATAGAGTGATGAGTGAATATCGTTCCCATGAGGATTGCTAGCTAAGCACTAAGTTTCCTACTGTTCTCAAGTTAGAGCAATCGACTTCTTTTGGATTAATGGGAGCAAATTAAAGATAAAAACTAAATCTGAAATTACTAACTTAAAAATTTAACTATGAACGTGAGATGAAGAACATGGATAAATTCAATTCAATTAAAACGGGTAGGGTTTTGACTTCATTCGGACTTTATGGGTTAAACCTAAAGAATTAAGCTAAATTCATATTCACATGCATTGATTGTAAATCGAACTCTCTAAAGTGTCAAACATACCTTTCTCAGGCTATGTTTTCCTACTCTTCCCTATTAACCTTCCGCACCCAACAAATTGAAAGTTAATAATTCTAAGCTCATTAAGCACAAGAGTCCTAAAATGATTTCATTGGTTCTTAAATCTATCTCTAGCATCCAATACTAAAATGGTGATTACCCAAGAAGCCTAACATGATTTATTTCTCAATCTCATCATGTTCATCACATAAAACCAGTAAATGCAGAATAAACACACAATCAAAGCAAAATCATATGAAAAGAAAATACTCAATAATTTACCCACAAAAATCCGAACTACAGTCAAATCCCTAACCCAAAATGGGTTAGTTCATAGCTAAATCAACAACACAAATGAAATAAGTGAAAATACTGAAGTTTAACATAATGAAAATAAAAGAAAAGATAAGAAATCTCCCCAAATGATGAATCTCCTGGTTCAAAATTGAATCTTCACCCTTGTTCAATCTCCAAAAAGGCTCAAAATGAAACTAAGAAATTGTAAAAGCTGCCAACCCTACTTTCTGAACGACCCCACAAAAAGGCTAAGTTTTCTTTTATACCTCGCCCAAATTCCTAAGAAAAATCCGCAAAAGTAAAGCTGTGTGTTTTACAAAACTGGAAATTTTGGTTGTTGCCGCGGCGAAGAAAGAAGCAGATATGATTCGTGACTGACACATTTCGTCGTGGCGAAGCTTCTTGAAAAATTCTGAAATTATCGAATTGCCCCTTTGCTTGTATCTTCGCTTGATTCTTCGATCTTCAGTGCTCTCCCTTGTAAACAAGTTTCATAGTGCTTTATTCTGCTTCAGAACTCTCCCAACATCTGAGATTCGCTTACTTCTGAGTCCAGAATTTCCAATTTTGTCCTTATTTGCTCAAAATTTCCATTTTAACCTGAAACATGAAATGTAAAGAATTAGGCAACAATTCAAGTCAAAACTGAACTAGAAAGTACTTGTGGTATGGAAGAGGATATCTGGTTGGTTGTGAACGTGTGGTGAAAGAATATTTACTGAACCATTCTACCCAGCTAAGTAACTACTGATGTGGAACCTTTTTCTTATGGAAACGAAGCATTTGATCAAAAGACTTCATATCAGTTTCAACAAAGAAATGATGTCCAATGAGGTGGAATTCAAACCTTTCAATGGCATTTTTACTGCTAATACTTCCTTGAAAGTAGAATGATAATGATGCTGGTGTGGTTTGAATTGTCCACTTTGGCATCCGCACAAATGTCATACCTTGTCCTCATCTTGTTTAAAAAGTACTACACCTTAATGAGTGTCACTAGCATCCGTCTGAAGAATGCATTTCCCCGAAGAAGCAATCTTCAACGGCTGTGTATGGAAGGATGAGCGCTTGAGACTCTTGACTACATTTGTCTGCTTTTCATACCATTTTGGAGTATTCTTCTTAAGCATCTAGGGAAAATGGAGTAGTGAAACGAGAAATGTTGGGAATGAAACAGTGCATGTAATTGGCAATTCCCAAGGAATTGTTGTATTTCTTTCTTGGTTGTAAGGACATCTAGGGAATTTTTGCAATTCATTAGCAATATGAGGCTGAAGATCATACTTGCCATCAACAATCACCATACCAAGAAAAGCAATCTTTGTTTGTCCTAACTGCATTTTCTTCTTAGAGAGCATGATACCATAAGTGTGGATGATATTAGCAAAGTCACGAAGGAAGAAGTGTATGAGATTCCTCATCTTTTGAAAAGAGAAGGATATCATCGATATAAATGAGACATGTATGCAAAAGGGGAGCAAAAATCTTCGTCATGGCTTTTTGAAACAGGGAAGGAGCGACTTTAAGTCCAAAAGGCATGATTGTCCATTGGTAGTGTTGATTGGGAATGCAGAAAGCGGTCTTATGATGATCATTAAGATGAATTACAAGTTGCCAAAATCCAGCTTTGAGATCAAATTTGGAAAACATCTTTGCATTATGGAGATTTGCAAAAAGAAGTTGTCTGGAAGGCAGATGAATTTTATCATCACGGAGAAAGAAATTCAATGGCTGATAATTGATAACAAGTCTAAGTTTTCCTCTGGCCTGTTCTACCCGTTTATTGACATAAAAAGCTTCACATGCCCATTGAGAGTCTGTGGGTTCAATCAATCCTTGAGATAAAAGCTGAGTACATTCTTGTTGGGCAAGACTGAGATGTTCTGGTGACATGCCGGAATGACTAGCTTTAGTGGGATTGATATCTTCGCTCTTGAATGAATGGAAGACGGATAAAGAATTCCGAATTCTTCCATAATGGATGAGCACATTTAGTGAGAAAATCAGCATGAGAATCTGCGTAAGAGCGGGAAATAAGCTGGGTCTTAATCTGCTCAATAGGATTGCCTTCAATCTGGAATAATTTAGGTTGAGTGGTCCAAGCTTGAAAAAACATCTTGTACCGAACACCATTAGGGAGGATTCTAAGTTTATTGAGTTTAGAGTAAACATCAAAACCTGGAACCATATCTTTGCCAGGTAGATCGGAACCAAGAACTTTATGAAAAGTGAAACAGCCTGGGAAAATTTGGATTTTAATGGGTTTGCTGATCAGATGAGTAGTGAAAGTCTTATTATTAGTCGTGTAGAAGACCTCCTAATGAGGTTTCCACTGAGAGGCTGGGAGGATCTTAGGGTTGATAATGGTACGAGTAGCACCTGTATCAAAAAATGTTATGACTGAAATGGGCTTGGAGTATTTGTTGGGGAAGATCTGAACTTTTACTATAGGTATGTGACATGAGAAGGCTAATGATGGAAGGGATTGTGGTGCTTGTTGGATATGGTAGAAATGGTGGCAATCATCTAAATCAGAGGACTCGGTATCAGTGGCTAAAAACTGGAAAATAGTGTCTGAAGTGGGTTCTTCATCCATGGAAAACCAACTTTCAACATCATCATCAGAAAAATCTATATCGGTGAGCTAAGAAAGTTGTTGCATCATTTTGATTGACTACTTGGGCTTCTTTGGACAATTTTTGGCAAAATGACTCGGGCGGTTGCACAAATAACACCGATTAGACCGTTTGTCTTTGCGTTTCCTTTTCTGAAGAAACTTGCGGTTCTTGAAACGTCGAAATTTGCATCTAGCCGAAGCATTAGGTGGAGAAAACTTGATGCGTCTAGAATGAAACTTCTTCTTGGTAGGTCAAGAACATGAGTGATCTGATTTGCATTTGATCTGCAAGTCCGGTTGTTGACAAACCTTTGTCAGCTGTTTAGAACGCTTCATATAATCATCAAAAAATTGTTTTTGAGAACAAAGCTTTTCCAGAGCAAGAATAACAAACTGGTAAATTTTGCCAAGAGAAGTGGATCCAAGTTGTTTGTTCTGGGACTGCATAAGCTTGGTTGCTTCATGACTTAGGGATTCAGGAATTGATGTAAAAAACGCTTGCTTCATATTAGGATCATCCATCCCCCTAAGTATATGATACCTTTTTACCATTTCTTTATAATGCCTGTCAAGATCTTTCTTTTTCAGAGAATAGCATCGCATCTTAAAATATTTTTCTCTGACTTGGTTCTCATAAAGGTGAGGTAATCCATAGAATTCATCATACAGGAGATACAGGTCTTGGTTGATATCTGGCATTTGGATGAACAAATTTTGTCTATATTCCTGAAGACTTATCCACCAATCATAGAGAATGCCAACAAATCTAGCTGTAAACTACGTAAGTACAGTGGAGACTTGGGCATTAGGTTTCAGCATCTCAACTTATAACCAGGCCTAAAATTCATACATTCGAGTTTTCCATTTGTGTGGAGGAAGATCATCGACGGTAAAAGTGTGGAGCCTTGCTGAAGCCGTATAAGAGTCATGTTCAGCCGGAGTATGACGAGATTGTCGATACGTAGGCGAAGAGTCTGGAATGGAATCATCACCTTCAGGCATCTCATCATCGACCTCTGAAACAACAGTTGGTCGACGATTCAGGTTGATGGGTCATCAATTAGGGGATAAACATTAGGATGTTGATCAGAAGTATTACTATCAAAGTCAAAGTCACTTTCAAATGATTCATCAGTCGAAGGTATATTGGCTTCTGATTCTATGTGGAAGGTAGATAGAGAATCCTGAGAAAGACCCGAAGCGGCAAACGTTGTCTTTCTACCATGTCTCTAAAAAAAGAGCTCATAAAATTGGAAAAGACGGGATTTTCTGAAGAGGCAGGATTAGTAGAAGGTTGGCGGTCTTCCATCATCATTATGTGCATTGGAGCCTTATCCTTATATAAAGGATGATGAGGCTTAGGAGATGGAGGATCTGAGTGACTAAAAGAGAAAGAGTCAGGAATATCAGGAGATGGGGACTGCGGTCTAGTAGAATACTTTTCTCGCTTCTTTTGTTCTCGTTCAGCTTGATCTTTTCATCACGTTCTTTGTGGAGCTTGGCATATAACTGTTCAGTGTTGCCAAAAGCTTGAACAACACCAGAAGGTATATAAGGTGAGACCAACGGTTGGCTAATTTTTGGGAAAGGGGAAAAAGAGGGTTATGGCCATGCTGTTGTGGAATCAAAAGGGTTTGGTACTAATGACATTTCAGGGAAAGTCGATGGTTGTCTGAGTTTTTGCTTAAGATATTCCTTCTGAAGCGATGCCATTTGGGTTTTTAATGATTGGAGAAACTGAGCTAAATAGCCATGAAAGCTGCTGACAATGTGCATTAATTCCTGATGGAGCTGATCAATCCGATTTTGGAGATGATCAATTTGTTTTTGTAGCCGAGAAATCAGCATAGTTTGGTTCTGAGAGAGTCCACCTGATGAGCTACTAAATCCAGTTTTTGTTCAAGTCTGGTCATGGTTTTGTTTTGGGCTAAAGCATTTTCAGTCTGCCAATTGAGAACTGCTTTAGCTTGGGAGAGTTTAGGTGTGGATCCATCAGGCTGTATAGCTTTGGAAGGAACAACTCTTGGTTGTTGAGTGGTAGTTTCCTGAAGAGAAGGAAAATCTGTATCATAATTGAAATGTTGTCCTGTCTTTGAGGGCTCAGGGAGGATTGGATCATCATAATGGACTGAACAAAGGGAGTATGAGCAAGGGGTGAATGGGTTGGTTTATGTTTTTTTGCAATCCACCGAGACTGTTGATAACATGGTAAAGGCTGTTTAAAGTAAGGTGATTTGGCAATGTTTGGATAGTTTTAAAGGTGATTTGGGTTGAGGTTTCAGAGGGATGTCCCATGAGGGATTACTGGATGGTGAATCTTTTCTAGCGGGTGGAGAATATTTGACATAATAGTCAAATTTACCAGATGGTTGACAAAGAAGACCAAACTTTAGGATCATGTTCTTCAAATCAAGAATGAAGATTTGTCTGACCGCAAGGAGCTTTCTTCTTTTTCTAGTTGAAATAGTTTCATCTTAGAAGATAATGCTCATCGATTTCCCAAATAGGATCATTCACGGCATTCCGAGCATTGGCAGTCAAGATCAAATGGAGTGTGACCAGTGACTGGATCATATTGATGATAGACAGGAGCACCAGATTGTTAAAAAGAATGAATGGAAAGTCCAAGGTTCCCGTATTGCGATAGTGGGTATGACCGGAGTAATCATGAATTGAGTTTGTCGAAAACTCAAAGGTGGAGCACTGGGAGTTGTTGGAGACTTAAATCTGATAAGTTGTTGTTCCGCACTATTATCATGCATGGTAGATTCTGTAGAAACCACCGGAGTTTCTTTTTTGTTAAAAGACCCGTAACTCGTCACCCAAGAGTCGGGTAACAATTTAATCAAATCATCTCTGGAAATTTGCCTGGGAATATTGTTGCAATGAGGAGTATTCTGAGAGTCAACAGTAAGGAGCAATGCATCAATAGTCGTAGGGATAGCGAGATCAAGGGCATGGTCTTGGATTCGCCAAACCATTTGATAATGCAAAGTAGCTGCAATACTTCCTGGATTTAAATCTGCACCAACGATCTATAATTGAACTTTAAGAGCCTTCGTGCAATGAACATCAGAGAGGGACATGTTGAAATTAGGAAACAGTGTCATAATGACTGTCCCAACATTCAAAGTTGTATGTGCTGTCCCTATACAAGCATGTTGATATTGGACAAATCTGGTGTCCAATAAAGCAATTCGAACAGAGACTGGGAGTCCTTTTCTGCCATGATAAGAGAGAGTGAGCCGAATAGCACCAAAGTGCACATGAGAGTATCCTTCACGGATCCATTGAGTAATGGATTCTTGAGGGATTTCCAAAGTAACATATTGTTCTTGGGATGTGGCTGGAATTTGACACTTGTCAAAAGTACTAGTTTGGACATACTCTTTGACTGGCTTTCTGGAAGGACGGACAAGAGCTTTAAAGGTTTTAGACAAAGAAGACGAGGACTTGGAAAAGGTTGTATAAGGATTTACAATAGGAGGGATAATGTCTTGGATTTTTTGATTTTTGAGATATAAGATATTTCATACAAACTGTCTATTTTAGAGGAAGATCTAGATAAGCTAGTATTTATGGGAGCAATAAACGTAGATAAAGCTAAGGATTCCATGTGCGTAAGTTCAACCTCTTGGATGTGTAATATCACCTCAAATGGTAAGGATAGCGTAAGACCCAAATAGTATAAACAAAAAATAAAACATAACATATGAAACAGAGAAATAAAACATAACCAAAACTTAGAGGAGCCAATATCCCGGGAGGTAATCCTCCGCACACACAGAGATTGGAACCAATAAGCAACTTAAAGAAGCCAAAAAAGATGATAAAATGTATAAATAAATAAAAAAGATGAAGCAATGGGCCAAGGAACCGACACAGGAGATTTGGTTAAGATTCCACGGCCCAGCTGAAAATTATTATAAAGGAAGATATTATAATGCCCCTCTTTCAATCCCTATTCGACCCTCATCCTGATTGCCACGTGGATGAGTCGACCAATAAAGGTTATTATGTAAAATTACTTATTTTATTAAGGAGATGAGATGAAAGATTGAAGTAAGGAGGATGAAAGTGTAAAAAGAGATGGGTATGGCCATATGGGCTCCCATTCCCAGTTGATATGATATGAGAGAAAAATCTCCATATACTTTTCAATGCCCTCTCTAAAGGCTTAAATAGCCTTCAAAATATCTTAAAGAAAATTAAACAGAAACGTTATCTTTATCTCAATACTATCACTTGTTGTCCATTGAACTGACACATGCAGTGCTCAATAAATGACCTTCATTATGATTTCCATGGATAAGGGATCCATACCATCATCTTAGATGGAAATTTATATATATAATAATTACAGTAAACCACATTTTCTCACTAATGTTTGGCGAAACACAAGGTTAGTACTTTGATTTCATAAATTCCAGATTCCCCTTTTAAATGAACGTCGTCCGTAACGGTTGGTTCTGAGATGTGATATTATCAAACTGTCCTTCACCAATTCTAAACCATCCCATCCCAAACCATCACTACAACCAGCCAAACCATCCCATTCCAAACTATCACTATAGTTGGCCCACCCTACAAACTAGCACCAACACCTGGCCAAACAACCATCACCACATGCACCATTTGCGTTTCTTATGTTTGATCCACTTATAATTAGTCCCTTTAATTCCTTGAGCGCTTGGTTTCAAGAATGATGATCCCAAACCGTTTGAAACAACTAATGGGAAAAAAATTTGGGATTGTGTGGCTAATGAACCTAAATTTAAAAACATTTTTTATGATGCCATGGTCAGTGAGTCTCAGATGGTAGCGAGAGTTTTGATTGAAGACCATAAAGACGTGCTTAAGGGGCTGGTTGATGTGGGTGGTGGCACTGGAACTATGGCCGAAATCATAACCAAAGCTTTTCCGGAGATTCAATGCATTGTTTTTGATCTCCCACATGTTGTTGAAAAATTTGTAGGGGACTAAGAACTTGGCTTTTCTTGGAGGAGACATGTTTAAGGCAATACCTTCGGCTGATGCAATCTTACTCAAGGTAAACAGCTATACGTAATTTTCCATTAATTTAGTTTCTTCATGCTTAATGTGAAATCAATCTTAATTTTTTTTATACAGTGTGACACACACTATATTGTGAACGACGTCGTTCACCAGACCAAACATATATTATTCTTAATTGTATCCAACATTCCTACCCTACCAATACCAAATCAAATTAAATTGCAGAGAACTACTCTCATAATTCATAGCATAACATTTTCATGACTAGCTATGTTGATTTGCATTCAGATTACAGGTTTTTAACAGCGACTAACAATGAATATATAAATTAATTATGGGAAAATATGCAGTGGATTCTGCTTGACTGGGGTGATGAAGAGAGCTTGAAGATATCAAAAAGGTGTAGAGAAGCGATTCCAAGCAAAGAAAAAGGGAGGGAAGGTGATCATAATAGAACTGGCCATCGGAATGGAAGATCAAAGTGAAGAGTCAACGGAGACACAACTATGCTTCGACATGTTAATGATGTCTGTGTTCAACACCGGCAAAGAACGGAGCGTCAAAGAGTGGAAGAAGCTCTTCTTAGAAGCTGGTTTCACTCGCTATAAGATAACTCCTATACTAGGTCTAAGGTCTCTCATTGAGCTTTACCCTTGATTTATTTTCTGCTAGTATTTGTGTGTAATAAGTTCATTTCTAATTAGCATGTTTCATGAGTGGTAATGTACTGTATTAATTTTCATGGAATTCTGTTGTGGTAGCGTGTATTGCCGTCGTGTTATTTATCTTTTGGTGTATGATTGTATGAAATTGTAATGGCTTTCAAAAGAATAGCAATAAATTAATTAGTTGTATCTGTTTACAATTTGTCAATCAAATCATGAGATTAGAGCAAAAGTAGCACTAATACAAGACAATTAAGAGTCGATTTACAAACCACCTAGGAGGTTGGCTCAAATTTCTGACAAATACCTTTTTTGAACTTTTGATCAAAAACCAACATATATAAAATGTTGGTTTATGAAAAGAAAAATGATTTGTGATAAAAATAATTTAAAAACTGAATATCATATGTAATTTGAACAACATTTTTTTTTAATCATCGAGGACTTTTGGATCAGTTTACGCATACCTTAACTAATCCTCAAGAACTTTGGAACTACCGGTCGAATAAGAAATTCAGTGGTTACCTGCATTGGCAAACAAAAAGAAACTCAATTATCTCTTAAATAATATAACCGTATAACATATACAATATAATATGTACAGTTTTAGCAACTAGATCAAGATTATTACTCGTGCAGATCATACATATATAAAACTCATGTAATGTGATTATCATATCAATCTATTTTACACATAATATTACTATTTTAATATATATAAATATTAAACATTCTGTCAATTTTTACGATATGACATGCCAGTTTTATAGTTTGATTAACAGATATATACAGTTAAGAAATAAGAATGATAACATAAATGTTAAATGTAATTACCAGACATTGGTGGTCGAGAATTCAGCATCCACCTTCTAGAGACAAATAACTGTGTTTGTGACTAATTACTGATTTGAGTTTTTGTTTTCCATTAATGATCCGTTAGGGCAAAAAATCATTGCTTCACGAGGCTCAATAACGAAATAAACATGTCACGGTCTTGGGCCTCAACCCAATCTCGATTGGGCTTACGCTTAAAATCATCTTGTGAACTACCCACTCTATGAGTTGGACTATCTTGTAAGTTAAGTTAAACTGGGTTTCAGCCCTTTAGCCTGCAACAGTCTATAAATAAGGAATTAGAATCCCATTATATTTCCTCTTTTACTAAGATTTCAAATCTTATTTAAACTATTAAACTTAATTTGATAAGGTCAAGAAATCATATTTCTTTCATGATAGGGATTATCTCCCAAAATAGGACTTAGTGTCCCTACTAAGATTCTAAATCTTATTTAAACTATTAAACTTAATCTGATAAGGTTAAGAAATCATATTTTTTTCTTGATATGGATTATCTTCCAAAAAAGAGAACTCAATGTTCTACTAGGATTCCAACCCCTTGGGTTCATTATAAAAACAAAGGTTTGCCCTCTCATTATGGGGCAATCTCCCATAGTCAATCTACACTACTCAAAACCATCTATTTGCTCCTAAAGTTCTTGCTCCCGAGAACCCGACGCCTCCGCCGTAGTCCTAGCTTCCGACAAGACTCCTGGCAATTCTTCGTCTCCTTAATTCTTATCAAATAATATCTTTCAGCCTTGCTGACTTGAGCGTCGGAGTGCCTACGGCAAACACCACCTCGGTGTTTTCCAGAAGCTTCACGCTTGCCCTTTCATGTGTGTAGGTCTAGCGGATTATCAGTAGCCTCAACCTCACGAGATCAGACCATATTTTCATGACGGTAGATTTTTTGCATCTAGATGATCCAAAATCCCTTTATTCACAAATATTAGGATTAATATTAGAATAATTAAAAAGATCTCCATAGAACTGTTATACATCTACTTAATTTATATAATTAATAGTATGTTGTAGTAAAAAGGATTAATAGAATATATACAAACTTACTTAGACAAATTGATATATTTAAATATAACTGAATGTCCTTAAAATTAGATATAAATTAAAATAATTTCTTAACATATAGGATTGTCACATTAATTTTCAAGAAACAGTTTAAACTCATCTACATCAACTTGTATGATTGATTTTTATACATTACATTATTCATAATATAAGTTATGAGTAAAACAATCAATAACTATCCTAATATTATGTGAATTCTTATGACAAAACCCAATCTAATACTTTAGTTATTAATTAATTAATTAGAGTTTTAAATATGTATGAGACTTATATACGACTGTTATGGAGATCATTACAGTCCCACCCTAACTAGCTTAAAAAAAAAGTAGAGCCACACGGATCGTCGAATCGGTCGGCCTTGAGGTCATTTCGATGCACTACTCTTAGTAATTGATATGCACGTTTAACTCATTTTAGATAACCAGTTAAATCATCATTGTGCATCTTTTCTATATCAATTTAATAAGTTTAATCAATTAACTTTTATGAAATGGACAAAAACAATGTGTTAATCGTTTGATTGCGCTTCTTTGCTCACCAAATTTTCTATATCAATTAACTTTTATGAAATAAACAAAAACAATGAGTTAAGATCTACAAATTAGATTGGATAGTTAATTAAATATTGTGAAAGATTACAATAATTTTGTGACTTTTGCTGTTAGCTTAGTTGTAATCTTTTCTTCAACGTGCATCAAATAATTGGTTAGAATTTACTAAGGGCATTTTATCACAGACGAGATCTTGCAAATCTTGTTTATTGATTTTTTTTTTTTTGACTAAGTGACACTATATATATAATTTATAATGTCATAGCAGTATCGTGTAAGCACTAAGCACCAAAAATGCCCAAGCCCTACATGAACTAGAATATATATATTTTATGTCTTTGTGCGATGAAGTAGCTAGAATTGACTCTTCATTTTTACTGTAACCAGATATAAGATTGATCTTAATTTTTATCTGGCACATCTATATCATAATAAATCACCCCTATCTTTTTTTAATTAAAATTTTAAAAGCCCCACTTGCCCTATCTATTTTATTTTATCACTTAAGGGATATTCATATCTATTTGCGCATATCTCAACTAATTTTCTAAGGTCTTGAAACTGTCGGTTTAGTAAGAGTCTCAATTGGTCACCTCTAATAGTGTTTGAGAAGACTTAAACTCAAAAGTTTATAAAGCACATTTTATTCTTTTATCATCAGGCCACCCAGTGGTAGTTAACTTCCCTATTTTCCTCATCCACAATTTACTTGATAAATTGGCCTAAACCACATAATTTAATTATTAAATTAGATATAAATCACATGAATGTCAGAAACTCATGGAGTTTATGCATGTGGGAAACTATGATAGCCGACCTAAACGGAACCAATCAACACAACGATTGATCGAAATGATGGTCAAGACCCTTCTCTTATCCCACACACATGTACACCCACACAACTTCTAACGTTATCTAAAAGGGCTAGTGAATATTAAACAATAACATAAATGGAGAACATGAAAATAAATGAAGAACATGTACAGAAATGAAGAACAAGAACATAAATGAAAACAGAAATATTAAACATGTTAAAAAACATAAATTAAAAGCATATATGGGATCTTTTGCTATCTATAACATTATCAGAGTATTACATCACCCTTGAGGTTGAGGGAAACTTAGAAATATGAAAGAAACATGGAAGAAGTATAGTAAAGATGTGTAGAGAAAGTACGGAAGTGTAGAGAAAATATGGAAAAGAAGAGTGAGAAAAATAAACAAAAGTGTTTACAAAGTTTACAACAAAGTTCCTCCTCCTCCTCGAGAAGGTAAAAGGCTTTATTTATAGATAAAAGGGGTACAACCACTCATAAAGGAAACATTAAATACAAGACTAACCTTTTGACTAGTGGTTTTTTTTTTTTTTTTAACATTAAGTAGCCTACAATTCTTGACAAAACATAAGCTTACAATACTTGACTTTTTACAAAGGATACGGGAGATATTACATTGAAATGGCAAATTTTCCCATTTAGTCCACTCCTATTTTACATAAAAGACACAAACTTTTTACAAAGGATACGGGAGATATTACATTGAAATGGCAAATTCCCATTTAGTCCACTCCTATTTTACATAAAAGACACAACTATTTATTTTAGGGCACGCAGGTCTTTAATCATCTGACAAGTTGGTAACATGCCACGAGTCTTCATCCTGGAAGTTGAGACAACCCATTGATTGAATCCAGTCAGCAGTGATGTGTTGGGGGATGTATCTGGATGAGTATCCGAAGAGATGTCTGGAATCTAAGATGTTTGCTTTGCAGATGTACTTGGTGCACGCATGTATTGTTGTCGCCTGGATTTATGGAGATAGTAATTACGAGACTGCTAAAGTTCTTCCTCTTGCATAGTATCTGGCTGGGAGTCTGGATACCACCATTCTAGATAATCTGAATTGGTATTGAATTGAGCATTGATGGAACGTATGCATGTCTACTTGGCTTGGAGTAATTTCTCAGTGTAGTATGGAGGAAAGAGTTCCCACGGAGCATCATCGTGAAAGGATGGCCATATTGCATCTAGAATGATCTGATTTTTTTCAAAAAAGATTTTTTGAATTGATCTAGTCTCAACAGGATGATTAAACATATTATGGACGAGGTCATATGGATTAGACCGATGAACTGTGACTTGATGCTGTGAAAAATATAGGCCATCAGACTTGATAGAGTGATGTCTATGAAAAAAAATTATAGACCATGCCATTTTGGTAGACACAAGACCTTTGTATCGGGCAAGTTGGTGAGCAAACATAGATTTCCATTTATCTAGGGTTTTGAACCATCGGAGAGAAGTCATCAAAGAGCGTAATTCAGGGGTTGAGGTTGATTGGTATTGGGAAATTATTTTCAACATATGATGGATCGGGATTGAATAGCAATGTGGTATTGGTGTAACATATACCAAAAGAACCATAATAATTCTTCTAGAAATATGATATCAAGACTTGGAGGTAAACAAAAGATTTTTGAAAAGGCGTAATCTGGATGGACCCCTAACATATCATACATGGATTGACCACATTTTTCAATGCATTGAAGTTGGTAAGAAAACATTAGAGGGTTGTAGCATTTTCATCAATGGTACACATTTGAACAAGGTCATCGAATTCAGGAGGTACGTCTAGAGTATGGTTTGGTGAAGAGGATGATGAACAAGAACTGGAATGGGTTAATGGTTGGAACATAAAACATGGAAGAGGATTTGGATCTAGGGTTCATGAAACCAACTTGTTTAGTTTTAGGTCTGGATAAATAATCTGCAATGGTGTTGGTGTGACCTTTGATATGCTGGATGGTGAAGGAATATTTACTGAACCATTCTGCCCAACGAAGTAACTGCTGATGTGGAACCTTTTTCTTGTGGAAACGTAGCATTTGATCAAAAGACTTCATATCCGTTTCAATAAAGAAATGATGTCCAACAAGGTGGAATTCAAACCGTTCAATGGCATTTTTGACTACTAATACTTCCTTGAAAGTAGAATGATAATGTTGCTAGTGTGGTTTGAATTGTCTACTCTGGTATCTGCATAAATGGCGTACCTTGTCCTCATCTTGTTCAAAAAGTACTGCACCCCAATAAGTGTCACTAGCATCCGTCTGAAGAATGTGTTTCCCGAAGAAGGAATCTTTAACGAGTGTGTATGGAAGGATGCGCGCTTGAGACTCTTGACTGCATTTGTCTGCTTTTCAGACCACTTTGGAGGATTCTTCTTAAGCATCTGGGAAAGTGGAGTAGTGAAACGAGAAATGTTGGGAATGAAACAGCGCATGTAATTGGCAATTCCCAAGAATTGTTGTATTTCTTTCTTGGTTGTGAGAACATCTAGGAATTTTTGCAATTCATTAGCAATATGAGGCTGAAGATCATACTTGCCATCAGCAATCACCATACCAAGAAAATCAATCCTTGTTTGTCCTAACTACATTTTCTTCTCAAAGAGCAAGATACCATAAGTGTGGATGATATCAGCAAAGTCACGAAGAAGACGTATATGAGATTCCTCATCTTTTGAAAAGAGAAGGATATCATCGATATAAATGAGACATGTATGCAGAAGGGGAGCAAAAATCTTCGTCATGGCTTTCTGAAACAGGGAAGGAGCAACTTTAAGTCCAAAAGGCATGATTGTCCTAAAATAAATAGTTGTGTCTTTTATGTAAAATAGGAGTAGACTAAATGGCAATTTGCCATTTCAATGTAATATCTCCCGTATCCTTTCTAAAAAGTCAAGTATTGTAAGCTTATGTTTTGTCAAGAATTGTAGGCTACTTAATGTAAAAAAAAAAAAACCATAAGTCAAAAGGTTAGTCTTGTATTTAATGTTTCCTTTATGAGTGGTTGTACCCCTTTTATCTATAAATAAAGCCTTTTACCTTCTCAAGGGAGGAGGAGGAACTTTGTTGTGAACTTTGTAAACACTTTTGTTTATTTCTCTCACTCTTCTTTTCCATATTTTCTCTACACTTCCATACTTTCTCTATACATCTTTACTATACTTCTTCCATGTTTCTTTCATATTTCTAAGTTTCCCTCAACCTCAAGGGTGATGTAATACTCTGATAATGTTATAAAGAGCAAAAGATCCCATATATGCTTTTAATTTATGTTTTTTAACATGTTTAATATTTATGTTTTCATTTATGTTCTTGTTCTTCATTTCTGTACATGTTCATCATTTATTTTCATGTTCTCCATTTATGTTGTTGTTTAATATTCACTAGCCCTTTTAGATGACGTTAGAAGTTGTGTGGTTGTACATGTGTGTGGGATAAGAGGAGGGCCTTGACCATCATTTCGACCGATCGTTGTGTTGATTGGTTCCATTTAGGTCGGCTATCATAGTTTTCCACATGCATAAACTTCCATGAGTTTCTAACAGCATCTCTAAGGTCTAGTAATCCGTGTGCGGAGGATTACCTTCCCTCCGGATATTGTCTCCTTTAAGTTTTGGTTATGTTTTATTTCTCTGTTTAATAAGTTATGTTTTATTTTATGTTTAATATCTGGGTCTTGCGCTATCTTTATCATTTGAGGTGATATTACACATCAAAGAGGTTGAACATATGCACATGGAATCCTCTTTAGCTTTATCTACGTTTACTGCTCCCATTAATACTAGCTTATCTAGATCTTCTTCTAAGGTAGACAGTTTGTATGAAATATCTTATATCCCATAAAATCAAAAAATCCAAGACACTATTCCTCCCATTGTAAATCCTTATACAGCCTTTTCCAAGTCTTTGTCTTCTTTGTCTAAAACCTTTAAAACTCTTGTTCGACCTTCCAGAAAGCCAATCAAAGAGTATGTCCAGACTAGTACTTTTGACAAGTGTCAAATTCCAGCCATAACCCAAGAACAATATATTACTTTGGAAATCTCAAGAATCCATTACTCAATGGATCCATGACGGATACTCTCATGTACACTTTGGCGCTATCCAACTCGCTCTATATTATCATCGCAGAAAAGGACTCCCAGTCTCTGTTCGAATTGCATTATTGGACACCAGATTTGTCCAATATCAACATGCTTGTATAGGGACAGCACATACAACTTTGAATGTTGGGACAATCACTATGACACTGTTTCCTAACTTCAACATGTCTCTCTCTAATGTTCATTGCTCCAAGGCTCTTAAAGTTCAATTACAGATCGTTAGGTGCAGATTTAAATCCAGGGAGTATTGCAGCACTTTGCATTATCAAATGGTTTGGCGAATCCAAGACCATGCTTTTGATCTCGCTATCCCTACGACTACTGATGCATTGCTCTTTACTGTTGACTCTCAGAATACTCCTTACTGCATCAATATTCCCAGGCAAATTTCCAGAGATGATTTGATTAACTTGTTACCCGACTCTTGGGTGACGAGTTACGAGTCTCTTAACAAAAAAGAAACTTCGGTGGTTTCTACAGAATCTACCATGCATGATAACAAGGACGGAACAACAACTATCAGATTTAAGTCTCCAGCAACTCCCAGTGCTCCACCTTTGTGTTTTCGACAAACTCAATTCATGATTACTCCGGTCATACCCACTACAGCAGTACGGGTGATGCGTGTTTCCTACAACATGCAATATGTAGCAAGTATACTAATTGGACAAGTAATAAAGTGATGAGTGAGTATCGTTCCCACGAGGACTGCTAGCTAAGCACTAAGTATCCTACTGTTCTCAAGTTGGAGCAATCGACTTCTTTTGGATTAATGGGACCAATTTTAATTAAAGAAAACAAAATCTGAAATTACTGACTAAAATTTAACTATGAAATGTGAGATGAAAAAAATACAAATAAAATAAATTCAAATAAAAAGGGTAGGGTTTTGACTTCATTCAGACTTTATGGGTTAAACCTAAAAATTAAACTACATTCACATTCATATGCATTGGTTGTAAATCGAACTCACTAAGGTGTTAAACATACCTTCTCAGGCTATGTTTTCCTATTCTTCCTTATTAACTTTCCGCACCCAACAATTTGAAAGTTAACAATTCCAAACTCATTAAGCATAAGAATCCTATAATGATTTCATTAATTCTTGAATCTATCTCTAGCATCCAATACTATAATGGTGATTACCCAAGAAGCCTAACATGATTCATTTCTCAATCTCCTCATGTTCATCGCATAAAGCATTAAAACTCAGAGCAAACACACAATCAAAGCATAGTCATATGAACATAAAACAATCAATCACTTAACCCATTAAAATCCAAATTACAATCAAAACCCTAACCCAAAATGGGTTAGGTCATAGCTAAATCAACACTACAAATAAGAAAAACGATAATATTCAAGTTCAACATAATGAAAAAGTAAGAGAAAGGACAAGAAATCTCCCCAAATGATGAATCCCTTGGTTCAAAATCGAATCTTCACCCTTCTAATTGCTAAATCTCTCGAAGCTTAATCAAAGAAAATGTAAAAGCTGCTAAACCTACTTCCTGGATGACTCGAACAAAAAGGCTAAGTGTTTCTTTTATACCTCACCCAAAATCCTAAGAAAAACACGCACAAAGTAAAACTGTGCATTTCACAAAACTGGAATTTATGATCGTCGCTGCGGCGAAGAACCAAACAGATCTGGTGCGTGACTGGCTCACTTCGCCAGAAAGCTTCTTGAAAAGTTCTGAAATTACATAACTGCCACTATGCTTGCATCTTCGCTTGATTCTTCGATTCTCAGTGCTCTCCCTTTGGAACAAGCCTCATCGTGCTTTATCCTGCTTCAGAACTCTCCTAACTTCTGAGATCCGCTAACTTCTGAGTCAAAAATTTCCAATTTTGTCCTTATTTGCTCAAAATGTCCATTTTAACCTGAAACACGAAATGTAAAGAATTAAGCAACAATTTAGGTCAAAAGCACTAGAAAGTACCAGAAATCCGATTAAAAAGTCTAATGAAAACTGTATAATTCCACGGATTATCAAATACCCCCAAACTAAAGATATGCTGTCCCCGAGCATACGGTACAAAACTAACGGAAACAAAGACAACAAACAACGAACAAAAACACAAAACACACACAACAAAACTGGAAAATGAACAAAACCAACAAGACTCAACTCTACAAATGAATTGCCTAGAAATTGCACAAATCTCAAAAGTTGTTGAAAAATTATTATTAGGAAATGTTCAACACTCCAAGAAGTTATAAGCATTATCGACCGTCTTCCTCAATCGGTCCACCAAGTAGGTGATCCCCACTTCAATCCACATTCCAATTCCCAGATTATTTTATGCAAAAATGTAAAGTTTATCAAATGGTAGCAGACTCCATAAGCCTAAATATTGAACTACTCTCCACTAATGAGGACTAGACAAAGATAAGAATCAAAAGGTCTTAAAAAGCTTGTAACGTTAGGCTCGGGCAGTGGGTTCCAAGAAAAAGGATAGGAATAACAAAGTAGGAAAACTCAGTTTTCCTAATGCAAAACTAAAATCACATCGAACTCCACTTCTTCTCAACCACCAATCGATATGTCCACTAATTCACAACCCTCAAACGTGCATCTTTCTTATTTAAGATACCATAAATGCGGGCGAAATTCGTTTAAGGTGTACGTGGCATTGTTAAACCAGAGGTCGCCAAGTACTGCTAGGCAGTTTTTAAGGCTGTTACTGGTTTCTAGCCGGTATACCCTTAAACTAGGCAGAATTCCTTTTTTTTTTTTTTAACATAAAACAATTCAATTGAATGGAGGTGACAACCTCTTTTGTTATTATTTCTTTTCTCCCAACCCCCAAACTATTCTTTTGGCCTATTCGTATAACTCTTCCCATTCTTTGTTTTGCATTAGGACCGAATTCTCCTAAGGGTACGATAAAGTGTTTAGGGTATAAGGATTGGACAATTTTGTTGTTTTCCAAGAAAAATAAAGCAATAAAATTCATACAGCTCAAATGGGTGACTAGGGAAAATTTCATTCATGGTTCAGCTAGAAAGGCTCAAATGTTTAAAAAAAAAATGTCTGAATCATCTTCTCAACCATGTCTAATCCTAGAATTTCGCCTCAAGCACTTCTCTACTAGGTTCTAGAGTCCACCAACGTTATCAAGACTTCACCTAACCACATAAAATGAATCTAAGCATGCCAAAATAAATGAAAATTGTGGCTGAACCACTCAACAAACCTCAATAAAAATCCAGTCAATACACAAAAACTTAAAGCAATGCTTAACATTTCTCAACAATAAAATTGCAACAACCCTATTCTCATCATTGATTTATACAATTCATCAACGACAAAAACAATCAAACTAAAGAAGGAAAATTTTTTTTTCCGTTTAAGGTGTACGTGGCGTTGTTATACCGTAGGCCAAGCTTGCCAATACCGCTAGGCGCTTTTAAGGCGGGTTCTAGTTTCCAGCCAATATACCCTTAAACTCGGTTTTATTTCTATTTCCTACCCCCAAACTAAACATGACATTGTCCCCAATGTTCCATTATGCAAAAATTAGGAATAGAAAATCAAAATAACAAAGGTACGAGAAAACTCCCTGGTTAATCCGTGAAGTGTCGCTCCACAATGAACACCCGGTCTCGGACTTGTCATCACCCATAATCTGTCAAAATAATTGGAACTATGGTGTCCCTTGTGTTAGCACACATTCACAACTAACTTGAAAATATTACAACCTAATCTTGTCCTTTCAACAACTACAAATTAAAAGAAATAACTAAAACAACTAAACAAATCCAAAATAGAAATAAAACTGAGTTTAATGAATAGCCAAATCAAATAAAAACAAATAAACATAAAGACAAACAAAAACAAGTGCTCCGGCTCATTCTTCTTCTTCCTCTTCTTCCTCTTCATTCTCCTCTTCTCCCGACTTGGAGCCCATCCACTCATCTGAGTCCTAGTCTGCCCATTGGTATGCTGAAGTGTCAATGTTGAGCTCTTTAAAGCTATTCTTCTGCATCTCATGCATCATTTAGGGTCTGCTCAACCAACCAATCCTGAAGTTTTGCCATATGTTTCATTAAACCCATCATCTGCTGCATCATCTCTTTCTGTGTAGCTGTGGAGCTGGATGATGTGGCAAAGCCTGTTCTCTGCCTTTTTTCCCCTCTCTTGGTTGTGCAGCTTTCGGACGATCAAGGTGCTTCCTATAATACTCTGAGTCTAGAACTGGTGCAGCATGAATACGGTGCTCATCATCTTGAACCTCGACTCCCTCTCTAAGGCACAAAGCTGTGATGAAATGTGGGAAACAGTAACTTGTTCGCCCTCGGTTTGGAGGCCCGCTTAATGATGTTCCAGATCATGTCTCCTACATCGATACTCTTCCCCGTGGCAATAAAGTAAAGCAATACTACCTTCTCGTGAGTAATTGTGTTGTAGTGTGATTCCGGCATCAATTTCGCACTTACAAAATATTGCCACAGTCGAGCCATCGATGTCAACTGAGTTCCCTTGAGAGTCTTCTTCTTTTTCTTCGATGTTGCCCAATCTGCATCTGATTTTACAATGACCAGAAGGATGATACTGTCCTCAAACTGTGATCTCTTAAACTGCATGTACTCATCGTGGAAAATTTCAGGCAGGTTGTAGAACTGATTGATCACCCTTTCCGTAAATGGCACATTAGCCCCTCTTACAAAAACTGTACCTTTCTGATAATCCGGGAGATTAGCATAGAACTCCCTTACTAGCAGCTCTATAGCCGGTTGTGCAGGAGCACTCATGAATAGTTCCCATCATCTCCCTCGACTCTAATCCAACGCCTGATTCGCGGTCAATCCGCGCTCAGGAATAATACCCTTATCCTTTCTTTGGATTGCCCCTTTCATACCTTTTACGGGCTTCCTCATTAACAAAATGGTTGTCAACTTTCTTTCCTTTGCCCTTACCCTTGTATGGATGCTTAATTTTGGCAGGCATTGTTCACAATTAAAGTTTACTCAAAAATTATACCCCAACAATTCAAACCTAGTTGTTCTACACAATCAATTCAATCCTGCAAAAACAAACCACACTTCCAAAAATTCGCACTTTACCGCCCAAACTTCAAATTTTCAAATCTACACAAATGCTCCAAAATTTCAAAACCCACACTCCTAACAATCACCCAATGCACGAACTACCCTTCTTCTAACAAAATCAATGCTCAAAATCACCCAAATTCCACAACTCAATCGCAACAAAAATTTTCAGATCTATAAACTAAAACTCGAAATTGTGCGATAAAAAGGTTAGGGAACCTGAGATCTTACCAAAATGAAGGAGTATTCGCCACCAATTGAACCAGAAACAGCCTAGATTAAAAAGCCCCAAATTCTTGATCCAAAATTTTTCGTGAAATTTTCGCGAAAATTGTTGTTGAAATGGGTTGTTTTGGTGTTTAGGAATGTTATGGAGTAAGAAATTTGGTTGGAAAAGCACTAGGGAAGCAAAAGATTGAATTTTGAAAATTTTTTCTCTCAAGTGAAAATGAAGAGTTGCGTGAAGAATGAAAAAGAAAAGTGGGTATTTATAGAAAAGTATCTTGCACCGCTGCGAAGAAAGAGCTTAGCCGCGGCGACGTTCTTCATTCATGAACCCTAAAAACCAAACCCAGGTTTCCCCACGGCGAAGAAAATTCTTCGCGGGCGAAAACATATAGAGGCCACTTGCCTCGCGAAGAAAGTTCTTCGCCACGGCGATAATGCCTTAGAAAATTTTTTAAATTTCTATCCTACTTTCTTCGCCGGGGTGAAAACCTCCAGGAGCTCCCACAATTTTCATACTGCTTCGCCCCGGTGAAGAACAATCTTCGCCGCGGCGAAGTCTAGGACTTTCACAACATGTTTTTCTACCCATTGCTTTGCCACGGCGAAGAATACTTCTTCCCCCCGACGAAGTCTGGAGCATTTGAATTCCTTTCTTTTACTGAAAATGTCACCTGAAACACCCAAAAACACACACTTAAAAATTCATAAAAACTTATAATGAAATTAAACAAAATCTAACAACCAAAATGAAAAGCAAATAGTTAAAAACACTTGGATTGCCTCCCAAGAAGCGCTTGTTTATAGTCGATAGCTCGACTCTCTAAATCCTTCAAATTGGGATGTCAAGCCGGATTGGGATGGATTTGCAACTCATCATCCCATCTATGTAGGGCTTCAATCTCTGTCCATTCACCGTAAAGGTGCCCTTTTCTTCATGTGACACTTCCACCGCTCCGTACGGGTGAACTCTTGTCACTGTGAATGGTCCGAACCATCTAGACTTAAGTTTTCCGGGAAAAAGCCTAAGTCTAGAGTTGAACAACAACACCTTCTGCCCTATTTCAAAATCCTTCTTCCGGATATGCTTGTCATGCCTCCTTTTTGTCTTCTCCTTGTAAATTTGGGCATTTTCATATGCTTCGAGAAGAAACTCATCGAGTTTGTTCAAAGTCAACATTCTTTCTTCTCCAGCAGCTTTCAAGTCCATGTTTAGCTGCTTGACTGCCCAGTATGCTTTATGTTCGAGTTCAACCAACAAGTGGCACGTCTTCCCATAAACCATCCTAAATGGAGACATACCAATCGAAGTCTTAAAGGTGTTAGTAAACGGTCCCGTATACGCAGTGGAAACGAAAAAATATAATATAACAGAATCGTTTACATGAGCCAAGATCAAGGGTATGATTTCAACAATTTATATTAAATAAAATTTGCATAAATATTCAACATGAGTTAAGAGAAACAAACGCACGTTGAAGGCTCCTCCAAATTTGTCGACGAATGTTTTGCTACCGATCCAAGTGTAGGATCGAACCTGTGTAGTCCACACAAAGACAATCTCAAAAGAACCAAAGAGGGATTTGCTAGATCCTCTTTGGCTTCAAGATTAAGAAGAAAACAAAATCAATTGAATTGATTTTAGGCAATAGGTGTTACTGCCGTGGGAGAAGCAAAAAAGGGCTGCTGTGTGTTTTGGTTTTACAAAGAAAATCATTAATTAAAAATCACACACTTTTCCTTTTATATTTAAAAACAATTTGCCCTAATCCCATACGGAATAGGCTTGGGCTCCAACCCAAACGCCCCATGTTGCCAAACACTCCCAATTTGATTTATTTTAATTTCCATCATTATCTCAATTAAAATCAATTAATATATATATTTAAATATATATATATATATATATATATATATATATATATATATATATATATATATATATATATATATATATATTAACATTTAACAATAATAATAATATATTTAAATATGTGTGAACACATATTTAAACGTAATTTCACTTATTTAATTTTTCTAACAAATTAAATAAAGATTACGACCTCAGCAAATTTAATTGCACCGTGAAATTACCAAAATACTCTTTTCGCCTTAAAAGACGAAAACGCCCTTCTTTCTTCTTGCATCTTAAATTGTCTTCTATGTGTGTGACCCTTAGGCTCCTCATCATATCGGCAGTGTATAGTATTGCGATTAACACCAATTAATCGTCTCACTAATACACGCACCAAGATTGGCCCCCTAGCAAGGCATCATGGCCACCCGATAAATTCGGATTCACAAAGTAGCTACCACAACGATATGGTTACCGTGCAATTCGATCCTTTCATCATACGTTATCTCGGCGAGGCGAAGGCATAGAAATAGTGTCAACCTTCGGTTACTCGATATTATTTATTCGGGCCCGGACCAATGACCCGTATTATAAACTGGATAGAGTAACAACTCGATCCCATTGTGACCCCAGTTTTAGTGTCATTGCCATATACTGAATTGCGCCGTGAGATAACTTTCTCCTGTACCCGGGAGTGATAAATCCTCCTCAATCCACCATAGTCTTGATACACTCCTTGATGCACCAATCACCACCGTATTGATAGTTTCTAAAAAGAACTGCGTTAGGCTAGTGTCAAACTACACCAATCGGTGCACAAGGCGCTCCGGTGATCTCAAGTCTAAGGATCACATGCACCACCATTCGTTAGAGGATTTGTTCCATAGACACTGGGGTTACCATACATATGGAATCCTCTGTGGGTCACCCAGAAACTTGCCCGTGGTGTAATCGCCTACAACAAACACCCATGTGTTGCACCAGGTTGTCACCAAACAACCTTGACAAGTGAGATCAGTCACTGCCTTTCAACAGGGTCGTTCAACACTATGATAGCCTTACCGTGCCCTTAGTTCAGAATAATACTGGGGCTACGGACGTTTCTAGAATGGCCACCATATGTGCTCATAGGGTTCTCACTATCAAGATTTGAAACACTTGATACCCTCGTCAGGGCTCTACCATTCTAAGGACATATATCAATACATATTGCAATAATAATGATTTACGCGATATAGAATAAAATGCCTTTTATTGATCAATGAACATTATTACAAAGAGTCAATTCTACAATAATTGATTGGCTCTAGGGCATCTACTCTAACAAAAGGCAGTTTGATAAGCCCATAATGCATCATTCAGTTTCCTTGACCAATCTTTTCTAGATGCATTAACTGTCTTTTCCAAAATCCCCTTGAGTTCTCTATTCGACAGTTCCATTTGCCCGCTCGTTTGTGGATGGTAAGGTGTTGCAACTATATGTCACTCCATACTTACTCAACAGTGCATCCATTTGCCTATTGCAAAAGTGAGATCCTTCATCACTAATGATTGCCCGTGGTACCCCAAACCTTGAGATATATTCTTTCTCACAAACTTAATCACTACCCTAGCATCATTAGTCGGCAATGCAACTTCTTCAACCCACTTCGACATGTAGTCCACCGCCACCAAAATATATGTGTTCCCAAAAGAACTTGGGAAAGGACCCATGAAATCAATCCCCCACACATCAAAAAGCTCAACCACCAAGATGTTGTTCAACGACATCTCATCTCTTTTTGAAATATTACCTACCCGTTGACATTGATCGCACTCCTGAATCATCCGGAAAGAATCCTTAAAGAGGGTTGGCCAATAAAAACCCGATTGTAAAACCTTGGCTGCTGTTCTAGCTCCTCCAAAATGGCCACCTACTTCCCTCTCATGACAATGCCATAGAATGCTTTCCATCTCCTCCTCCGGGACGCATTTCCGTATCATTTGATCAGCACAGTGTCTGTATAAAAACGGCTCTTCCCAAAAGTAGTACTTCAAATCTGAGAAAAATTTTCTCTTTTGTTGGTACGTCATACCACTTGGGAGCACCCTTGATGACAAATAGTTTGCAAAATCTGTATACCATGGTGCTTCTTCCACTCTCATCAACTTCTCATCCAGAAATGTTTCACTAATTGGCAATTCCTCCTCATTTCCCTTGATTGGTCTCTCAATTCTCGACAAGTGATCCGCCACCACATTTTTCGACCCCTTCTTGTCTCGAATTTCTAACTCGAACTCTTGAAGTAGTAAAATCCATCTTATCAACCGAGGTTTTGCTTCTTGCTTTGCCAATAGGTGCCTGAGTGCTGAATGGTCCATGTAGATGATCACCTTTGCACCTAACAAATATGAACGAAACTTGTCAAAAGCAAAAACTACAGCCAACAATTCTTTTTCAGTGGTGGTGTAATTCAATTGTGCATCAACGAGTGTTTTACTAGCATACTGAATTACATGCAACACTTTGTTTTTTCTCTATCCTAAGACTACCCCTAAAGCAAAATCACTAGCATCACACATCAATTCGAAGGGTAGTCCCCAATCAAGAACTGCAATAATAGGTACAGATACTAATAATTTTTTCAGAGTTAGAAAGGCATGCATGCAATCATCATTAAAGTAAAAAACAACATCTTTATTCAACAAATTGCAAAGGGGCTTAGAAATCTTAGAAAAATCCTTGATGAAGCGTTTGTAAAACCCCGCATGCCCCAAGAAACTTCGGACTGCTTTGACATTTGATGGTGGTGGCAGCTACTCAATCACTTTTGTCTTTGCTCAATCAACTTCTATCCCATCCTTGGAGATCCTATGCTCGAGCACTATTCCCTCTTAGACCATGAAGTGACATTTATCCCAATTCAGCACCAAGTTTGTCTCCTTACATCGCTGCAAAACAAGAGAAAGATTAGTTAGACAATTATCAAATGATGAACCAAAAACTGAGAAGTCATCCATGAAGACTTCTATAAACCGTTCCACCATGTCTCCAAAGATTGACATCATACATCTTTGAAATGTTGCGGGTGCATTACATAACCCAAAAGGCATCCTTCGATAAGCAAAGGTGCCATAGGGGCAAGTAAAGGTCGTCTTCTCTTGATCCTCAAGAGCGATGGCAATCTGATTGTATCCTGAATACCCATCCAGGAAATAGTAATAGGCATGTCTTGCCAACCTCTCCAACATCTGATCAATGAAAGGCAATGGAAAATGATCCTTCCTTATCACCTCATTCAATTTCCGGTAATCAATGCACACTCTTCAGCCCGTCACCGTCCTCATTGGTATCAACTCGTTACTCTCATTCTTTACCACCGTGATACCTCCCTTCTTCGTAACCACTTGTACCGGGCTCACCCATGGGCTATCAGAAATAGGATAAATAATCCCCGCATCTAAGAGTTCAACCACTTCCTTTCTCACCACTTCCTTTATCGAAGGATTCAATCTCCGTTATGGTTGCACCCTAGGCTTAATATCATCCTCCATGAGTATCTCATGCATGCAAAATGATGGCGAGATACCTCTAATATCCGAAATGGTCCATCCAATTGCTAGTCTATGTTCCCTCAACACCCTAATCAACCGATCTTCCTCTGATGTACTCAAACCTGAACTAATGATCACCGAGAAAGTTTCTGAGTCTCCAAGATACACATATTTAAGGTGGGAAGGTAAAGGTTTCAATTCAAGTTTTGGAGGTTCTTCATTTTTTTCCTTCTCCTTCTCCCTGTCAAAATCAAACTCGTCAAATTCTACCTCTTGACTCTCATCAATCGGTTGAAGTGCTTCTAACATCCCAGCACATTCATTACTAGCTGACTCATCTCCCTCCACTAATTTTGATTTGGCTATACATGCTTCTAGAGGTAATAGTGGGGTGTTCTCTTCAATAGCATCCACAACTAATTTGTCCACCACATCGACACTAAAACATGAATCCGATTCGGTTGGAAACTTCATCTCCTCAAAGACATTGAGTTACTGTTTCATCTTGAACTCTCAATAGTAACTTTCCTTCCTGCACATCAATAAGCGCTCTCCCCATGGCCAAGAATGGTCGGCCCAAAATCAGAGGAATTTCCTTATCTTCTTCCATGTCCAACACCACAAAATCTGCTGGAAAAATTATCTTGCCTACCTTCACCAACACATCCTCTACTATCCCCCTCGGGTGTTTTATTGACCTATCCGCTATATGCAACAACATGGTCGCTAGCTTCACTTCATTAATTCCCAATCTCCTGAAAACAAAAAAGGGCATCAAATTAATACTAGCTTTTAGATCACACAAAACACGATCAAAAGTAATATCCCCTATAATACAAGGAATAGTAAAACTCCTTGGATCTTTGAGCTTCAGGGGTAACTTTTTCTGGAGGATGGCACTGCACTCCTCCGTGAGCATCACCGTTTCCTCATCTTCTAACTTCCTTTTGTTCGATAAGATTTCCTTAAGGAACTTCGCATAACTCGGCATCTACTACAATGCATCTGCAAAAGGAATGTTAATATGCAATTTTTTAAAAATTTCAATAAACTTTGAAAATTGCTTATCCTGATTCTTTTTCTTCAATCTCTGAGGAAAAGGCACAGGTGGGGTGTGATGTGCCAACTCTAGTGGTATCTCGGGGAATGGCAATTTCTCCTTCTTCTTTTGCCTTTCCTCCTTTTTTCTTTTTTTCTTCTTCTAAACCACTTGGGTTCTCTTCAGCAACTATCTCTTCATCAACTTCCTCATCAGAAGCTTCATTTCCGGTTTGCTCAACCTCCCTTGTAGCTTGCTCTACCTCTTCCAAAACTGTCCCACTTCTCAACATTATGGCATTCGCTTGCTCGCGTGGGTTGGTTACTGTATTGCTTGGTAAGGAACCCTGTGGTTTCTCATTAAACTTTTCAACCAATTGGCCCATCTGTACCTCAAGATTCCGAATGAACGCCCCTTGATTTCTAAAATTCGTCCTCGTCTCATTCATGAATCCCGTAGTCTCCTGCATAAATTTACCAAACATATCTTCCAACTTTGTCACCCTTTGATCTCCCGGTTGATTTGTCCCCCCTGGTTGATTATTTTGAACTGGCCTCTGGTTCCATTGGTTATTTTGCTGGTTTTGATTTCCCCAAGCCAAATTTGGATGATTTCTCCACCCCGGGTTGTATGTGTTGGAGTACGGGTTGTTCGGTTGTCTCTGATTTCCTGCCAAGTAATTCATTTGCTCCATTGATGAAGATGACGAAGCAAAGTTGTTCCCAACTTGACACTCGCTGCTCACATGGTTCCCTGCACAAAAATCACATGTTAGTTAAGGTGTTTGTATAGAGTTTACCTGCATAGTTCCCAACTATTTTTTAAGTGCAGTGAGTTGGGCTAAGATGGCTGTGAAGGTATCAACTTCATGAAGACCCAAAGATTTCCTTATTGTTGCTCTCTCGTTTGGTCTTTGATAGTTGTTGCTTGCCAAGACCTCAAGCTACTCATAGGCCTCTTCTGGTGTCTTATTCTGCAAGGCCACTCCTGAAGCTGCATCCACCATGGTTGGCACATTACCCATCAATCCATTGTAAAAAGTTTGGACTTGAAGCAAAACTAGCAACCCATGGTGTGGACATTTCCTCATCAACTCCTTGTATCTCTCCCAAGCCTCGTACAATGACTCGGCATCATCTTATAGAAATGATGTGATGTCATTTCTCAATTTTGTTGATTTAGCTGGAGGAAAGAACTTGGTAAGGAATTTATGTGCTAGATCGTTCCAAATTGTTATAGTTCCCGGTGGTAGTGCCATTAACCACCCCTTGGCTTTATCCCCCAATGAGAATGGGAATAACCTCAACCTAATGGCGTCATCCGACACTCCGTTCAACTTGAAGGTGTCACAAATTTCCAAGAAATTTGCAATATGCTGATTCGGAATCTTCCTTCAAATCACCATTAAATCTAACCGACTGCTGGATCATCTAGATGATTGCGGCTTGATCTTGAAGTTGTTGGCTTGCACCGTAGGTCTAGTAATACTCAACCCACTACCATTCACTGTGGGAACTGGAAATTCCCTCACTGTCCTATTTTCTGGTTCTGCCATTTCAACAACTATTTCTTCTGCTTCTACAACTAAATCTTCTTTTTCTCTTCTCTCTCTGTTACGTCGTCTGACGGTTCTCTCAATCTCAAGATCAACAGGAACCACTAGTTAACGTCTTGCACTTCGCATAAACTGCAAGAATAGAAATGAAGGAAAGTGAGATCACAACTCAACTGAAAATTAAAAACAAGAATAAAACAAATAATAATAAAAACAAAAATAAAAACTCCAATCTAGCTAACTATAGAAGGCTCAATGTTAACTTAAAACAGTTCCCCGGCAATGGCGCCAAAAACATGATGCGTGTTTCCTACAATATGCAATATGTAGCAAGTATACTAATCGCTCAAGTAATAAAGTGATGAGTGAGTATCGTTTCCACGAGGACTGCTAGCTAAGCACTAAGTATCCTACTGTTCTTAAGTTGGAGCAATCGACTTCTTTTGGATTAATGGGACCAATTTTAATTAAAGAAAACAAAATCTAAAATTACTGACTAAAATTTAACTATGAAATGCGAGATGAAAAAAATACGGATAAAATCAATTCAATTAAAAAGGGTAGGGTTTTGACTTCATTCAGACTTTATGGGTTAAACCTAAAAATTAAACTACATTCACATTCATATGCATTGGTTGTAAATCAAACTCACTAAGGTGTTAAACATACCTTCTCAGGCTATGTTTTCCTATTCTTCCTTATTAACTTTCCACACCCAACAATTTGAAAGTTAACAATTCCAAACTCATTAAGCATAAGAATCCTATAATGATTTCATTAATTCTTGAATCTATCTCTAGCATCCAATACTATAATGGTGATTACCCAAGAAGCCTAACATGATTCATTTCTCAATCTCATCATGTTCATCACATAAAGCATTAAAACTCAGAGCAAACACACAATCAAAGCATAGTCATATGAACATAAAACAATCAATCACTTAACCCATTAAAATCCGAATTACAATCAAAACCCTAACCCAAAATGGGATTAGGTCATAGCTAAATCAACACTACAAATAAGAAAAACGATAATATTCAAGTTCAACATAATGAAAAGTAAGAGAAAGGACAAGAAATCTCCCCAAATGATGAATCCCTTGGTTCAGAATCGAATCTTCACCCTTCTAATCGCTAAATCTCTCGAAGCTTAATCAAAGAAAATGTAAAAGTTGCTAAACCTACTTCCTGTACGACCCGGACAAAAAGGCTAAGTGTTTCTTTTATACCTCGCCCAAAATCCTAAGAAAAACATGCACAAAGTAAAACTGTGCATTTCATAAAACTGGAATTTACAACCGTCGCCGCGGCAAAGAAGAAATTTTGCCACGGTGAAGAACCAAACAAATCTGGTGCATGACTGGCTCACTTTGCTGCAGTGAAGTACAAATCTTCGCCACGCGAAGCTTCTTGAAAAGTTTTGAAATTACAGAACTACCACTCTGCTTGCATCTTCGCTTGATTCTTTGATTCTCGGTGCTCTCCCTTTGGAACAAGCCTCATCGTGCTTTATCCTGCTTCAAAACTCTCCTAACTTCTGAGATCCGCTAACTTCTGAGTCAAAAATTTCCAATTTTGTCTTTATTGCTCAAAATGTCCATTTTAACCTGAAATACAAAATGTAAAGAATTAGGCAACAATTTAGGTCAAAATGCACTAGAAAGTACCTGAAATCCGATTAAAAAGTCTAATGAAAACTATATGAATCCACAGATTATCAACGGGAACATGGACTTTCCATTCATTCATTTCAACAATCTGCTGCTCTTGTCTATCACCAATATGATCCAGTCACTGGTCACACTCCATTTGATCTTGACTGCCAATGCTTGGAATGCCGTGATGATCCTGTTTGGGAAATCAATGAGCATTATCTTCCAAGATGAAACTATTTCAACCAGAAAAAACAAAAAGCCCGCTGCAGTCAAACAGATCTTCATTCCCGATTTGAAGACCATGATCCTGAAGTTGGTCTTCTTGGTCAACCGTCTAGTAAATTTGACTATTATGTCAAATTCTCCCCATGCCAGAAAAGATTCACCATCCATTAATCCCTCATGGGACATCCCTCCGAAACCTCAGCCCAAATTACCTTTAAAACTATCCAAACCTGCCAAATCCCCTTACTTCAAACAACCTTTACCATGTTATCAGCAATCTCAGTGGATTGCAAAAGAACATAAACCAACCCATTCACCCCTTTCTCATACTCCCCCTATTCAGTCCGTTATGATGATCCAATCCTCGAGCCCTCAAAGACAAGACAACATTTCAATTATGACAAAGATTTTCCTTCTCTTTAGGAAACTGCCACTCAACAACCAAGATTTGTTCCTTCCAAACCTATACAGCCTGATGGATCCACACCCAAACTCTCCCAAGCTAAAGTAGTTCTCAATTGGCAGACTGAAAATGCTTTAGCCCAAAACAAAACCATTACCAGACTTGAACAAAAACTGGATTTAGTAGCTCATCAGGTGGACTCTCAGTCTTATAACCAAACTATGCTGATTTCTCAGCTATAAAAACAAATTAATCATCTCCAAAACCAGATTGATCAGCTCCATCAGGAATTAATGCATATTGTCAGCACCTCTCATGGCTATTCAGCTCAGTTTCTCTAGAGGGAAGCAGAAATGAAGTCATTAAAAACCCAAATGGCATCGCTTTAGCAGGAATATCTTAAGCAAAAACTCAAACAACCACAGACTTTCCCTGAAATGTCATTGGTGCCAAACCCTTTTGACTCCACAAAAACATGGCCACAACCCTCTTTTTCCCCTTTCCCAAAAATTAGCCAACCTTTGGTCTCACCTCATATACCTTCTAGTGTTGTTCAAGCTTTTGGCAAAACTAAACAATTATGTGCCAAGCTTCGCAAAGAACGTGATGAAAAGATCAAGTTGGAAAGAGAACAAAAGAAGCGAGAAAAGTATTCTGCTAGACCGTAACCCCATCTGCTGATATTCCTGACTCTTTCTCTTCCAGTCACTCAGATCCTTCATCTCCTAAGCCTCATCGTCCTTTATCTAAGGATAAGGCGCCAGTGCACATAATGATGATGGAAGACCGCCAACCTTATGCTAATCCTAACTCTTCAAAAAATCCTGTCTCTTCCAATTTTATGAGCTCTTTTTTGAGAGACATGGTAGAAAGGCAACGTCTTGCCGCTTCGAGTATTTCTTAGGATTTTCTATCTACCTTCCAAACAAAATCAGAAGTCGATATACCTTCAACTGATGAATCATTTGAAAGTGACTTTGACTCTAGCAGTAATACTTCTTATCAACATCCTAATGTTTATCCCCAACTTATGACCCATCAACTTGAATCGTCCAGACCACCTGTTGTTTTGAGGTCGATAATGAGATGCCTAAAGGTGATGATTCCATTCCAGACTCTCCACCTATGTATCGACAATCTCGTCATACTATGGCTGAACGTGACTCTTATACAGCTTCAGCAAAGCTCCACACTTTTACCGTCGATGATCTTCCTCCACACAAATGGAGAAATCGGAATGTATGAATTTCAAGCCTGGTTACAAGCTGAGATGCTGAAACCTAATGCCCAAGTTATTGATAATCCGAGGATTATACTATTTTTACTAGACTTTTTAGTCAAATTTTAGATACTTCTTAGTTCATTTTGACCTGAATTGTTACTTAATTATTTATATTTTGTGTTTCAGGCAAAAATAGACATTTTGAACAAATGGTGAGCGATTTGGAGTTTCTGGACTCAGAAGTAAGCGGATCTCAGATTTTGGAAGAATTCTGAAGCAGAATGGAACACTAGGAAGCTTGTTTCCATAGGAGAGCATCGAAGGATCAAAGATTCAAGCAAAAAGGCAAGTGGAAGGCAATTCTGGAATTTCAGAATTCCACATGGGGCTTCGCTGCGGTGAAGAAAGTTAACTCACGAGATATGTTTTTACTTCGGCTACGAATTTCAAAACGCATAGTTTTACTTTTCAGCAATTTCTTAGGTTTTTGGGCGAGGTATAAAAGGAAACTTAGTCTTTTTGAAGGGTTCGTTCGTTTTTGGATAGATGGTAGTTTTTACATATTCTTAAATTGAATTTGAGTGATTTTTTATTAAAAAAAAAAAAAGTGAAGATTTGAGGTGAAACCTAGTGGATTCGTCAATTGGGGAGATTCTTTTCCTTTTCTCTTGTTTCCATGATGTTGAACTTTGAATTTTTCGTTTCTTTTAATTGTATTATTGATTTAGACATGAACTAACCTATTTTGGGTTAGGGTTTTGATTGTAATTCGGAATTTCATGGGTTAATTGATTGAATGATTGTATTTTCATATGAACTTGCTTGATTGTGTGAATACTCTGAATTTACTGTTTATATGTGATGAACATGATGAGATTGAGAAATGAATCATGTTAGGCTTCTTGGGTAATCACCATTGTAGTATTGGATGCTAGAGATAGATTCAAGAACCAATGAAATCAATCTAGGATTCTTGTGCTTAATGAGCTTAGATTTATTAACTTTCAATTTGTTGGGTGTAGAAGGTTAATAGGGAAGAGTAGGAAAACATAGCCTGAGAAGGTATGTTGGACACTTTAGAGAGTTCGATTTACAATAAATGCATGTGAATATGAATTTAGTTTAATTCTTTAGGTTTAACCCATAGAGTCTGAATGAAGTCAAAACCCTACCCATTTGTTTGAATTGATTTTATCCGTATTTTAAATCTTGCTTTCATAATTTACTTTTATTTTAGTAAAATTTGTTTTAGTTATAGTTTAAATTGCTCCCTTTAATCCAAAAGAATTTGATTGCTTCAACTTGAAAACGGTAGAAAACTTAGTGCTTAGCAACAATCCTCGTGGGAACGATACTCACTCATCACTCTATTACTTGTGTGACTAGTATACTTGCTACATTTGCATGTTGTAGGAACATGCAATCAAGTTTTTGGCACCGTTGAGGGATTGAGTTTTAAGTTAACATTGAGTTTTTCTATAGTTAGCTAGATTGGAGTTTTAATTTTTGTTTTCATCATTTTCTGTTTAACTTTTGTTTTTATTTTCAATTGGTTTGAGATCTCACTTCCCTTTGCTCTTTATGTGTAGTTTATGCGAAGAGCAAGACGTCAGCCAGTGGTTCCTGTTGATCCTGA
Organism: Pistacia atlantica; assembly: GCA_026229545.1. Taxonomy (NCBI): domain Eukaryota; kingdom Viridiplantae; phylum Streptophyta; class Magnoliopsida; order Sapindales; family Anacardiaceae; genus Pistacia; species Pistacia atlantica. The sequence continues at coordinate 15,684,926 of CM047897.1, read as the reverse complement.
GATTGAGAGAACCGCCAGACGACTTAACAGAGAGAGAAGAGAAAGAGGGGATACAGTGGTTGAATCGGAAGAAATAGCTGTTGAAATGGTAGAACCAAAAATAAGACACTAAGGGAATTCTTAGTTCCCATGGTTAATGGCAGTGGTTCGAGCATTACGAGACCAGCGGTCCAAGCCAACACATTTGACATAAAGCCGGCAATCATCCAGATGATCCAGCAGTCGGTAAGGTTTAATGTGTGTCAGATGATGCCATTAGGTTGAGGTTATTCTCATTCTCATTGGGGGATAAAGCAAAGGGGTGGTTAATGGCACTACCATCAGGAACTAACACAACATGGAATGATCTAGCATAGAAGTTCCTGACTAAGTTCTTCCCTCCAACAAAATTAGCCAAACTGAGAAATGATATCACATCATTTCTATAAGATGAATCCGGAGTCATTGTATGAGGCTTGGGAGAGGTATAAGGAATTGATGAGGAAATGTCCACACCATGGGTTGCCAGTTTAGCTTCAAGTCCAAACATTCTACAATGGACTGATGGGTAACGTGCAAACCATAGTGGATGCAACATCAGGAGGAGCCTTGCAGAATAAGACACTAGATGAGGCTTATGAGTTGCTTGAGGTTTTGGCAAGCAACAACTATCAAAGACCAAATGAGAGAGCAATATCAAGAAAATCTACAGGTCTTCATGAAGTTAATGCCTTTATAGCCATCTTAGCCCAACTCACGGCACTTCAGAAACAGTTGGGAAGTATGCAGGTAAACTGTATTCAAGCACCTCAACTAACTTGTGATTTTTGTGCAGGAAATCATGTGAGCAGCGAGTGTCAAGTGGGGAACACATTTGCTTCATCATTTTCATCATCGAAGCAAGTAAACTACTTGGCAGGAAATCAGAGGCAACCATACAACCCATACTCCAACACATATAATCCGAGGTAGAGAAATCATCCAAATCTGGCTTGGGGCAATCAGAACCAGCAAAATAATCAATGGAACCAAAGGATATTGCCAAACAACCAACCAGGGGTGAGTAATCAACCGGGAGATCCAAGAATGTCAAAGTTGGAGGACATGTTTAGGAAATTCATACAGGAGACCACAGGTTTTATCAATGAGACGAGGACAAATTTCAGAAATCAAGGAGCATCCATTCAGAATCTTGAGGTACAGATGGGCCAATTGGCCGAGAAGCTAAATGAGAGACCACAGGGTTCTTTACCAAGCAACACTGTGACTAACCCACGTGAGCAAGCAAATGCCATAATTTTGAGGAATGGGACAGTTTTGGAAGAAGTTGAGCAAGCTAGAAAGGAAGAATCTAAAAAGGAAGTTGATGAAGAGATTGTAGTTGATGAGAAACCAAGCGGTTTGGAGGAAGAGAACAAGAAGAAAGAAGAAAGGCAAAAGAAGAAAGAGAAATTGCCATTCCCCGAGATACCACTAGAGTTGGCACATCACACTCCACCTGTGCCTTTTCCTCAGAGACTGAAGAAAAAGAATGAGGATAAGCAGTTTTCAAAATTTATTGAAATATTTAAAAAATTGCATATTAACATTCCTTTTGCAGATGCATTGTAGCAGATGCCGAGCTACGCGAAGTTCCTTAAGGAAATCCTATCGAAAAAAGGAAGCTAGAAGATGAGGAAATGGTGATGCTTACTGAGGAGTGCAGCGCCATTCTCCAAAAGAAGTTACCCCCGAAGCTCAAAGATCCAAGGAGTTTTACTATTCCTTGCATTATAGGAGATATTACTTTTGATCGTGTTTTATGTGATTTAGGTGCTAGTATTAATTTAATACCCTTTTCTGTTTTCAGGAGATTGGGAATTGGTGAAGTGAAGCCAACGACCATGTCGTTGCAACTAGTGGATAGGTCCATAAAACACCCGAGGGGGATAGTGGAAGATGTGTTGGTGAAGATGGATAAAATAATTTTGCCAGCAGATTTTGTTGTGTTGGACATGGAAGAGGATAAGGAAATTCCTCTTATTTTGGGCCAATCATTCTTGGCCACAGGAAGAGCACTTATAGATGTGCAAGAAGGAAAATTACTTTTGAGAGTTCAAGATGAAACAGTAACCTTCAATGTCTTTGAGGCGATGAAGTTTCCATCCGAATTGGATTTGTGCTTTAGTGTCGATGTGGTGGATAAATTGGTTGTAGAATCTATTGAAGAAAACACCCCATAATTACCTCTAGAAGTGTGTATAGCCAAATAAAAAATAGTAGAGGTAGATGAGTCGGCGAGTAATGAATGTGCTAGGTTGTTAGAAGCACTTCAACCGATTGATGAGAGTCAAGATCTAGAATTTGAGGAGTTTGATTTTGAACAAGAGAAGGAAAAGGAAAAAAATGAACCTCCAAAGCTTGAGTTGAAACCTTTACCTTCCCACCTCAAATATGTATATCTTAGGGGACTCAGAAACCTTCCCGATGATCATTAGTTCAGGTTTGAGTGAATTGGAGGAAGAGTGGTTGATTAGGGTGTTGAGGGAACTGATGCGTGTTTCCTACAACATGCAAATGTAGCAAGTATACTAGTCGCACAAGTAATAGAGTGATGAGTAAGAGTATCGTTCCCATGAGGATTGTTAGCTAATCACTAAGTTCTCTACCGTTTTCAAGTTGGAGCAACCGAAATCTTTTGGATAATTGGGAGCAATTTAACCTATTGCTAAGACAAATTCACTAACTGCAAATTAATTAAGAAAGCAAGATGTAAAATACCGATAAAATCAATTCAATTAAAAAGGGTAGGGTTTTGACTTCATTCGGATTTTATGGGTTGAACCTAAAATTTTACTAAATTCATATTCATAAGCAATGGTTGTAAATCGAATTCACTAAGGTGTTAAACATACCCTCTCGGGCTATGTTTCCTATTCTTCCTTATGAACCTTCCGCACCCAACAATTTGAAGGTTAACAATTCCGAACTCATTAAGCAAGAGAATCCTACAATGATTTCACTGATTCTTGCATCTATCTCTAGCATCCAATACTACAATGGTGATTACTCAAGAAACCTAACATGATTCATTTCTCAATCTCATAATGTTCTTCATATAAAAGCATTAAAACTCAAAGTAAACACACAACCAAAGCATACTCATATGAAAATAAAACACTCCAACACTTAACCCATTAAAATCCAAATTACAATCAAAACCCTAACCCAAAATGGGTTAGTTCATAGCTAGATCAACAATACAACAATGAAAAACGAGAAAATCAACGTCTAGCATAATGAAAAATGAGATAAAAGATAAGAGATCTCCCCAAAAGATGAATCCCTTGGTTAGAATCGAATCTTCACCCTTGTTACAACTCAAAATCGCTCAAAATTCAGCCAAAAAATGTAAAAGCTGCTTAACCTAAAAAAAAACGAAGTCCCTGGATAAAAGGCTAAGTGTTTCTTTTATACCTCGCCCCAATTACCCAGCAAAAACACGCACAAAATAAAACTGTACGTTTAACAAAACTAAAAATAATAACCGTCGCCGCGGCCAAGCTTCTTGACAAGTTTTGAAATTACAGAATAGCCACTCTTCTTGCTTCTTTGCTTGATTCTCCGATTCTGTCTCTCTTTGGAAGACCTCATCGTACTTTATCCTGCTTCAGAACTCTCCTATCTTCTGAGATCCGCTAACTTCTGAGTCAAAAACTTCCAATTTTGTCCTTATTTGCTCCAAATGTCCATTTTAACCTGAAACACAAAATGTCAAGAATTAAGAAACAATTCAGGTAAAAATGCACTAGAAAGTACCTGAAATCCGACTAAAAAGTCTAATGAAAACTGTATAATCCACAAATTATCAAATACCCCCAAACTAAAGATATGCTCATCCCCAAGCATACGGTACAAAACCAACGGAAACAAAAACAACAACCAACGAACAAAAACATAAAACACACATAACAACACTGGAAAATGAACAAAACCAACAGAAATCAACTCTACACATGAATTGCCTAGAAATTGCACAAGTCTCAAAAGTTGTTGAAAAGTTATTATAAGGAAATGTTCAACACTCCAAGAAGTTATAAGCATTATCAACTGTCTTCCTCAATCGGTCCACCAAGTAGGTGATCCCCACTTTAATCCACATCCCAAATTCCCGGATTATTTTATGCAAAAATGAAAAGTTTATCAAATGGTGGCAAACTCCATAAGCCTAAATATCGAACTACTCTCCACTAATGAGGACTAAACAAAGATGAGAATCAAAAGGTCTTTAACAGGTTGTATCGTTAGGCTCGGGTAGTGGGTTCCAAGAAAAGGATAGGAAAAACAAAGTAAGAGAACTCGGTTTTCCTTATGCAAACACTCAAGTCAAAGCGAACTCCACTTCTTTTCAACCAACAATCAACATGTCCACTTGTTTACCACCCCCAAACTAGTATCCTCCTTATTTTTGAAACCAAAAATGTGCGGGTTTAAGGTGTACGTGGCATTGTTAAACCTGAGATCGCCAAGTACTGCTATGCAGTTTTTAAGGCGGTTACTGGTTTCCAACCGATATACCCTTAAACCCGACAAACGAATTTGTTACAGAATTTTTTTTTTTTATATGAACATACAATCAATTGAATTGAGGTGAACTACCTCTTTTATACTGTTTCTTTTTTTTTTTTTTTTTTTTTTTTTTCTGCTCTTCTCACAACCCCCAAACTATTCTTTTGGTTTATTCGTACAACTCTTCTTCCATTCTTTGTGTTTGCACTAAAGCCGAATTCTCTTAAGGGTACAACAAAGTGTTTAGAGTTACAGGATTGGACAATTTTCTGTTTGCCAAAAAAAATAAAGCAATACTGATTCATACGGCTCAAACAGGTGACTAGGGACAATTTCATTCCTGGGTCGGCTAGAAAGGCTCAAACGTTCCAACAAGAATGTCTAAATCATCTCCTCATCCATGTCTAATCCTATAATTTCGCCTCAAGCACTTCTCTACTAGGTTCTAGAATCCACCAACATTATCAAACTTCACCTAATCACATAAAATGAATCTAGGCATTTCAAAATAAATGAACATTGTGGCTGAACCACTCAATAAACCTCAATAAAAATCCAGTCAATACACAAAAACTTAAAGCAATGCTTAACATTTCTCAACAATAAGATTTCAACAACTTAATTATCATCATTGATTTGTACAATTCATCATCGGCAAAAACAAACAACTCAAATTAAAACTAAAAAAAATAATTTTTTTTTTCAATTTAAGGTGTACGTGGCGTTGTTATACCAGGAGTTGTCAAGTACTACTGGGCAGTTTTTAAGGCGGGCACTGGTTTCCAGCCAATATACCCTTGAACTATTCTTTTTTTTTTTTTTTTTAGTTTAAGGTGTACGTGGCATTGTTATAACAGAAGTTGCCAAGTACTGCTAGGCACTTTTTAAGGCAGGCACTGGTTTCCAGCCAATATACCCTTAAACTAGGTTTTAACTAAAAATTTCCTACCCCCAAACTAAACATGACATTGTCCCCAATGTTCCATTATGCATAAATCAGGAATAGAAAGAAAAAAAAAATAAAAACACACAGGTACGAGAATGCTCCCTGGTTAATCCATGAAGTGTCGCTCCACAATGAACACCCAGTCTCGGACTTTTCATCATCCAAAATCTGTCAAAACAACTGAAACTGTGGTGTCCTTTATGTTAGCACAAATTCATAATTAACTTGAAAATATTACAACCTACTCTCGTCCTTTCAACAACTACAACTAAACAACTAAACACAATCCAAAACCAAAACCAAAATAAAACTGAGTTTAATGTTTCGAATGGACGCAAAATTAAATGAAAACAAATAAACAAAAACAAAAACAAAACAAACAGGTGTTTTGGCTCAATCTTCTTCTTCCTCATCTTCTTCTTCTTCCTCGGAGTCCATCCACTCATCCGAGTTCCAGTCGGCCCATTGGTATGCTGAAGTGTCAACATTGAGCTCCTTAAAGCTATTCGTCAGCAGCTCATGCATCATCTGAGTTTGCTCCATCATCCAATCCTGACGTCTCTTCATATATTTCATTAAGCCCATCATCTGCTGCATCATCTGCTGCATCATCTCTTTTTGTGTACCTGTGGAGCCAGATGATGTGGCAAGGCTTGTTCTCTACCTTTTTGCCCCTACCCTTGGTTGTGCAGCTTTCGTACGATCAAGATGCTTTTTGTAATACTCTGAATCTAGAATTGGAGCAGCATTAATACGGTGCTCGTCATCCTGAATCCGGACTCCAGCTTTAAGGCATAAAGCTGTGATGAGATGTGGGAAACAGTAACTTGTTCGCCCGTATTTGGATGCTAGCTTGACGCTGTTAAAAATTATGTCTCCCACATCAATACTCTTCCTTGTGGCAATAGAGTAGAGCAAAACTGCCTTCTCATGAGTCACTGTGATGTAGTGCGATTCCGGCATTAATTTCACACGACAAAATATTGCCATAGTCGAGCCATCGGTATCAACTGCGTTCCTTTGAGCATCTTCTTCTGTTTCTTTGACACTTCCCACTCTGCACCTGGTTTCGTAATGACCGTAAGGATGACATTATCCTCAAACTACGATCTTTTAAACTGCACATATTCATTCGTGAGAATTTTCGGCAATTTATAAAACTCATTAATCTCCTTTGCCGTAAATTTCACGTCCTCCCCTCTTATAAACATGGTATCTTCATGACAATCTGGGAAGTTGGCATAGAACTCCCTTACCAACGGTTCTATAGCCGGACGTTCAGGAGCATGCATAAACATCTCCCAACGTCCCCCTCTACTCCACTCCAAGGCTTGACTCGCGGTCAATCCACGCTCAGGGATAATACCCTTATCCTTTCTTTGTATTACCGCCTCATACCTTTTATGGGCATCATTGTTCACAAACCGGTTGTCAACACTCTTCCCCTTATTCTTACTCTTGCCCTTGTACGGTTGCTTAATTTTAGGAGCCATCGTTCACAATAACACTTCTATCCAAAATTATTCCCCAACAATTCAGACCTAGTTGTCTACACAACCAATTCAATCCTGCAAAAACAACCAACACTTCCAAAAACTCGCACTTTACCCCCAAACTACAAATTTTCAATTCAACACAAACACTCCAAAAATTCAACACCCACACTCCTAACAATCATTCAATGCATAAGCTACCCTTCTTCAAACAATATCAATGCTCAAAATCACCCAACACAATCAACTTAATTGAAATAAAAATTTTCAGATCTACTATTCGAAACTTGAAATTTTTTGATACAAAGCTTTGGGTACTCGAGATCTTACCAATATGAAGGAGTATGCACCACCAATTGATCTAGAAATAGCCCAGATTGAAAAGCCCCAAATTTTGGATCCACAAATTTTCGTGAAATTTTCGCGAAAATTGTTGTTGAAATGGGTTGATTTTGTGTTTAGGAGTGTTATGGAGTGAGAAATTTGGTTTAAAAGGCACTAAGGAAGCAAAAGATTGAAGTTTGAAAAATTTTTCTCTCAAATGGAAGTGAAGGGTTTCGTTACAAATGAAAAATAAAAGGTTGTATTTATAGAAAAGTGTCGTCGCCGCGACGATGTTCTTTATTTATGAACCCTAAAAATTTCCCAGGTTTCGCCGCGGCGAAGAAAGAATTCTTCGCCAGGGCGAAAACTTCCTGAGGATACAAGGCTTCTTCGCCCCAGTGAAGAATATTTCTTCGCCGCGGCAAAATGCCTTAGCCAATTTTCCAAAAATTTATTTTCACTTTCTTCACTGCGGCGAAGACAATTCCTTCGCCGAGGCAAAAACGGCCAGGAGCTTACCAAATTTTCAAGTCTCTTCGCCGCGGCGAAGAATTCTTGTTCGCCCCGGCGAAGTCTAGAACTTTTTCATACTTCCTTTGGCTAAAGACTTCACCTGAAACACCCAAAAACAATTACATAAGAATTCATAAAAACTCATAATGAAATTAAACAAAATTAACAACCAAAATGAAAAACAAAAAGTTAAAAACACTTGGGTTGCCTCCCAAGAAGCGCTTGTTTATAGTCGAAAGCTCGACTCTCTCAATTCTCAAGTTGGTGAAAGATTCAGCATGAATGAAGAGTGGTGGAGATGGAGAATGAAAGCATGAAAGCATGGATTAAAAAAAACGGTTTACATGCAAAGCTTGGATATGAGATTATACCTACTCCTTTGCTTTGGATTGATGAAGATTAGCTTCAAAATGATGAAACCTCCACACTTTAACACCACCTTGAGAGGATTAGAGAGTGGCCTTGGCTAGGGAGAGAGAACTTTTAGTTTGTGTTTGAGTGAACAAGTGAATAATGAACAAAAATGCAACCTTTTGCACTTATATATACTTGGGCTATTTTGCAATTATTTATTTTTCACTTCCAAGCCCAATAAAATCTTATTTTATAAAGGGACCCCACGAATTTAATATGCTACCCTTTGAATAATCAATATTATTCAAGGGCCCATGTAAACTAAACTAGTTTACATTAACAACCCATAAATTTAACCTTTTTACCCTTTAACTATTAAAAGGTTATTTTTTGTTCATCTCATTAATCTTAACACTTTAAGATATAATAATTAAATATAATTAATTATTGCTTGACCATTTTAACCCTTAAAATGTCACAAATTGTTTTCTATGTAACTATTACTATAGAAATCCCGTTATTACCCTCGGAAGGTGCTAGCCCTCTTCGGATAATCATTTCTCTCTCTCATTATTCTCTAACTTCTCAAGGCTATTGGTGTGACCATGTAGGTCCACCGTGGATTAGCCGTGAGCCGCTTCGATGAATCCGAAACCTCGTCCTGGAGGCCCAACAACTATGGTAAACATCTAGCAATGTGCCATAGTCCCTAAACCACGATGAAGAAATACTTCATCGAACCCATTTCAGATCATACGTACCATGCGGTAAAGTCCCTCCATTGAGATATCCTAATCGAGTATGGATTCATGGAACGTCAAAATCCTAAACTCGATCATCAATATCTGATTGGAAATCAGAATCTGAGTATCCTTGAATGTTTAACTCGGAACATCCATAACTCGAACTAGATCCTTAGTTCTTCTCAAGTACTTAAGGATCGATTTTACAACCGACCAATGTTTCTCCCCGGGTTTGACCTGATATCTACTCGTAACACTTACAAAGCATAAGCTATATCAGGTCTTGTACATAGCATTGCGTACATTAAGCTACCTACGGCACGCATAAGGCACATTACGCATCCATCCGCTCTTCATCGGTCTTTGGACCCATCTCCTTAGAAAGATGAAGACCATGAGTGAAGGGCAAAAGACCTCTCTTAGAGTTCTCCATGCTAAATCTTTTTAGCATTTTCTCTATGTACAATTTTTTGGGATAATCCAATTACCCTTTTCGCTCTATCTCTATAGACACGAATGCCAAGGACATATGTCGCTTCCTAAGTCTTTCATCGAGAAGGTTTTGGACAACCAAACCTTAACCTCGTCATCATGCCTATATCATTTCCCATCAAAAGTATGTCATCTACATATAATATGAGAAACGTGATGGCATGATCTTTAACCCATTTGTATACACAAGGCTCATCCGATTCTTGACAAAACCAAACGATTTGATTATGTCGTCAAATCGAATGTTCCGCTTTCTTGAAGCTTGCTTCAATCCATAAATGGATCGATGCAATTTGCATACCTTATGTCTTTCAAAGAGAGGATACAAAACCTATCGGTTGTTCCATATAGATGTTTTCCTCAATAAACCCATTGAGGAAAGTCGTTTTGACATCCATCTCGCCAAATTTCATAATCATGGTATGTTGCGATGGCTAGCATTATACGGATGGATTTAATCATAGCTACAAAGTAGAAGGTTTCCTCATAATCCAATCCTTGTTTCGAGTATAACCTTTCGCCACCACGAGCTTTGAAGGTCTCTACCTCCCCATCCTTGCCAACTTTTCTCTTATAGACCCATTTACAACCTATAGGAACTATTCCCTCGTGGATCCACAAGCGACCATACTTGATTGGCATGCATTGATTCTATCTCGTAATCCATCGCCTTACCATTTTCCCGAATCTCTATCCAAGATTGCTTCGTAGCTTCTAGGATCATCACCATGATCATCTACTCCCACTAAGTAAGATTCAAAATCTTGCTCATGTAGGAACCCATATCTCTCTGGAGGTTTCGACACTCTAGAAGACTTTGTATCGGAACCATAGTATCGATATCGAGGTTCGCAGTGGACGTTCCATCTTCAGCAATCTCGGTTCTTGGCTATTCGAACTCTTCCTTGAGTTCAATATTTCTTCCAACGCCGCCTTCCTCCCGAACTCGTTCTCAAGAAGCGCGCATTTCTACCGATCCAAACTCTTTGATCACTTGGGAAGTAAAAGCAATATCCTAAACTATCTTTAGGATATCCAATGAACCGACTCTTCTCGGATTTAACATCCAGCTTATCAGATTTAACCAATTTAACATAAGTCAAGGGCAGCCCCAAATCTTCATATAATTCAGACTTGGGACGTTTTCCATACCATATCTCATACGGTGTTTTCTGGACAGCTTTTAGACGGGACCCTATTAAGGATGTGCATAAGCGGCTGAGAGCGTACCCCACGAGACATTGGTAAGTCTCAGAAACTCACCATCGATCGTACCATATCCAATAAGGTACGATTTCTCCTTTCGACACTCCATTAAGTCGGGGTGTATAAGGAGGAGTCAATTAATGATCCCATTTTCTTTTAAGAACTCTTGAAACTCGTACTCAAGTATTCACCCCCACGATCTGATCGTAGTATTTTAATACTCTTTCGCTTTGATTTTCTACTTCATTCTTGAATTCTCTGAATTTTTCAAAGGATTCAGATTTGCATTTCATTAAATACAAATACCCATATTGTGACATATCATCTCAGAAGGTAATGAAATATTCAAATCCTCCCCTAGCTAAAGTACTAAATGGTCCACACACATCTGTATGTATGAGTTCTAAAAGTTCTTTAGCTCGCTCCTTTACTCTTAAAGGGAGACTTGGTCATCTTTCCTTGGAGACATGATTCACAAAGTTGGATAGGGTTCGAACCCAATGAGTTTAGGATTCCACTTTCTCCAAGCCGTATTAATCTTCTCTCTCCTATATGACCCAATCTATGATGCCATAGAATTTTAGGATTTGATTCAGATCGAGTTCTTTTATTAGAAATGGTATTGATTGAAGCATAGTCATTCAATTCTAAGACATACAAACCATTTGTATTCACACTTTACCAATTAAAACATTTCCAAAATGTATTGAACATTCATTTCCATTAAACAAGACATAATAACCTGCCTTACACAAAGCGTAAATAGAAATGATGTTTCTTATGGCCTTTTCAAAGTACAATACTTTAAACAAATTCAAAACATGTCCTGAAGGTAGTCTTAGTGAGCAAGTCCCCATGGCCTCGGCCGCAACTCGTGCCCCATTTGCCATCCTCAAAATGATCTCGCCCTTTGTCACCTCGTAACTATTCTCAAGTACCGCAAAGACATACAAACATGAGATGTTGCGCTGAATCTAATATCCAGGAATGACTATCTGAATTAACACTTAATTCATATTCAATCATAAGACATTGGTTCATACCGCTTTCCTTTGCCTTTCTTCAGATCGTCGTATTGAGGACGCTTCCTCTTCCAAAGGTCCATCTTTTCCACTTGGAAACATTTTCCTTTTGCATCGGCCTTCTCGCCTTTGCCGTTGGCTTCTTGAAGCTCTTATTCTTGGGTCCAACTTTTGGACCTCTCTTTGGTAGCACTTTGGGCTTTTTATTGGCCCTCGCTAGTGGAGGCGGCAAAAACATCCTCATGTCCCTTCCCTTTCACATTCTCGTCTCGTGAAATTCTTTAAGCTCATTTAGCAGCTTCAGAGAGGTTTCTCTCAATCCTATTGAGATTGTAGTTAGTTATAAACGATTTATAACTTGGAGGAAGGGATTGTAGAATCAAATTCACTTTGAGGCGGTCGGCATGACCACCCCATATCCATCCAAACGATCTAATCCATTGATCATTTTAAGAGTATGATCAACTGGAGGTTCCCCTTCCTCAACTTCATGCTAAAGAGGGATGCACACAATTCATACTCAACCACTCTTGGATTTTCGCTATACAACTCTTGTAGAGCTATGAGGATATCATAAGCATTTGAAACCTCTTCATGCTTAGTTTGAAGTTCTCTATTCATGGAGGCTAACATGTAATTTTTAGCCCTCCTACTATCCTCTCTCCACTTTTCAAGAGCATCAAGCTCACTTGTGGAGCATCCGGTCCAATATCAAGTGGAAGAGGTGCTTCTAGGACATAAGCAATTCTTTCAAAATCTAGAACAATTCTAAGATTTCTTAGCCAATCTTTTAGGTTGGGTCCGGTTAACATGTTATTGTCCATTATCCTTAGGAGAACATTGTTGGCCATTTTTTCGATTATTTATCACAAAGATGAAACTGCAAAGAAAAGTAATTTTATTAGTGTCTTGTAATCTTTTAAACCTTTTAATGCATAATCAAATTAGCTCCCACTATTTTATTCGAGTCCTACACTCCCTTAAATAGGATCCGGAAATTTTTCGTGGATTAAATTTCTTAGTGGGGAATCAATTTCTTATCAAATTCAATTAACCTCACATAATAGAATTCTTGGTTAATTAAGTCTAATAAGTAGGAAACTCTTTTCCTTTTATATCACTATATAAGGTTTGATTCATATTCCTTGTCCTAGCTTCGGATACCTCACATAATAGAATTCTTGGTACCCTAGGCTAGTTAAATCCGAACCATTGTGCTTTCTTAGGATGGCATTTTCATCATGTCCTCACATAATAGAATTCTTGGTCAAGGTGAAAATATCCATCCAAGAACAAGATCAACTTAATTCTATGATATAAAGATTGTATCCCTCACATAATAGAAATCTTGGGATATTAAAATTTATATCAAAGAATTTAGTTATCCCACAATGGGAGACTTGGATTTAATAATTTTAAATTGGGGAGATTTAGGTTTAACCTTTAGTTAATTCATTTTAGCATGCCATGTTTAATTAACAATTCATACATATCACATATATGCATAAATTAAAGCATGTGGGTTGACCATGGGGCTTTTCGAAAATACATCCTAAAGGCAAACTATTTACCCTAATACTATATCTTCGATTGGATCGTCATCCGGATGCTCTTCTTCGGTTCTCGCCTAGCCGATTCCATTACATATTGGATCTTAGGCACGCAGGCCCGATTAAAATAAATAAATAAAATTTAATTATTACAAGCCATTTAATAAAAGAATATTACCAATACTTTTGAATATTTTGAAAACCAAATGGCGCCCATGATCAACCCTCTAATCTAATATTCATTCATCACATAAATAAATATTAAACATTCATACCAAATATAATAAACAATTATTTAAAGGCATGAATATAAATATATAAATATATCTCATATATTAATAGATATTATATATATATTCATGTGGTAATTTAATTATAACTTTGGGCCATGCAACAATTACACATTTTATAGGAATCATTACACAAACACTTTTGTCATATTCCACCCAAAGATATACTATTTAATTGTTAGCATCATTTCAATACTTTTCACAAAAAGTCATGCATGGCATAGATAAGTGGGTTTTATTACTCCAAGAGTAATCATTCTATGACACAAGTTACTTTTAACTAAAGTAATATTTTTTATGACATATTTATCTTTTCAAAGACAATCATGCCATCTTGCATCATCATTTTTTTGAAACCATTCAAACAACCAAATTATTACATTTCAAAAATATAATAATTTATGCCATGCAATGATGCATTATAAGATAATTTAATCAAATTACACATCCTACATTAAATTTACCACAATCATATATAATATCTTAATTCATCATATGAATGAATAATCCATAACTTTATGCTAACATCAAATTCCACCACCAAACACTTGCAACATTTGCATACACTTCATGCAAAAATATACTTTAATCAAATTAAAGATAACACATTTAGCATGTCAAAGCATAAACCATTTAATCAAAGTAATGGAAATGAACATGTATGAACATTTTTCTAAATGAATCATCATACAACATTTCCTAAAACATCATTCATCAATACATGAATGAAATGACATTTTTATGGCAAAACTAGGCATGGCCGAAAATGACATATATGCATGCATGTAGTTTTCAACACATTTCATGCAATAATCATCATCCAAACATGCTTTAAATCATATTCTAACATACCCAAACATATTAGAGCAAGAAGAAAAACATGTTTTCCAAAGATCAAGAGATGGCCGAGACATATACATGCATCAAACATGCTTATTACATCAAACAACTCATCCAATACTAAGGCATGCTCATTATAACCATTATCATCATTCAAACATATAAGAATGAGAAGAAGAATGAACATATACCTCTGATCTATGTATGGCCGAGACATGCATGTAAAGATCTACTATGAAAAAAACATTTTTGAACCATATCACTAACATGCAAACTCAACCAAGTTTGATGAACATATGAACACATGGAAAATGCCATTTTAGCTTATAAATTCGACATGCAAGGAGCTTTTAGCTCTGATACCATTTGAAAGATTCAGCATGCATGAAGAGTGGTGGAGATGGAGAATGAAAGCATGAAAGCATGGATTAAAAAAACGGTTTACATGCAAAGCTTGGATATGAGATTATACCTACTCCTTTGCTTTGGATTGATGAAGATTAGCTTCAAAAGGATGAAACCTCCACACTTTAACACCACCTTGAGAGGATTAGAGAGTGGCCTTGGCTAGGAGAGAGCTTTTAGTTTGTGTTTGAGTGAACAAGTGAATAATGAACAAAAATGCAACCTTTTGCACTTATATATACTTGGGCTATTTTGCAATTATTTATTTTTTCACTTCCAAGCCCAATAAAATCTTATTTTATAAAGGGACCCCACGAATTTAATATGCTACCCTTTGAATAATCAATATTATTCAAGGGCCCATGTAAACTAAACTAGTTTACATTAACAACCCATAAATTTACCCTTTTTACCCTTTAACTATTAAAAGGTTATTTTTTGTTCATCTCATTAATCTTAACACTTTAAGATATAATAATTAAATATAATTAATTATTGCTTGACCATTTTAACCCTTAAAATGTCACAAATTGTTTTCTATGTAACTATTACTATAGAAATCCCGTTATTACCCTCGGAAGGTGCTAGCCCTCTTCGGATAATCATTTCTCTCTCATCATTCTCTAACTTCTCAAGGCTATTGGTGTGACCATGTAGGTCCACCGTGGATTAGCCGTGAGCCGCTCGATGAATCCGAAACCCGTCCTGGAGGCCCAACGACTATGGTAAACATCTAGCAATGTGCCATAGTCCCTAAACCACGATGAAGAAATACTTCATCGAACCCATTTCAGATCATACGTACCATGCGGGTAAAGTCCCTCCATTGAGATATCCTAATCGAGTATGGATTCATGGAACGTCAAAATCCTAAACTCGATCTTCTACCGAATTGTCGATCAATATGTCCGAACTTGTCATCACAAACTTACTTTTGTATGACTAATAATAGACTCTGGCCAGAGATTCAGTTTTCCGACATTTATCGATGTTCGTCTAGGAACTTGAATCCGGATGGAGTTAGCGGTACTCCCGATCCTATATTTCCGAGTCAATGGATCCCCTCTTGACCATCGCTCGCCCTTCCGCATATGAACAACGCATGACCAAATAGGCTTTATTGTACGAAACATGATTAGTCTCGTACTTATACACCGTATGAACCATATGCATCCATATCGGATCCGACTACAATGTCTCAGGTCAAAGGACTACATCGTATCTGACATAACCAAACGATAAATCATTGACTACATGCTTTTCCAAGTGATTTGTCATTATTCGGTCACGTTCGAAAAACAGTTTACCAACCGTTAATCCATACCAATGCCCATAGTGACATGACTATCATCGTCATCCGTACTTATATCAACTCATGATATCTTTCGGAAGCATCCGATATGCCTACTATACAATATAGTTGCCCAAATTTATATTGCTTCCATAGGAACCTTTTTCGATAATTCATTTACCTATTAAATGAATCATCTGGACAATTCATATACATACTTTATTTTAAATGCATGACTGAATAAAGGAAGCAATTTGCATATATGAATTGAAGAACTCTTTCTTCAATTATTTATGATATATATAGATACAAGACAAAATACTCTGAAACCGACAACACAAATGGTTTCTAGGGCATACACTAATATACACTAACAGTTGGGATGTCAAGCCGGATTGGGATGGAGTTGCAACTCATCAGCCCCTCAATGTATGGCTTCAACCTCTGTCCATTGACCGTGAAAGTGCCTTTTTCTTCATGTGTAACTTCCATTGCTCCAGATGCATGAATTCTTGTAATAGTGAATGGTCCGGACCATCTAGACTTAAGTTTTCCGGGGAATAGCCGAAGTCTAGAATTGAACAACAACACCTTCTGTCCTACTTCAAATTCCTTTCTCCTGATATGCTTGTCATGCCACCTTTTTGTCTTCTCCTTATAGATCCAGGCATTTTCATATGCTTCAAGATGAAACTCATCGAGTTCGTTCAAAGTCAGCATCCTTTCTTCTCTAGCAGCTTTCAAGTCCATGTTTAGCTGCTTGACTACCCAGTATGCTTTATGCTCGAGTTCAACCGGCAAGTGGCATGCTTTCCCATAAACCATCCTGAATGGAGACATACCAGTCCGAGTCTTAAAGGCAGTTCGATAAGCCCATAATGCATCGTCCAGCTTCCGTGACCAATCTTTCCTAGATGCATTAACTGTCTTTTCCAAAATCCCCTTGAGTTCTCTGTTCGATAGTTCCACTTGCCTGCTCGTTTGTGGATGGTATGGTGTTGCGACTCTATGTGTCACACCATATTTACTCAACAACGCATCCATTTTCCTATTGCAAAAATGTGACCCTCCATCACTAATGATTGCCCGTGGTACCCCAAACCTTGAGAAAATATTCTTTCTCACAAACTTAATCACTACCCTAGCATCATTAGTCGACAATGCAACTGCCTCAACCCACTTTGACACGTAATCCACCGCAACTATGATAAATGTGTTTCCAAAAGAATTTAGGAAAGAACCCATGAAATCAATCCCCCACACATCAAAAAGCTCAACCACCAATATGTTGTTCAACGACATCTCATCTCTTTTTGAAATATTGCCCATCCGTTGACATTGGTCACACTCTTGAATCATTCGTAAGGAATCCTTAAAGAGGGTTGGCCAATAAAAACCCGATTGTAAAACCTTCGCTGTTGTCTTAGCTCCTCCAAAATGGCCACCTACTTCTTTCTCGTGACAATGCCTAAGAATGCTTTCCATCTCCTCCTCAGGGACACATCTCCATATCATTTGATTTGTACAGTGTCTGTATAGAAATGGTTCTTCCCAAAAGTAGTACTTCAAATCTGAGAAAAATTTTCTCTTTTGTTGGTATGTCATACGACTTGGGAGCACCCTTGATGACAAATAGTTTGCAAAATACGCATACCATGGTGCTTCCTCCACTCTCATCAACTTCTCATTCGGAAATATTTCTCTAATTGGCATTTCCTCTTCATTTCCCTTGATTGGTCTCTCAATTCTCGACAAGTGATCAGCCACCACATTTTTCGACCCCTTCTTGTCTCGAATTTCCAACTCAAACTCCTGAAGTAGTAAAATTCGTCTTATCAGCCGAGGTTTTGCTTCTTGTTTTGCCAAAAGGTGCCTGATTGCTGAATGGTCCGTGTAGACGATCACCTTTGCACCTAACAAATAAGAACGGAACTTGTCAAAAGCAAAAACTACAGCCAACATTTCTTTTTCAGTGGTGGTGTAATTCAATTGTTCATCAACAATTGTTTTGCTAGCATACTGAATTACATGCAACACTTTGTTTTTCCTTTGTCCTAAAACTACCCCTAAAGCAAAATCACTAGCATCACACATCAATTCGAAAGGTAGTCCCCAATCGGGAATTGCAATAATAGGTGCAAAAACTAATAATTTTTTCAAAGTTAGGAAGGCCTGCATGCAATCATCATTAAAGTAAAAAAAAAACATCTTTATTTAACAAATTGCAAAGGGGTTTAGAAATCTTAAAAAAATCTTTCATGAAGCGTCTGTAAAACCCCGCATGCCCCAAGAAACTTCGGACTGTCTTGACATTTGATGGTGGTGGCAGCTTCTCAATCACTTCCGTCTTCGCTCGATCAACCTCTATCCCGTCCTTGGAGATCCTATGCCCGAGCACTATCCCCTCTTGGACCATGAAGTGACATTTCTCCCAATTCAGCACCAAGTTTGTCTCCTTACATCGCTGCAAAACAGAAGAAAGATTAGTTAGACAACTATCAAATGATGAACCAAAAACTGAGAAGTCATCCATGAAGACTTCTATAAACCGTTCCACCATGTCTCCAAAGATTGACATCATGCATCTTTGAAATGTTGCTGGTGCATTGCACAACCCAAAAGGCATCCTACGGTATGCAAAGGTGCCGTAGGGGCAAGTGAAGGTCGTTTTCTCTTGATCGTCTGAAGCGATGGCAGTTTGGTTATATCCTGAATACCCATCTAGGAAACAATAATAGGCATGTCCTGCCAACCTCTCCAACATTTGATCAATGAACGGTAATGGAAAATGATCCTTCCTTGTCGCCTCATTCAATTTACGATAATCAATGCATACTCTCCAGCCCGTCCACCGTCCTCGTTGGTATCAACTCGTTACTCTCATTCCTTACCACCGTGATACCTCCCTTCTTCGGAACCACTTGTATCGGGCTCACCCATGGGCTATCGGGAATGGGATAAATAATCCCCGCATCTAAAAGTTTCACCACCTCTTTCCTAACCACTTCCTTCATCGAAGGATTCAGTCTCTGTTGTGGTTGCACCCTAGGCTTAAAATCATCCTCCATGAGTATCTTATGCATGCAAAATGATGGCGAAATACCTCTAATGTCCGAGATTGTCCATCCAATTGCTAGTCTATGTTCCCTCAACACCCTAATCTACCGCTCTTCCTCTAATGTACTCAAATCTGAACTAATGATCACCAGGAAGGTTTCTGAGTCTCCAAGGTAAACATATTTGAGGTGAGAAGGTAAAGGTTTCAATTCAACCTTTGGAGGTTCTTCATTTTTTTCCTTTTCCTTCTCCTTCTCCTTATCAAAATCAAACTCCTCAAATTCAATATCTTGACTCTCATCAATCGGTTGAAGTGCTTCTAACATCTTAGCACAATCATTACTCGCCGACTCTTCTACCTCTACTGTTTTTGATTTGGATATACAAGCTTCTAGAGGTAATTGTGAGGTGTTTTCTTCCATAGATTCCTCTACCAATTTGTCCACCACATCGACACTAAAACATGAATCTGTTTTAGCCGGAAACTTCATTGCCTCAAAAACATTGAAAGTTACTGTTTCATCTTGAACCCTTAACAGTAACTTTCCTTCCTACACATTAATAAGTGCTCTCCCCGTGGCCAAGAATGGTCGGCCCAAAATCAGAGGAATTTCCTTATCCTCTTCCATGTCTAACACCACAAAATCTACTGGAAAAATTATTTTTCCCACCTTTACCAACACATCCTCTACTATCCCCCTTGGGTGTTTTATTGATCTATCCGCTAATTGCAATGACATGGTCGTTGGCTTCACTTCACCAATGCCCAATCTCCTGAAAACAGAAAAAGGCATCAAATTAATGCTAGCTCCTAGATCACACAAAACACAATCAAATGTAATATCTCCTATAATACAAGGAATAGTAAAACTCCCTGGATCTTTGAGCTTTGTGATAATCCGTAAATTATACAGTTTTCATTTGATCTTTTTGTCGGATTTCAGGTGCTTTCCAGTGCATTTTTACCTGAATTGGTGCTTAATTCTTTACTTTTCGTGTTTCAGGGTTAAAATGGACTTTTTGAGCGAATAAAGAAAAAATCGGATAGTTTTGACTCGTAATTGAGGCGGATTTCAGAAGATAGGAGAGTTCCGGGAGCAGGACAACGCACGATGAAGCTTGTTTCCAAGGAAGAGAGTGAAAATCGAAGAATCGAACGAAGCCACACAGAGTGGCGCTTTTGTAAATTTCGAACCCTTGAAGGAACTTCACTCCCCAAGCGAAGAAATTGTCTTGGCCACGGCAAGTAGGCGAGACGAATTGGGGATTTCTTGTTCGCCGCGGCGAAGAATTCTTCGTCGCGGCGATACCAAAGTTTTCAGTTTTGTAAACGCACGCGTGTGTGCGTGTTTTTGACAGGGTTTTTAGGACTAGGTATAAAAAGAAAAACATGAACTTTTTACCAGGATTCCCAGCTGTTAGGTTGAGCCGTCTTTTACATTTTTCTTAGAGAAAAAGCTTGCATTTTTCGGATTGTTAAGGGGAAGATTCAGATTTTGACTGGAAGATTCATCTTTTGGGGAGATTTTTATTCTTTCATCTCAGTTTCATTATGTTTAATCTGTTTACTTTTATTTTTCGTTTTTATTCTGTTAATTTAGCTATGAACTAATCTTCTATGGGTTAGGGTTTTGATTGTAGTTTGGATTTGAAATGGGTTGAGTATTTGATTGTGCTATTTCCATGTGAATAAGCTTTGGTTGTGTGTTACTCAAAGGAAATTAATTCTTGTATGTGATGAACATGATGAGATTGAGAAATAATTCATGTTAAGCTTCATGGGTAATAACCATTATAGTATTGGATGCTAGAGATAGATTCAAGAATTAATGAAATCAATTTAGGATTCTTGTGCTTCATGATTTAGAATTATTAACCTTCAATTTGTTGGGTGCGGAATGTTAATAAGGATGAATAGGAAAACATAGCCCGAGAGGGTATGTTATCATAGTAGTGAATCCGATTTACAACCATTGCACGTGAATGTGAAAATAGTGTAACTCTTAGGTTTAACCCATAAAAATAATCCAAACGAAGTCAAAACCCTACCCGTTTACTTAAATTGAATTTCGTGATTCATTTGCTTTCCTTTTTAAGAATTAATTCTTTGCTAAATTTTATTTTGTTTTCTTTCAATTGCAAATTGCTCCCACAAATCCAAGATTTTCGGTTGCTTCAACTTGTTAACGTTAGGAAACTTAGTGCTTTGTTACCAGTCCTCGTGGGAACGATATCCTACCCATCACTCTATTACTTGAACGACTAGTGCACTTGCTAGTTTTGCATGTTGTAGTAAACACGCATCACTTTGGAGGTAGCTTCTTCTGGAGGATGGCACTACACTCCTCCGTGAGCATCACCGTTTCCTCATTGTCTAACTTCCTTTTGTTGGACAAGATTTCCTTCAGGAACTTCGCATAACTTGGCATCTGCCGCAATGCATCTGCAAAAGGAATGTTTATATGCAATTTTTTAAAAATTTCAATAAACTTTAAAAATTGCTTATCCTGATTCTTTTTCTTCAATCTCTGAGGAAAAGGCACAGGTGGGGTGTGATGTGCCAACTCTGGTGGTATCTCGGGGAATGACAATTTCTCCTTCTTCTTTTGCCTTTCCTCCTTTTTCTTTTTCTCTTCTTCTAAACCACTTGGGTTCTCTTCAGCAACTTCCTCATCAGAAGCTTCATTTCCGGTTTGCTCAACCTCCCTTGTAGCTTGCTCTACCTCTTCCAAAACTGTCCCACTTCTCAACATTATGGCATTCACTTGCTCGCGTGGGTTGGTTACTGTATTGCTTGGTAAGGAACCCTGTGGTTTCTCATTAAGCTTTTCAACCAATTGGCCTATCTGTACCTCAAGATTCCGAATGGACGCCCCTTCATTTCTAAAATTCATCCTCGTCTCATTCATGAATCCCGTAGTCTCCTGCATAAATTTACCAAACATATCTTCCAACTTTGTCACCCTTTGATCTCTCGGTTGATTTGTCCCCCCTGGTTGGTTATTTTGAACTGGCCTCTGGTTCCATTGGTTATTTTGCTGGTTTTGATTTCCCTAAGCCAAATTTGGATGATTTCTCCACCCCGGGTTGTATGTGTTGGAGTACGGGTTGTTCGGTTGTCTCTGATTTCCTGCCAAGTAATTCATTTGCTCCATTGATGAAGATGACGAAGCAAAGGTGTTCCCAACTTGACACTCGCTGCTCACATGGTTCCCTGCACAAAAATCACATGTTAGTTAAGGTGTTTGTATAGAGTTTACCTGCATAGTTCCCAACTATTTTTTAAGTGCAGTGAGTTGGGCTAAGATGGCTGTGAAGGCATCAACTTCATGAAGACCCAAAGATTTCCTTGTTGTTGCTCTCTCGTTTGGTCTTTGATAGTTGTTGCTTGCCAAGACCTCAAGCAACTCATAGGCCTCTTCTGGTGTCTTATTCTGCAAGGCCGCTCCTGAAGCTGCATCCACCATGGTTTGCACATTACCCATCAATCCATTGTAAAAAGTTTAGACTTGAAGCCAAACTGGCAACCCATGGTGTGGACATTTCCTCATCAACTCCTTGTATCTCTCCCAAGCCTCGTACAATGACTCGGCATCATCTTGTAGAAATGATGTGATATCATTTCTCAATTTTGCTGATTTAATTGGAGGAAAGAACATGGTCAGGAATTTCTGTGCTAGATCATTCCACGTTGTTATAGTTCCCGGTGGTAATGCCATTAACCACCCCTTGGCTTTATCTCCCAATGAGAATGGGAATAACCGCAGCCTAATAGCATCATCCAACACTCCATTCGACTTGAAGGTGTCACAAATTTCCAAGAAATTTGCAATATGCTGATTCGGATCTTCCTTCAAATCACCGTTGAATCTAACCAACTGCTGGATCATTTGGATGATAGCCGGCTTGATCTCGAAGTTGTTTGCTTGCACAGTAGGTCTAGTAATACTTGACCCACTTCCATTCACTGTGGGAACTGAAAATTCCCTTAGTGTCCTGTTTTCTCTGGTTTAGCCATTTCAGCAACTAATTCTTCTGCTTCAACAACTAAACCCTCTCTTTCTCTTCTCTCTCTATTACGTCGTCGAACGGTTCTCTCAATCTCAGGATCAATAGGAACCACTGATTGACGTCTCGTTCTTCACATAAACTGCAAAGACAGAATTGAAAGAACGTGAGATCACAAACCAAATGAAACAAAAAAAATAAAATAAAAACAAAAACAAAATTAAAAACTCCAATCTAGCTAACTATAGACTGACTCAATGTTAACTTAAAACAAATCCCCAGCAACGGCGCCAAAAACTTGATGCGTGTTTCCTACAACATGCAAATGTAGCAAGTATACTAGTCACACAAGTAATAGAGTGATGAGTAAGAGTATCGTTCCCATGAGGATTGTTAGCTAATCTCTAAGTTCTCTACCGTTTTCAAGTTGGAGCAACCAAAATCTTTTGGATAATTGGGAGCAATTTAACCTATTGCTAAGACAAATTCACTAACTGCAAATTAATTAAGAAAGCAAGATGTAAAATACGGATAAAATCAATTCAATTAAAAAGGGTAGGGTTTTGACTTCATTCGGGTTTTATGGGTTGAACCTAAAATTTTACTAAATTCATATTCATAAGCAATGGTTGTAAATCGAATTCACTAAGGTGTTAAACATACCCTCTCGGGCTATGTTTCCTATTCTTCCTTATTAACCTTCCGCACCCAACAATTTGAAAGTTAACAATTCCGAACTCATTAAGCAAGAGAATCCTACAATGATTTCATTGATTCTTGCATCTATCTCTAGCATCCAATATTACAATGGTGATTACCCAAGAAACCTAACATGATTCATTTCTCAATCTCATCATGTTCTTCATATAAAAGCATTAAAACTCAAAGTAAACACACAACCAAAGCATACTCATATGAAAATAAAACACTCCAACACTTAACCCATTAAAATCCAAATTACAATCAAAACCCTAACCCAAAATGGGTTAGTTCATAGCTAGATCAACAATACAACAATGAAAAACGAGAAAATCAACGTCTAGCATAATGAAAAATGAGATAAAAGATAAGAGATCTTCCCCAAAAGATGAATCCCTCGGTTAGAATCGAATCTTCACCCTTGTTACAACTCAAAATCACTCAAAATTCAGCCAAAAAATGTAAAAGCTGCTTAACCTAAAAAAAAACGAAGTCCCTAGATAAAAGGCTAAGTGTTTCTTTTATACCTCGCCCCAATTACCCAGCAAAAACACGCACATAGTAAAACTGTGCGTTTAACAAAACTAAAAATAATGACCGTCGCCGAGGCGAAGAGAGAATCAAACATGCTCGTCTCTGGCCTACTTCGGCGTGGCGACGTACAAATCTTCAACGCGGCGAAGCTTCTTGACAAGTTCTGAAATTATAAAATAGCCACTCTTCTTGCTTCTTCGCTTGATTCTCCGATTCTCGGTGCTCTTTCTCTTTGGAACAGACCTCATCGTGCTTTATCCTGCTTCATAACTCTCCTTTCTTCTGAGATTCCGCTAACTTCTAAGTCAAAAACTTCCAATTTTTTCCTTATTTGCTCCAAATGTCCATTTTCACCTGAAACACAAAATGTCAAGAATTAAGAAACAATTCAGGTAAAAATGCACTAGAAAGCACCTGAAATCCCACTAAAAAGTCTAATGAAAACTGTATAATCCACGGATTATCAGGAACATAGACTAGCAATTGGATGGACTATTTCAGACATTAAAGGCATCTCGCCATCATTTTGCATGCATAAGATACTCATGGAGGATGATATTAAGCCTAGGGTGCAACCATAGCGGAGATTGAATCCTTCGATGAAGGAAGTGGTGAGAAAGGAGGTGGTGAAACCTCCTAGATGCGGGGATTATTTATCCTATTTTGACATCATGGGTGAGCCCGGTACAAGTGGTTCCGAAGAAGGGAGGTATCACGGTAGTAAGGAATGAGAGTAACAAATTGATACCATCTAGGACGGTGACGGGTTGGAAAGTGTGCATTGATTACCAGAAATTGAATGAGGCAACAAGGAAGGATCATTTTCCACTACCTTTCATTGATCAGATGTTGGAGAGGTTGGCAAGACATGCCTATTACTGTTTCCTA
Organism: Pistacia atlantica; assembly: GCA_026229545.1. Classification (NCBI taxonomy): domain Eukaryota; kingdom Viridiplantae; phylum Streptophyta; class Magnoliopsida; order Sapindales; family Anacardiaceae; genus Pistacia; species Pistacia atlantica. The sequence goes on along the minus strand of CM047897.1, from coordinate 15,659,744 downwards.
GATTGGGTATTCAGGATACAACCAGATTGCCATCGCTTTTGAGGATCAAGAGAAGACGACCTTTACTTGTCCCTATGGCACCTTTGTTTAACGAAGGATGCCTTTTGGGTTATGCAATGCACCAGCAACATTTTAGAGATGCATGATGTCGATCTTTAGAGACATGGTGGAACGGTTTATAGAAGTCTTCATGGATAACTGCTCAGTTTTTGGTTCGTTTGTTTATAGTTGTCTAACTAATCTTTCTCTTGTTTTGCAGCGATGTAAGGAGACGAACTTGGTGCTCAATTGGGAAAAGTGTCACTTCATGGTCCAGGAGGGAATAGTGCTCGGTCATAGGATTTCAAAGGATGGAATAGAAGTCGATCGAGCAAAGACAGAAGTGATTGAGAAGCTGCCACCACCATCAAATATCAAAGCGGTCCGAAGTTTCTTGGGGCATGCGGGGTTTTACAGACGCTTAATCAAGGATTTTTCTAAGATTTCTAAACCCCTTTGCAATTTGTTGAATAAAGATGTTGTGTTTGATTTTAATGATGAAATGCCTTTCTAACTCTTAAAAAATTATTAGTTTCTGCACCCATTATTGCAGTTCTCGATTGGGGAATGCCATTTGAATTGATGTGTGATGCTAGTGATTTTGCTTTAGGGGTAGTGTTAGGACAGCGAAAAAACAAAACTATTTCATGTAATTCAATATGCTAGCAAAACACTCACTGATGCACAATTGAATTACACCACCACTGAAAAAGAATTGTTGGCTGTGGTTTTTGCTTTTTACAAGTTTCGTTCATATTTATTAGGTGCAAAGGTGATTGTTTACATGGACCATTCAGCACTTAGGCACTTATTGGCAAAGCAAGAAGCGAAACCTCAACTGATAAGATGGATCCTATTGCTTCAAGAATTTGAGTTAGAAATTCGAGATAAGAAGGGGTCAGAAAATGTGGTGGTAGATCACTTATCAAGGATTGAGAAACCAATCCAGAAAAATGAAGAGGAAAGTCCAATTACATAAACATTTCCGGATGAGAAGTTGATGAAAGTGGATGAAGCACCATGGTATGTAGATTTTGCGAATTATTTGTCATCGAGGGTGCTCCCTATTGGAATGACTTTCCAACAAAAGAGAAAATTCTTCTCAGATTTTAAGTACTACTTTTGGGAAGAGCCATTTCGTTACAGACACTGTGCTGATCAAGTGATATGGAAGATGTGTCCCGGAGGAGGAGATGGAAAGCATTCTACGACATTGTCACAAGAGGGAAGTGGGTGGCCATTTTGGAGGAGCTAGGACAGCAGCCAAGGTTCTTCAATCGGGGTTTTATTGGCTAATCCCTCTTTAAGGATTCTTTCCATATGATTCAGGAGTACGACCAGTTTCAACAGAGTGGTAATTTTTCAAAAAGAGATGAAATGCCATTGAACAACATCCTGGTGGTTGAGCTTTTTGATGTGTGGGGGATTGATTTCATGGGTCCCTTCCCAAATTCTTTTGCGAACACATATATCTTGTAGCGGTGGATTACGTGCCGAAGTGGGTAGAAGCAGTTGCATTGCAGACTAATGATGCTAGGGTAGTGGTTAAGTTTGTGAGAAAGCATATTTTCTCAAGGTTTGGGGTACCACAGGCAATTATTAGTGATAGAGGATCCCACTTTTGCAATAGGCAATTGGATGCACTGTTGGGTAAGTATGGAGTGACACATCGAGTTGTAACACCTTACCATTGTTAGTTTATATTAGTGTATACCCTAGAAACCATTCGTGTTGTCGGTTTCAGAGCATTTTGTCTTGTATCTATATATATCATAAATAATAGAAGAAAGAGTTCTTCAATTAATATATGTAAATTGCTTCCTTTATTTAGTCATGCATTTAAAATAAAGTATGTATATGAATTGTCCAGATGATTCATTTAATCGGTAAATGAATTATCCAAAAGGGTTCCCTACGGAAGCAATATAATTTGGGCAACTATAATACACAGTACGCATATCGGATGCTTTCGAAAGATATCATGAGTTGATATAAGTACGGATGACGATGATAGTCATGTCATTGGGGCATTGGTATGGATTAACGGTTGGTGAACTGTTTTTCGAACGTGACCGAATAACGACAAATTGTAACACCCCACTTGAGGTACGTAGTTGTTGTTTCTTCTTTTGCTCTTATTTGAGTTGGTTTCTTGGTAATATTGTTTGGTTGACCTTTGATTGAGGGTTGTGTTGAATACTTGCCCTGAAATTGGTTGAAAATAGAAGAAGTTCAGTGTTGCCAAGCGAGAAGAAGTCTTCGCCGCGGCGAAGAGGTTGTTGAAGCCACGGGGAAACTTGCAGGACAATTTCGCCGCGGCGACAGAAGTTTTCTCGCTGCGGCGACAGGCCGACCAAAATGTTGTTAAGTTTTAGATATTTTCTTCCCTAGGGGCAATTTGACCATTCTACCCCTAATTAGCAGGAAAAGTGGGGAGTAAATTGAAAGGATTTTTCAATGGAGAATATGTTATGTGGGGGTGTGTTTGTAATGAATCAAAGGATTTAGATGGAATTCCCAAAGAAGAGTAAGGGCAAAATGGGAAGGCTTGTGTATAAATTTCATTAAAAGGAATTAAGTCATTGCAAAACCCTTCATTCTTCTTCTCCATCGCCACTTTCCTCTCTTGCTTCCTCTCAATTTCTCTTTCTTTTGGTCAAGGAGTTTTAAAGGGCTTTTGGAGTGATTAAGGGTAGAAAATCAATCTAAGGCATCCTAAGGTAAAGGATTCTTGCTTTGGTTTTGAAGCTTTGTAAGTCTTGAATATATTTGATTATTGAGGGTTTTTGTTCATTTGTTTAAGAGTAGAGAAAAAGTCAAGCTTATCAAGTGAAAGGAAGAGCTAGTGAAATCTCTCCATAACAAGGTAAGTAAATCCCAACCCAAGTTGAGATTTGAGAATTTTCTTGATTAGGGTTTTGATAGCAATGATGTATGTATGTGATATACATATTATATGCCATGTTATTGAGGCTTAAATAGAGATTTCTAGTGCCTTGTGATTGTTTATACATTGCAAATATAAGAAGTGAGTTGTGGGTTGGAAAGGTAGTTTGAGATGGAATTGAAGGGTATTGTGGAACCCTTTTTGGAAGTGTCTTTCTTTGGCAGGTTATGTGGCTATGTGAGGGGGTTTCTCCCCATTTTGGATGGTTAGAGAAAGATTTAGAATCATTGCTATAGTAGAGTTTTATAATGCACTTGAGTTGTTTGATGAAATGCCTAATAGAGGTTTGAGTATGAGTAATGAACCTTAATTCTTCCAACATTGCATGTTGGCACTTCATAAGTGCATTAGTGGAGATGAACCATCCATATGCACTAATTGTGCATTGAAAAGCGACCTAAGAGGGAGTAGGAAACTTTGTGTATGCAATTACTCTATGAGTAGAAAACTTGGTGGATGCAACTACTCTAAGGGTAGAGAGAATGAAAAATGCTAGAATAGAGTGAATGAGAAGAGTAGTAGAAATGGGCTGATGCTTTGTGATCATCACCCGAAAGTTATGAGAATCGGGTTGATGCTTTGTGATCACCACCCGAATAGCCATTAGAGATGGGTTGATGCTTTGTGATCGTCACCCGACAAGTATTAGAAACGGGTGGATGCTTTGTGACCACCACCCGGTTAGTTATTAGATAAGGGGTTGATGCTTTGTGATCATCATCCGACATTTATTAGAAGTGGGTTGATGCTTTGTGATCATCACCCGACAGTGATTAGAGACGGGTTAATGCTTGGTGATCATTACCCGAAAGTTATGAGGAACGGGTGGGTGCTAGGTGGTCTCCACCCGATAGTTACGAAAACCGGGTAGGTGCTTCGTGATCCCCACTGGTAGTCACTAAGAACGGGTTGGTACTGTGTGAATTCCACCCGATAGTCATGGAGAGTGAGATGGTGCTGTGTGAACGCCATCCGGCCGTACCTCCGGTAAGATGAGGCCATGAAGTTTAGTAGAAACAGAAATAGAAATAGGAATAGTGTAAGGAAAGAATTAAGAGTAATACATACGGGGATAGACAGATAGAGGGTTGTACTTACTGAGCATTATTTTGTGCTCACCCCGTTATTTTTTTCCTTTGTGGATACAGGATCTAGGTGTTGATGCAGTCGGAGGGGCGTCGGCAAGCGAGGAGCAATAGCTACACTGTTTCCCCTGTTTTGTCTTTTAAAAATGATTTTTGTAAACAATACTCTTTGTGTATAAAAGACATATGACTAATAAGGAAAAGAAAGTTTTGGGCCCAATTTTCTATTGTTATTATGCATGCATTGTACTAGTTTACAGCAGTTGTTACACAAATCACTTGGAAAAGCATGTAGTCAATGATTTATCGTTTGGTTATATCAGTGCATGATGTAGTCCTTTGACCTGAGACATTGTAGTCGGATCCGATATGGATGCGTAGGGTTCATACGGTGTATAAGTACGAGACTAATCATGTTTCGTATAATAAAGCCTATTTGGTCATGCGTTGTTCATATACGGAAACAAACGATGGTCAAGAGGGGATCCATTGACTCTAAAATATAGGATCAAGAGTACCGCTGACTCCATCCGGATTCAAGTTCCTAGACGAACATTGATAAATGTCGGAAAACATAATCTCTGGCTAGAGTCTATTATTAGTCATACAAAAGCAAATTTGTGATGACGAGTTCCGGACATATTGATCAATGATTCGGTAAAAGATCGAGTTTAGGATTTTGACGTTCCATGAATCCGTGCTCGATCAGGATATCTCAATGGAGAGATTTTACCTGCATGTTACGTATGATCTGAAATGGGTTCGATGAAGTATTTCTTCATCGTGGTTTAGGACTATGGCACATTGCTAGATGTTTACCATAGTCGCCAAAGGTCCTCCGGACAGGTTTTCGGATTCATCCGGAACCGCCTCACGGCTAATCAACGGTGGACCTATAGAGAAGGTTAGAGAAGGATGAGAGAGATAAATGATTATCCGAAGAGGGCTAGCACCTTCCGAGGGTAATAATGGGATTTCTATAGTAATAGTTACATAGAAAATTATTTGTGACATTTTAAGGGTTAAAATGGTCAAACAATAATTAATTATATTTAATTATTTTATCTTAAAGTGTTAAGATTAATGAGATGAACAAAAATAACCTTTTAATAGTTAAAGGGTAAAAAGGGTAAATTTATGGGTTGATTAATGTAAACTAGTTTAGTTTACATGGGCCCTTGAATAATATTGATTATTCAAAGGGATAGCATATTAAATTCGTGGGGTCCCTTTATAAAATAAGATTTTATTGGGCTTGGAAGTAAAAAATAAATAATTGCAAAATTGCCCAAATATATATAAGTGCAAAAGGTTGCATTTTTGTTCATTCTTGACTTGTTCAAAAAACACAAACAAGAAACTCTCTCTAAAACCCACGGCCACTCTCTAATCTCTCAAGGTGGTATTAAAGTGTGGAGGTTTCATCCTTTTGAAGCTAATCTTCATCAATCCAAAGCAAAGAAGTAGGTATAATTTCATTTCCATGCTTTGTTTGAAAACCGGTTTTAGAATCCATGCTTTCATTCTCCATCTCCACCACTCTTCATGCATGCTGATTCTTACAACCATCCATAAACGAGCGGGCAAGTGGAACTGTCTAATAGAGAACTTAAGGGGATTTTAGAAAAGACAGTTAATGCATCTAGGAAGGATTGGTCACGGAAAATTGGATGATGCGTTATGGGCCTACAGAACTGCATTTAAAACTCCTATTGGTATGTCTCCATTTAAGGATGGCTTTATGGGAAAGCATGTCACTTGTCGGTAGAACTCAAGCATAAGGCATACTGGGCAGTCAAGCAGCTAAACATGGACTTGAAAGCTGCTGGGGAGGAAAGGATACTGACCTTGAATGAACTCGATGAGTTCTGTCTCGAAGCATATGAGAATGTCCCGGATCTACAAGGAGAAGACAAAAAGGTGGCATCACAAGCATATCCTAACAAAGAACTTTGAAGTAGGTCAGAAGGTGTTGTTGTTCAATTCTAGGCTTAGGCTTTTCCCCGGAAAACTTAAGTCTAGATGGTCCGGACCATTCACAGTTACAAGAATTCACCCATACGGAGCGGTGGAAGTCTCACATGAAGAAAATGGCACTTTTACAGCCAATGGTCAAAGATTGAAGCCATACATTGATGGGGTGATGAGTTGCAAGTCCATCCCGATTCGGCTTGACATTCAAACTTGAAGAATTGAGAAAGTCAAGCTTCCGACTATAAACAAGCGCTCTTGGGAGGCAACCCAAGTGTTTTTATTTATTTCTCTTTATTTATTGGTTTGTAGTTGTTTAGTTTTGTTTGAATTTTAATTGATGTGTTTTTGTTTGTGTTTTAGGTGAAATCGGGAATCAAGGAAAAAAACCTGAAATTTGATTAAGGGAACTTTGCTGCGGCGAACAAATTTGTCTTCGCCGCGGCGAACGAATTTGGTGAAATTTGATTAAGGGAACTTTCGCCGCGGCAAAGATAGTTTGTCACCGCAGCGTTGTGGCCTCGGTAATTTTTCGCCACGGTGAAGTATTTTTCTTCGCCATGGCGAGACCTGGGTTTTGAAATTAGGGTTTTTGAATGAAGAACTTCGCCGCAGTGAAGCTTGTTCTTTGCCTCGCGATGACTATTTTATATAAATACCCATTTTCGTTTTTCACTTTTCACACAACTTTTCAATTCCAATTCAAAGAAAAATTTTCCAACATTCATTTCCAAAGCTATTCCGGTGATTTCCAGACAAGATTTCTAACTCCTTAACCTTCCTTAACACCAAACCAACACGTTTCAACACAAATTTTTGCGAAAAGTCACGAAATTTTTTAAGTTCAACGATTTGGGGTTTTGCCTTCTAGGTTGATTTTGTCTCAATTGGTGGCAAGTACTCCTTCTTTGGGTAAGATTTCACATTCTCTAAGATTGTTTCTCAAAAATTTCGAGTTTTAATTTGTTGATCTGGAATTTGTGGATTGTTGGTGGATGTGAGAATTTTTGGTGATTGTGCCTTTGATTTTGTTTGAGGAAGGATTGTGTGTGTGTTGTGTGATATTGATGAATGTGGGCTTTCAATTTTGAAGTGTTTGGGTGATTGTGGAAAAATTATAGTTTGGGGGTTGACGTGCAACTTTTTGGAAGTGTTGTCAATTTTCTTTTTCAGGTTTGAATTGGATTGGTGTAGGACACTTAGGTTTGAATTTTTGAGTGCATTGTTGAGTTGAAATATAGTTTTAGAGAAAATGTTGCTCAAAGTCAAGGTACCATCCAAGGGCAAAGGGAAAGGAAAGAAAGTAGATGATCGGTTTGTAAGTGACAAAGCTCGGCAAAACTATGAGGCAGTAGCAAAAAGGAAAGACAAGGGCTTTATCCTTGAGCGTGGACTGACTGCAACCGTAGCTGATGAGTGGAGTAAAGGGAGAAAGTGGGAGGATTTTATGGATGAACCCGAACATGCGGTTGTGGAACTACTGGTGAGAGAGTTTTATGCCAACCTCCCTAAATGTGATGAGGGGGTTGTCTTTGTGAGGGGTATTGATGTGATTTTCACAGTAAAGGTCATCAATGATTTATATGGCATACCTCAGATTGCCCAAGATGACTATAAGGAGTTTAGGAGGACACGAAAAAATGATGAGATGATTCTTAGGACCATAGCGAAACCAGATGCCTCTTGGGATATTTTAAAGAAGGGCAAGAAAACCATTAAGGGTACTAGTTTAACACCAGTGGCTCGGTTGTGGCAGTATTTTGTTTTAGCTAGGGATGATGCCGGAGACGCACTACAATACAGTGACATATGAGAAGGCACTTTTATTGTATTCTATTGCCACAGGAAAGAGAATGGACATGGGGAACATCATCTGCGAGCATCCAACGTGCAGCCAAACCAGGGCGAGGCAGTTTTCCGTTCCCATAACTCATTACAGAGTTGTGCACTAAAGAAAAATTCAAGGTACAGGCTAATGAGCCACTAATCCATGCTGCCCTAGTCCTCGACACAACCTACTTTCACAAACATCTTGCACATCAACCAGGAGCAGGGCCCAGATCAGGCACCAAGAGAAGGAGAACCACAGAAGCGGCCACCGCATCTGGTTTAATAGTCCCAATGAGAGAAATGATGCAGAAAATGATGGGTCTGATGAAAAGAATGGATCGACGTTAGGATTGGTTGGCTGGTAGAGCAAGCCAGGAAGACACATGAGCTACAACTTCGCTGCTGCGACAACGTCGGGATTAATACTTAGAACATCAGTGGGCTGAATGGGACTCAGATGAGTGGATGGGCTCAGAAACAAAAGAAGACGACGCTAAGGAAGAAGTGGAAGCCAAAGAATCCTAAGCACCTGTTTTAGTTTCATTATGTTTATTTGTTTTAGTTGTTTCTGTTTTTCTTTTATTTCGAACATTGAACTCAGTTGCTAATTTTGTTTAGGGATTGTGTTAGTTGTTTTAGTTGTTTCAATTTCTGTTTTAAATTATGGTTGATATAAAGATGAGATTAGGGTTGTAATACTTTCATATTAGTCAGTGGATTTTTCTAACATAGTGGACAACCACAGTTTTCATTGTTTTTACAGAAGTTGAATGATGAAAAAGCTGAGGATCGGGTGTGCACAATGTTGAGCGGCACTTCAACATCACAGATTAATCAAGGGAACTATCTTGCACCTTTTTCAATTTTGTTTTCTATTCCTAAAAAATGTCATTTTTAGTTTGGGGGTAGGGGAAAAATTTGAAAAAAAATTTTGATTTTGTTTTAGTTAAGTTTGTGTTTTTATTGTGATTGCCAATGATGAATTGCATAAGTCCATGATGAGACTAGGATTGTTGGGATTGTATTGTTGAAAAATGTTAAGCATTGCTTCAAGTTTTTGTTTATTGACTGGATTTTGATTGAGGTTTGTTGAGTGGTTCAGCCACCATTTCCAATTATTTTGACATGCTTAGATTCATTTTATGTGGTTAGGTAAAGTTTGAAAATGTTGGAGGATTCTAGAACCTAGTAGAGAAGTGCTTGAGGTGAAATTCTAGGATTAGACGTTGTTGAGGAAATGATTTAGGCATTTTTCGGAACGTTTGAGCCTTTTGAAGCCTTACCCGTGAATGAAATTGTCCCTAGTCACCCATTTGAGCCTTATGAATTATCATTGCTTTATTTTTCTTTGCAAACCAAATATTTTCCGATCCTTATACCCTAAACACATAATCGTACCCTTAGGAGAATTTTGGCTCTAATGCAAACACCAAGAAAGTGAAGAGTGGTGCGAGTCATTAAAAGAACAGTTTGGGGGTTGTGAGAAGGGCGATACGAATAAGAGAGGTAATTAACCTCAATTTGATTATAAATTTCATAAAATAATAATAATAATAATAAATTTATGTTCTTTAGTTCAATTCAAATTAAAAATAAGGAATGCATAAGTTTAAGGGGTGTAAAATGGGTGATACTTTGATTGGTGGTTGAGAAGAAGTGGAGTTTGATGTGAGTGTTTGCATGAGGAAAACCGAGTTCTCTTATTTTGTTATTCCTATCATTTTTCTTGGAACCCACTACCCGAGCCTAACGTTACAAGCTTATGAAGACCTTTTGATTCTTATCGACGTCTAGTCTACATTAGTGGAGAGTAGTTCGATATTTAGGCTTATGGAGTCTGCCACCATTTGATAAACTTTGCATTTCTGCATAAAATAATCCGAGAAGTTGGAATGTGGATTGAAGTGGGGATCACCTACTCGGTGGACCGATAGAGGAAGACAGTCGATATAGCTTATAACTTCTTGGAGTGTTGAATATTTTCTGATAATAAATTTTCAACGACCTTTGAGACTTGTGTAATTTCTAGGCAATTCATATGTTGAGTTTGAGACTAATTAGTGTTTGTTCATTTTTTAGTTTTATGGTGTTTGTGTTTTGTGTTTGTGGTTTTGTGTTGTTTTTCTTTCTGTGAGTTTGTACCTGATGCTTGGGGATGAGCATGTCTTTAGTTTGGGGGCATTTGATAATCCGAGGATTATAATGCTTTTACTAGGCTTTTTAGTCGGATTTTAGATACTTCTTAGTTCATTTTGACCTGAATTGTTACTTAATTCATTATATTTTTTGTTTCAGGCAAAAATGGACATTTTGAGCAAATAATGAGCGATTTGGCAACTTGGAATTCATCCTGATGATCGTCATAAGACTGCTTTTTGCATTCCCAATCAACACTACCAGTGGACAATCATGCCTTTTGGACTTAAAGTCGCTCTTTCCCTGTTTCAGAAAGCCATGACGAAGATTTTTGATCCCCTTCTGCATACATGTCTCATTTATATCGATGATATCCTTCTCTTTTCAAAAGATGAGGAATCTCATAAACGTCTTCTTCGTGACTTTGTTGATATCATCCACACTTATGGTATCATGCTCTCTGAGAAGAAAATGCAGTTAGGACAAACAAGGATTGCTTTTCTTAGTATGGTGATTGCTGATGGCAAGTATGATCTTCAACCTCATATTGCTAATGAATTGCAAAAATTCCCTAGATGTTCTCACAACCAAGAAAGAAATACAACAATTCTTGGGAATTGCCAATTACATGCGCTGTTTCATTCCCAACATTTCTCGTTTCACTACTCCACTTTCCCAAATGCTTAAGAAGAATCCTCCAGAGTGGTCTGGAAAGCAGACAAATGCAGTCAAGAGTCTCAAGCGCGCATCCTTCCATACACAGCGTTGAAGATTCCTTCTTCGGGGAAACACATTCTTCAAACGGATGCTAGTGACACTCATTGGGGTGCAGTGCTTTTTGAACAAAATGAGGACAAGGTACGACATCTATGCGGATACCAGAGTGGACAATTCAAACCACACCAGCAGCATTATCATTCTACTTTCAAGGAAGTATTAGCAGTCAAAAATGTCGTTGAACGGTTTGAATTCTACCTTGTTGGACATCATTTCTTTGTTGAAACAGATATCAAATCTTTTGATCAAATGCTACGTTTCCACAAGAAAAAGGTTCCACATTAGCAGTTACTTCGTTGGGCAGAATGGTTCAGTAAATATTCCTTCACTGCCCAGCATATCAAAGGTCACACCAACACCATTGCAGATTATTTATCTAGACCTAAAACTAAACAAGTTGGTTTCATGAACCCTAGATCCAAACCTCTTCCATGTTTTATGTTCCAACCATTAACCCAGTCCAGTTCCTGTTCATCATCCTCTTCACCAACCCTACTCCAGACGTACCTCTTGAATTCGATGACCTTGTTCAAACGCGTACCATTGATGAAAATGGTACCACCCTCATGTTTTCTTACTAACTTCAATGCATTGAAAAATGTGGTCAATCCATGTATGATATGTTAGGGGTCCATCCAGATTACCCATTTTCAAAAATCTTTTGTTTACCTCCAAGTCTTGATATCATATTTCCAGAAGAATTATTATGGTTCTTTTGGTATATGTTACACAATACCACATTGCTATTCAATTCCCGATCCATCATATGTTGAAAATAATTTCCCAATACTAGTTAGCCTCAACCCCTGAATTACGCTCTTTGATGACTTTTCTCCGATGGTTCAAAACCCTAGACAAATGGAAAATCTGTGTTTGCTCACCAACTTGCCCGATACAAAGGTCATGTGTCTACCAAAATGGCATGGTCTATAATGTTTTTTCACAAACATCACTCCATCAGGTCTGATGGCATATATTTTTCACAGCATCAAGTCACATTTCATCGGTCTTATCCATATGACCTCGTCTATAATATGTTTAATCATTCTGTTGAGACTAGATCAATTCAAAAAATCCTTTTTGAAAAAAATCAGATCATTCTAGATGCAATATGGCCATCCTTTCACGATGATGCTACGTGGGAACTCTTTCCTCCAGACTACACTGAGAAATTACTCCAAGCCAAACAAACATGCATACATTCCATCAATGCTCAATTCGATACCAATTCAGATTATCCAGAATGGTGATATCCAGGACTCCCAGCCAGATACTGTGCAAGAAGAACTTCAGGAGTCTCGTAATTACTATCTCCATAAATCCAGGTGACAACAATACATGCGTGCACCAAGTACATCTACAAAGCAAACATCTCAAATTCAGACATCTTCGGATACTCATCCAGATACATCTCCTCGACACATCCCTGCTGACTAGATTGAATCAATGGGTTGTCTCCAAGATGAAGACTCGTGGCATGTTACCAACTTGTCAGATGATTAAAGACATGCGTGGCCTAAAATAAATATGTCTTTTATGTAAAATAGGAGTGGACTAAATGGGAATTTTCCATTTCAATGTAATATCTCACCGTATCCTTTGTAAAAAGTCAAGTATTGTAAGCTTATGTTTTGTCAAGAATTGTAGGCTACTTAATGTTAAAAAAAAAAAAAAAAAAAACCACGAGTCAAAAGGTTAGTCTTGTATTTAATGTTTCCTTTATGAGTGGTTGTACCCCTTTTATCTATAAATAAAGCCTTTTACCTTCTCGGCGAGGAGGAGGAGGAACTTTGTTGTAAACTTTGTAAACACTTTTGTTTAATTTCTCTCACTCTTCTTTTCCATATTTTCTCCACACTTCCATACTTTCTCTACACATCTTTACTATACTTCTTCCATGTTTCTTTCATATTTCTAAGTTTCCAAAAACCTCAAGGGTTATGTAATACTCTGATAATGTTATAGATAGCAAATGATCCCTTATATGCTTTTAATTTATGTTTTTTAACATGTTTAATATTCTTGTTTTCATTTATGTTCTTGTTCTTCATTTCTGTACATGTTCTTCATTCATTTTCATGTTCTCCATTTATGTTGTTGTTTAATATTCCTAGCCCTTTTAGATGATGTTAGAAGTTGTGTGGGTGTACATGTGTGTGGGATAAGAGGAGGGCTTTGACCATCATTTCGACCGATCGTTGTGTTGATTGGTTCCGTTTAGGTCGGCTATCATAGTTTCCCACATGCATAAACTCCATGAGTTTCTGACAGCATCTCTAAGGTCTAGTAATCCGTGTGGTATCGAGCCAAACCGCTTATAGATTCTAATTTCTGTGTGTGAGGAGGATTACCTCCCCTCGGATATTGGCTCCTTTAAGTTTTGGTTATGTTTTATTTCTCTGTTTAATAAGTTATGTTTTATTTTATGTTTAATATTTGGGTCTTGCGCTATCCTTATCATTTGAGGTGATATTACACATCCAAGAGGTTGAACTTACGCACATGGAATCCTCTTCAGCTTTATCTATGTTTACTGCTCCCATAAATACTAGCTTATCTTAGATCTTCTTCTAAGGTAGACAGTTTGTATGAAATATCTTATATCCCTAGAAAATCAAAAAATCCAAGACATTATCCCTCCCATTGTAAATCCTTATACAGCCTTTTCCAAGTCTTCGTCTTCTTTGTCTAAAACCTTTAAAACTCTTGTCCGACCTTCCAGAAAGCCAGTCAAAGAGTATGTCCAGACTAGTACTTTTGACAAGTGTCAAATTCAGCCACAACCCAAGAACAATATGTTACTTTGGAAATCCCTCAAGAATCCATTACTCAATGGATCTGTGACGGATACTCTCATGTACACTTTGGCGCTATCCGGCTCGCTCTATCTTATCATGGAGAAAATGACTCCCATTCTCTATTCGAATTGCTTTATTAGACACCAGATTTGTCCAATATCAACATGCTTGTATAGGGACAGCACAGACAACTTTGAATGTTGGGACAGTTATTATGACATTGTTTCCTAATTTTAACATGTCTCTCTCTAATGTTCATTACTCTAAGGCTCTTAAAGTTCAATTACAGATCGTTGGTGCAGATTTAAATCCAAGGCGTATTGCAGCTACTTTGCATTATCAAATGGTTTGGCGAATCCAAGACCATGCTCTTGATCTCGCTATCCCTACGACCACTGATGCACTGCTCCTTACTGTTGACTCTCAGAATACTCCTCACTGCATCAATATTCCCAAGCAAATTTCCAGAGATGATTTGATTAAATTGTTACCTGACTCTTGGGTGACGAGTTACGAGTCTCTTAACAAAAAAGAAACTCCGATGGTTTCTACAGAATCTACCATGCATGATAACAAGGACGGAGCAACAATTATCAGATTTAAGTCTCCAGCAACTCCCAGTGCTCCACCTTTGAGTTTTCGACAAACTCAATTCATGATTACTCCGGTCATACCCACTACAGCAATACGGGAACTGGACTTTCCATTCATTCATTTCAACAATTTGGTGCTCCTGTCTATCATCAATATGATCCAGTCACTAGTCACACTCCATTTGATCTTGACTGCCAATGCTCGGAATGCCGTGATGATCCCTATTTGGGAAATCAATGAGCATTATCTTCCAAGACGAAACTATTTCAACCAGAAAAAACAGAAAGCTCATGCTGAGTTAAACAGATCTTCATTCTCAATTTGAAGATCATGATCCTGAAGTTGGTCTTCTTGGTCAACCGTCTGGTAAATTTGACTATTATGTCAAATATTCTCCCCCAACCAGGAAAGATTCACCATCCATTAATCCCTCATGGGACATCCCTCCGAAACCTCAACCCAAATCACCTTTAAAACTATCCAAACCTGCCAAATCCCCTTAATTCAAACAGCCTTTACCATGTTATCAGTAGTCTTTGTGGTGGATTGCAAAAGAACATAAACCAACCCATTCACCCCTTGCTCATACTCCCCCTGTTCAGTTCGTTATGATGATTCGATCCCCTGAGCCCTCAAAGACAAGACAACATATTTTCCTTCTCTTCAAGAAACTGCCACTTAACAACCAAGTGTTGTTCCTTCCAAAGCTATATAGCCTAATGGATCCACACCCAAACTCTCCCAAGCTGAAGCAGTTCTCAATTAGCAGGCTGAAAATGCTTTAGCCCAAAACAAAACCATTACCAGACTTGAACAAAAACTGGATTTAGTAGCTCATCAGGTGGACTCTCAGTCTCAGAACCAAACTATGCTGATTTCTCGGCTACAAAAACAAATTGATCATCTCTAAAACCGGATTGATCAGCTCCATCAGGAATTAATGCATATTGTCAACACCTCTCATGGCTATTTAGCTTAGTTTCTCCGAAGGAAGCAGAAATGAAGTCATTAAAAACCCAAATGGCATCGCTTCAGCAGGAATATCTTAAGCAAAAACTTAGACAACCACAGAATTTCCCTGAAATGTCATTGGTACCAAACTTTTGACTCCACAACAGCATGGCCACAACCCTCTTTTTCCCCTTTCCCAAAAATTAGCCAACCTTTGGTCTCACCTCATATACATTCTGGTGTTGTTCAAGCTCTTGGCAACACTGAACAGTTATATGCCAAGTCCGCAAAGAATGTAATGAAAAGATCAAGTTGGAATGAGAACAAAAGAAGCGAGAAAAGTATTTTTCTAGACCGCAGACCCCATCTGCTGATATTTCTCGCTCTTTCTCTTCCAATCACTCAGATCCTTCATCTCCTAAGCCTCATCGTCCTTTATCTAAGGATAAGGCGCCAGTGCACATAATGATGATGGAAGACCGCCAACCTTCTACTAATCCTGACTCTTCAGAAAATCCCGTCTCTTCCAATTTTATGAGCTCTTTTTTGAGACATGGCAGAAAGGCAACGTCTTGCCGCTTCGGGTATTTCTCAGGATTCTCTATCTACCTTCCAAACATAATCAAAGCCGATATACCTTCGACTGATGAATCATTTGAAAGTGACTTTGACTCTAATAGTAACACTTCTTATCAACATCCTAATGTTTATCCCCAACGTATGACCCATCAACTTGAATCGGCCAGACCACCTATTGTTTCTGAGGTCGATGATGAGATGCCTGAAGGTGATGATTCCATTCTAGACTCTCCGCCTATGTATCAACAATCTCGTCATACTATGGCTAAACGTGACTCTTATACAGCTTCAGCAAAGCTCCACACTTTTACCGTCGATGATCTTCCTCCGCACAAATGGAGAAATCGAATGTATGAATTTCAGGCCTGGTTACAAGTTGAGATGCTGAAACCTAATGCCCAAGTATCTACTATACTTACGCAGTTTACAACTAGATTTGGTGGCATTCTCTGTGATTGGTGGATAAGTCTTCGGAGTTATAGAATAAATTTGTTCATCCAAATGCCAGATATTAACCAAGCCCTATATCTCTGTATGATGAATTCTGTGGATTACCTCACCTTTATGGGAACCAGGTCAGAGAAGAATATTTTAAGATGCAATTCTGTTCTCTAAAAAAGAAAGATCTTGACAAGCATTAAGAGATGGTAAAACGATATCATATACTTAGGGGTATGGATGATCCTAACATGAAGCAAGCCTTTTTGGCATCAATTCCTGGATCCCTAAGTCATGAAGCAACCAAGCTTAAGCAGTCCCAGAACAAACAACTTGCATCCACTTCTCTTGGCGAAATTTATTAGTTTGTTATTCTTGCTCTGGAAAAGCTCCGTTCTCAAAAAACAAATTTTTTGACAATTATATGAAGCATTCTAAACAGATGACAAAGGTTTGTCAACGACCAGACTTGCAGATCAAATGCAAATAAGATCGCTCATGTTCTTGTCCTACCAAGAAGAAGTTTCATTCTAGACGCATCAAGTTTTCTCCACCTAATGCTCCGACTAGACGCAAATTTTGACGTTTCAAGCACCGCAAATTCCTTCGGAAAAGGAAACGCAAAGGCAAACGGTCTAATCGGTGTTATTTGTGCAACCATCGCGTCATTTTGCCAAAAATTGTCCCAACAAGCCCAAGCAGTCAACCAAAATGATGCAACAACTTTCTCACCTCACAGATATCAATTTTTCTAATGATGATCTTGAAAGTTGGTTTTCCATGGATGAAGAACCCTCTTTAGACACTATTTTCTAGTTTGCAGCTACTGATACTAAGTTCTCTGATTCAGATGATTGTCACTATTTCTACCATATCCAACAACCACCACAATCCCTTCCATCATTAGCCTTCTCATGTCACATACCTACAGCAAAAGTTCAGATCTTCCCCACCAAATACTCCAAGCCCATTTCAATCATAGCATTTTTTGATACAGGTGCTACTTGTACATTATCAACCCTAAGATCCTCCCAGCCTCTCAGAGGAAACTTCATCAGGAGGTCTTCTACATGACTAATAGTGAGACTTTTCACTACTCATCTGATCAGGAAACCCATTAAAATCCAAATTTTCCCAGGATGTTTCACTTTTCATAAAGTTCTTGGCTCCGATTTACCGGGCAAAGACATGGTTCTAGGTTTTGATGTTTATTCTAAACTCAATAAACATAGAATCCTCCCTGATGGTGTCTAGTACAAGATGTTTTTCCAATCCTGGACCACTCGCCTAATTTATTCCAGATTGAAGGCAATCCTATTGAGCAGATCAAGACCCAGCTTATTTCCCGTTCTTGCGCAGATTCTCATGCTGATTTTCTCACTAAATGTGCTCATCCATTATGGAAGAATTCAGAATTCTTTATTCCGTCTTCTGATGCGTGTTTACTACAACATGCAAAAATAGCAATTGCAATAGTAGAGTGATAAGTAGAGTATCGTTCTCACGAGGATAGTGTTACTAAGTACCAATTTCTCTAGTTTAAGTCCTAATTGAAGAAACAATAAATTTGATTGATGGAAAATTAACAAACCAAATACAAATTAACAAAATATAAATGAATGATAATGAAATCAAAGCAAAACCCAACAACTTAACTAATTAAACAATCCTAAAAAAATGCTAGGATGTTGATTTCACCTAGATACGCTAACCCAAATCATAGAATCTATTACCCAAGTTCTAATTCCTTGATTGAAAATCGAATTCCCTAAGTTTTAAAACATACCTTCTCAGGCTACATTTCCCTACTTATTCTTATGAAGCTTCCGCACCCAACAAAATAAAGATTAATAGTTCAAAGTCTTTTAAGCTTTATGGAATTCTATCTAGATTTCATAGATCGCTAAACCTATCTCTAGCATTTGCTTAATCTACGGTATTTATCCCAAGAGACACAATCACAAATCACTTCTCAGTCTCATTGTGAACAACACACATTTGAATGGTGATCAAACATCCAAAAGTCATCAAGCAAAGAGATAAACACTCAATCATGAAATTAAAACTCAAAGTAAATCAATTCATATAAATTTGAATCATTGTATCAAGGTTTACATCAAACCCTAGCTAAACAACTCAGTTCATACTCAAAAACAAAATAAAATAACAAAAATAAATTGAATCAAGATTCATCATTGAAAAACAAGCAAAAGATTGAGAAATCTTCTCTAATTTGAAGCTCAAATCTTCAATAATCTTCTCCTTCCATGAGCTGCCTCCAAAATGACAAACCAAGAATCCTTTCTCTTCCTTTTTTCTCTAATTTATACCTCTCTCACTTAAGGATGAAGCCCTAGCAAGCCCAAACGCGTCGTTTTATTTTTACATCTGATGCAGGTTTTGCCGCGGCAAAGCCTTTTTCCTCGCCACAGCAAAGATTTTCGGGCCAAATTTGAGTATGATAGAGTCTGAATCTGGAAAAGTGTTAAACATATGAATTGTATCCGTTTCCATTATCTTTCTGGTCGTTCAAGAATCAACACAATTTGAGGTATAAAGCTCAAGTTATGGCAGAAATACTAAAGAACATCCAAAGACGTTTTTTCTTCAGTTCCCAGCATACTTTTCACGACTTCAAGCCAAGTTTTCACTCTTGTCCAGTCAGAATTAGGAAAACCCCAAAACATGAAAGTTATAGCTCTTCTTCTTAGCTTTCCAAAGCTTCTAAATTCAGGTCATTCCAAGTTTCCAAGCTGAAGTTACACAATTTACGCTCAAAACTGTCATTTATGCTAAAAATCATTGTTTAGGCCTGTAGAGACAAATTAATAGAATTAGGTGGAAATTATGGCCCAAATTGTATAAAAAGTATCCTAAATCCTATCAAAATTCAATGCAAAATCATAGTGTAAAATATGATTATCAAATACCCCCAAACTTAAGATTTGCTTGTCCTCGAGCAAAAAGGAATAAAAACTCAAAGACAGAAAAACAACAAACAACCAAAAACACAAAACAACAAAACTAAAAATGAACAAACCAAAAATTAGACTCAAACTCAACATAAGAATTGCCTAGAATTTATGCAAGTCTCTAAGGTTGTTGAAAAATTATTACTAGAAAATGCTCAACACTCCAAGAAGTTATAAGTTGCATCGACTATCTTTCTCTATTAGTCCCCTGAGTAGGTGATCCCCACTTCAGTCCACATTCTGACTTTCCGGATTATTTTATGCAGAAATGTAAAGTTTATCAAATAGTGACAGACTCCATAAACCTAAGTATGGAACTACTCTCCACTAATGTAGACTAGACATCGCTAAGGATCAAAAAGTCTTTGCAAGCTTGTAACGTTAGGCAAGGGTAGTGGGCACCAAGGAAAGGGATAGGATAAACAAAGTAAGAGAACTCGGTTTTCCTCATGCAAACACTAAGAGCTATATCAATCTCCACTTTCTTTCTCAACCACCAATCAAAGTATCAACCATTTTACAACCCTCAAACTTGTACATTTCTTATTTTTTATTTTGAATCGAACTAAAGAAATTTTTTTTCCTTTTTTTTTTCAAATTAACAAATATTTACAACACCATTGAGGTCTCTTTGCCCCTTCTTTGTGCCATTTTTGCAACCCCCAAACTTAAGATTTTGGTCCATCACTTATTCACACACCTCTCAAAGCTCTTTTGTGCCATACATTAGGTTCATAATTCTCCTAAAGGGTATAATAAAGTGTTTAAGGTATAGGGATTGGACAATTTTTTTGTTTGCAAGGAAAATAAGGCAATGATAATCTCATAAGGCTCAAATGGGTGACTAGGGAAAGATTCATTCATGGGTCGGCTGGAAAGGCTCAAACGTTCCGAAAAATGCCTAAATCATTTCCTCAACAATGTCTAATCCTAGAATTTCGCCTCAAACACTTCTTAACTAGGTTCTAGAGTCCACCAACATTATCAAACTTTACCTAACCACATAAAATGAATCTAAGCATGCCAAAATAAATGAAAAATGGTGGCTGAACCACTCTACAAACCTCAATCAAAATTCAATCAATAAACATAAACTTGAAGCAATGCTTAACATTTTCCAAAAATAATATCCCAACAAATCTAGTTTCATCATAGACTTATGCAATTCATCTAGGCAACAACAACACAACACACACTAAACAAATAACCAATCAAAGAACTTAAAACAAAAAGAAGCACAAACAAACAAACTAAACACACAAATTCTCACAAATTCTGAAAATTTTCCTACCCCCAAACTTGATGTGACATTGTCCCCAATGTCACATCATGCACATCCAAGGAATAGAAAAAAAAAAAGTAAAGGTTACGAGATACTCCCCAAATTAATCTATAAAGGCCGATTCTTGTGCTAAATCCTGGCATCCATTTCTTGGCTTCCTCATCATCATCATCTGTCAAACAATTGAAAGTCTATGGTGCCAACTGTGTTAGATACCCTCATCGATTAATATGAAAGAATTACATCCTAATCTCAACCTTATTGAACTAAACCTAAAATCTAAACAAAAACAAATAAAGAGCTAAAAACCAAGGAAATCAACATCAATTCCTACTTACAAAACATAAAGAAATAAAAGCAAAAACTAAAAAGAAAGTGCTTCAGGCTTCAATCTTCTTCTACTTCTTCCTCTTCACACAACTCCCAAATTTGCTAAACGCACTTCAACACAACAACCCAACTTCCTCAACACCAAATTAAATCAAAATAAAAAATTTCTATACTCCACAATCAACTCAATCCTCAAGTTCTCTATCAACATCCACAATCAACAAATTCAAGCAATTTTTCAACAAAAACAAATCCACAATTGAAAGTGAACAAATAAATTGCATAAAAACTTTTAACCTTACCAAGCCCAAGCTTTCCAACCTTCAATTGCTCCAATTTCATTAAAAATCACAAAGAAAGCTCCAAATTTTCAAAACCTAAGGCTTGCTAAAAATGTCTTCAAAATGGGTTAAATTGGGGCAATTGAAAGGATACATGATTGTTTAAAGAGGTAAGGGAGTGGAATAGTGGGAAGAAAATTCAATGAAAACTCTCTGGATTGAAGGTGGAAGTGTTTGGCACTTGGATGTGTTTTGAAGTTTTTCGTGAAAAATGAAAAATGATTAGAGTATATATGGGAAACAGACTTCGCTGTGGCGAAGTTCTTCATTCAATTCGCCTCGACGAAAAAATCACTTCGTCGCGGCGAAGTCTGGGACTTTCCGACTTCCAATTTTTGCAAAATGTGCTTCACCGCAGTGAAAACTGGAAGAATTTTATTTTTCGCCTTGATTCGATATTTACTTGAAACACCAAACAACACACGAAATCAAAATCATTCTAAATCATAAAACAACTAAACAAATTCAAAAAAAAAAAAAAAAAAAAAAAAACACTTGGGTTGCCTCCTAAGAAGTGCTTGTTTATAGTCGGAAGCTTAACTTTCCCATGGTCCTTCGTCAATCCAGATCCTTGTGGGGTGCTTCACTTCTTATTGCCACCTCTTGGTCTTTCCTTTGGAATTTCGAACATTCTCATAAGCATCTTTTCTGAACTTCAAGTTTGTAACGACTCCATTCTTATAAAAACATGTATAGTAAAAATACACGTAACCATAATATAAAAAGTTGGGCCCGAAATTTTTCTTTTATTAAACATATGCATTCTTTATACAAATATATACAAGGTTTGTGACATATGCAAAACTATCAAAATAGGGTGGACAGTGTAGCCATTTCTCTTCGTGTGCCGATGTCCATCCGACTGTGTCCTCATCTAGAACCCTGCAAAAACATAGGGAACAACTGGATGAGCACAAACAAGGCTCAGTAAGTAAACTCCTGAACTCAAATATCACCGTAACTCTTTCTTTAATCACTATCTAATTACTCTTTCTCATAACTCCTCTATACTAACTTTCTTTCTAATAAGTCACGGCCCCATCTGATCGGAGGCATGGCTGGGACTCGCTCCCACTCCCTGTGACTTCTACTCACTCTAGCCGATCGGACTTGGTTGTGCATGGATTCGGAACCTTTGGCCATGTGAGTGCATAGAATCTCTCGGGTAAACTCGGGTATAGCCCTCATCCGCATGTACACTACGGGCTACACCAGTTCTCTTTCTGATACTCTGGCCGCTTTATTGATGCGGCGTACATGCGGGAATACTCTACCCGTACTCACAGGTTCCCCATCGCACAACCTACTCTATTCTCTTATTAAGCACTACTCTAGCTTTGCTCTATAGTGCTCATTCTCTCCTTCTTTCTACTCTTAGAGTAGTCTAAACTCACAAGTCTCTACTCTTTCTCTACTCTCTTTTCTAATGCATAAGTAAAACATAATTAATGCACATCAATGACTCATACTCATTAATGCATTTATGAAAAGTAACTATGACATGTAGCAACAATTAAGGCTTTCTACCCTTACTAATGATTCTCTTGAGCATTTCATCAAACAACTTATGTGCATAAAATAACTCTACTCTAACTCTAACTTTTCTATTTTCTTTAATCATCCAAATGGGAGAAAACTCCCTCACGAAATCTAAATTCCCTGTCACAAGAGAAACACTTCCATAAACCTGCTCAAAACTTCCTCCAACTTCTATCAAACTCAACCCAACATCAAGCAGTTAAAACACTTCTCATAACTCAATCATAACTACTAATCTCAATAATTAAAAGAAAACACATATGTATATCAATCTATTCAAAAGAGTTCTTAAAACTCAACTTGGGTTGAGTTTACTTACCTTATGAGAAATTAGCTTCTTTAACACTTCTCCTTTCCTTTGGAAGCTTGTTTTTCCTCTACAACTTAACCAACAATCACAACATGAGATTCTAATCAAAATATAAGAAAACTCTCATCTAAAGCATAAATCCTTACCTTAGGAAGCTTTAGGTTAAAACCCTACTAAAAGTTTCTCAAAAAGGCTCTTGGAAATCCTTGAAAGATGGAAGGAAATTTGAGAGAGTTTAGAAGAATGAAGGAGGCGGTGGAATGGGAAATGAAGAGCCTTCAAGGACTAAACCCTTTTTAATACCTCTTAATAACTCATTCTTCCCATTTTGCCCTTGCTCTTTTATGAAAATTCCATCCATATCCTTTGATTCCTTACTAACACACCCCCATACTAACATAATCTCCTTGAAATTTCCTTACAATTTACTCCCCACTTTTCTTACTAATTAGGGGTAGAATGGTCAAAATGCCCCTAGTGAAGAGAATATATAAAACTTAGCAAACATTTTGGTCGGACTGTCGCCGCGGCGAGAAAGCTCTGCCGCCGCGAAATCGCTCGTAAAGTTTCCCGTGGTTTTAACACCTCTTCGCCCCAGTGAAGCTTAGCACACTACACTTCTTCTATTTTTTAACCAATTTCAGGGCAAATATTCAACACAACACTCAAACTAATGTCAATCAAACAATATTACCAAGATACCAACTCAAATAAGAGGAAAAGAAGGAACAATAACTACGTACCTCAAGTGGGGCGTTACAAAGTTCGTATATGCGTACTTGAGATGAGATGGTGATTGGTTGTCCAATGTTTGGAGTCTCTTCCAACACCAATTTTGACTTGTGCGCATTTACACCAAATTCCTCAAATTGTTCCTTGTGAGGTGAGTTGCTTTGTTGAAATTCCCTTAAGTATCTTGCACACCATTTTGCTTTGAGATTTTCCTTTTCATTAGTCTTGTCTTCATGTTCTTCCAACTTTTCTTCATTGTGAGGTTGCTCCAACACTATACCTCTCCTCAATGTTATGACATTTGATTGTTCTTTAGGATTTGTGACCGTTGTGCTTGGCAAAGAACCTTGAGATCTCTTTGTCAATTGGTCAACCAATTGCCCTACTTGAACCTCCAAATTTCGAATGGAAACTCCTTGATTTCTGAAGTTTGAGCGTGTATCATTCATAAAACTTGGTTTCTTGCATGAATTCCCCCAACATATCCTCCAATTTTGACATTCTTTGCTCCCATGGTTGATGATTCACAACTGATTGATGGTTTAGGCACTATCCTTTGATGTGATTGACTGCTTTGATCGCTCTAGGACAAATTTGGGTGATTCCCCCAACCAAGATTGTAAGCATTGGAGAAAGAGTCACTTTGCAACCTTTGTGAACTAACCATGTAATTCACTTGCTCGGTTGTTGAGAAGAATAACTGGTTTCCATCTTGGCATTCCACAACTCCCATGGTTTCCTGCACAAAATTCACAAGTTATAAAAGGTGAGTGAATAGAATTTACATTCATACCTCCCAATTGATTTTGAAGTGATGCAATTTGTGTAGATGAATGTGGCGAACACATGACTTCATGTAGACCCATTGTTCTCTTCGGCATTGCTCTCTCATTAGGTCTTTGGTAGTTATTGTTTGCCATCACCTCAAGCAATTCATAAGCATCTTCTGGGGTCTTGTTATTTAAGGCTCCGCCTACTGCCACATCTACCATCGTTTGAATATTTGGTAGCAACCCATTGTAAAATGTTTGGACTTGTCTCCAAAACGGTAGACCATTATGTGGACAACTCCTTAACAACTCTATGTACCTCTCCCAAGCTTCATATAATGATTCATCGTTACCTTGCACGAAAGAGGTAATGCCATTTCTCATACCTTAAGACTATACAATATTTACAATTAACTACAAAAATGAAATAAAAGCTTCAATTTAGCACTAAACTAGATATTATCAATATTAATAATCAACTATCCCCGGCAATGGCGCCAAAAACTTGATGCATGTTTACTACAACATGTAAAAATAGTAAGTGCACTAGTCGCACAAAGTAATTGAGTGATAAGTAGAGTATCGTTCCCACGAGGATAGTGTTACTAAGTACCGATTTCTCTAGTTTAAGTCCTAATTGAAGAAACAATAAATTTGATTGATGGAAAATTAACAAACCAAATACAAATTAACAAAATATAAATGAATGATAATGAAATCAAAGCAAAACCCAACAACTTAACTAATTAAACAATGCTAAAAAAATGCTAGGGTGTTGATTTTGTTAGTGTATATTAGTGCATGCCCTAGAAACCATTCGTGTTGTCGGTTTCAGATCATTTTGTCTTGTATCTATATATATATATCATAAATAATGGAAGAAAGAGTTCTTCAATTCATATATATAAATTGCTTCCTTTATTCAGTCATGCATTTAAAATAAAGTATATATATGAATTGTCCAGGTGATTCATTTAATCGATAAATGAATTATCGAAAAGGGTTCCCTATGGAAGCAATATAATTTGGGCAACTATATTGCACAGTAGGCATATCGGATGCTTCCGAAAGATATCATGAGTTGATATAAGTACGGATGACGATGATAGTCATGTCACAGGAGCATTGGTATGGATCAACGATTGGTGAACTGTGTTTTGAACGTGACCGAATAATGACAAATCACTTGGAAAAACATGTAGTCAATGATTTATCGTTTGGTTATATCACAGCACGATGTAGTCTTTGACCTGAGATATTGTAGTCGGATCTGATATGGATGCGTATGGTTCATACGGTGTATAAGTACAAGACTAATCATGTTTCGTATAATAAAGCCTATTTGGTCATGCGTTGTTCATATACGGAAACGAACGATGGTCAAGAGGGGATCCATTGACTCGAAAATATAGGATCGGGAGCACCACTGACTCCATCCGGATTCGAGTTCCTAGACGAACATCGATAAATGTCGAAAAACAGAATCTCTGGCCAGAGTCTATTATTAGTCATACAAAAGCAAGTTTGTGATGACGAAGTTCCGGATATTGATCGATCGATTCAGAAGATCGAGTTTAAGGATTTTGACGTTCCATGAATCCATGTTCGATCAGGATATCTCAATGGAGGGACTTTACCTGCATGGTATGCATGATCTGAAATGGGTTTGATGAAGTATTTCTTCATCGTGGTTTAGGGACTATGGCACATTGCTAGATGTTTACCATAGTCATTGGGCCTCCGGACAGGTTTCTGGATTCATCCAGAACTGGCTCACGGCTAATCCACGGTGGACCTACATGGTCACACCAATAGCCTTGAGAAGTTAGATAAGGATGAGAGAGAGAAATGATTATCCAAAGAGGGCTAGCACCTTCCGAGCGTAATGATGGGATTTCTATAGTAATAGTTACATAGAAAAATTTTTTGTGACATTTTAAGGGTTAAAATGGTCAATCAATAATTAATTATATTTAATTATTATATTTTAAAGTGTTAAGATTAATGAGATGAATAAAAATAACCTTTTAATAGTTAAAGGGTAAAAAGGGTAAATTTATGGGTTGTTAATGTAAACTAGTTTAGTTTACATGGGCCCTTGAATAATATTGATTATTCAAAGGGTAGCATAATAAATTCGTGGGGTCCCTTTATAAAATAAGATTTTATTGGGCTTGGAAGTGAAAAATAAATAATTGCAAAATTGCCCAAGTATATATAAATGCAAAAGGTTGTATTTTAGTTCATTCTTCACTTGTTCACTCAAACACAAACTAAAAGCTCTCTCTCCCTAGCCACGACCACACTCTAATCCTCTCAAGGTGGTGTTAAAGTGTGGAGGTCTCATCTTTTTGAGGCTAATCTTCATCAATCCAAAGCAAAGGAGTAGGTATAATCTCATTTCCATGCTTTGTTTAAAAACCGTTTTTTGAATCCATCCTTTCATGCTTTCTTCTCCATTTCCACCACTCTTCATGCATGCATGCTGTTCTTTCAGATTTCAGCTAGATACGCTAACCCAAATCATAGAATCTATTACCCAAGTTTTAATTCCTTGATTGAAAATTGAATTCCCTAAGTTTTAAAACATACCTTCTCAAGCTACATTTCCCTACTTATTCCTATGAAGCTTCTACACCCAACAAAATGAAGATTAATAGTTCAAAGTCTTTTAAACTTTATGGAATTCTATCTAGATTTCATAGATCGCTAAACCTATCTCTAGCATTTGCTTAATCTACAATATTTATCCCAAGAGACACAATCACAAATCACTTCTCAGTCTCATTGTGAACAACACACATTTGAATGGTGATCAAACATCCAAAAGTCATTAAGCAAAGAGATAAACACTCAATCATGAAATTAAAACTCAAAGTAAATCAATTCATATAAATTTGAATCATTGCATCAAGGTTACATCAAACCCTAGCTAAACAACTCAGTTCATACTCAAAAACGAAATAAAATAACAAAAAACAAACTGAATCAAGATTCATCATTGAAAAAAAGCAAAAGATGAAGAAATCTTCTCTAATTTGAAGCTCAAATCTTCAATAATCTTCTCCTTCCATAAGCTGCCTCCCAAATGACGAACCAAGACTCCTTTCTCTTCCTTTTCACTCTAATTTATACCTCTCTTACTTAAGGATGAAGCCCTAGCAAGCCAAAACGCGTCGTTTTAATTTTACATCTAATGCAGGTTTCACCGCATGGAAGCTTTTTCCTCGCCATAGCCAAGACTTCGAGCCAAATTTGAGTATGATGGATTCTGAATCTGGAAACGTGTTAAACATATGAATCATACCCCTTTAAAGTATATTTCTGGTAGTTCATGAATCAGCACAATCTGAGGTCTAAAACTCAAGTTATGGAGAAATACTGAAGTACGTCCAAAGACATTTTTTCTTCAGTTTCAAGCGTACTTTTCACGAATTCAAGCCAATTTTTCACCCTTGTCCAGTCAGAATTAGGAAAAACCCAAAACATGAAAGTTATAGCTCTTCTTCTTAGATTTCTAAAACTTTTAAATTCAGGTCATTCCGAGTTTCCAAGCTCAAGTTACACAATTTACGCTCAAAACTGTCATTTATGCTAAAAATCATAGTTTAGGCCTGCAAAGACAAATTAATAGAATTAGGCAGAAATTATGGCCCAAATTGTATGAAAAGTATCCTAAATCATATCAAAATTCAATGCAAAATCATAGTGTAAAATATGATTATCATCTTCCATTCATCAAGAGCGAAGATATCAATCCCATTAAAACTAGTCATTTCGGCATGTCACCAGAACATCTCAGTCTCACCCAACAAGAATGTACTCAGCTTTTATCTCAAGGATTGATTGAACCCACAAAATCTCAATGGGCATGTGAAGATTTTTGTGTTAATAAACAGGCAGAAAAGGCCAGAGGAAAACTCAGACTTGTTATCAATTATCAGCCCTTGAATTTCTTTCTCCGTGATGATAAATTTCCTCTGCCTTCCAGACAAGTTCTTGTTGCAAATCTCCATAATGCAAAGATGTTTTCAAAATTTGATCTCAAAGCTGGATTCTAGCAACTTGGAATTCATCCTGATGATCGTCATAAGACTGCTTTTTGCATTCCCAATCAACACTACCAGTGAACAGTCATGCCTTTTGGACTTAAAGTCGCTCCTCCCCTGTTTCAGAAAGCCATGATGAAGGATTTTTGCTCCCCTTCTACATACATGTCTCATTTATATCGATGATATCCTTCTCTTTTCAAAAGATGAGGAATCTCATATACGTCTTCTTCGTGACTTTGTTGATATCATCCACACTTATGGTATCATGCTTTCTGAGAAGAAAATGCAGTTAGGACAAACAAGGATTGATTTTCTTGGTATGGTGATTGCTGATGGCAAGTATGATCTTCAACCTCATATTACTAATGAATTGCAAAAATTTCCTAGATGTTCTCACAACCAAGAAAGAAATACAACAATTCTTGATAATTGCCAATTACATGTGCTGCTTCATTCCCAACATTTCCCACTACTCCTCTTTGGGGGATGCTTAAGAAGCCTCCTCCAAAGCTGGTCAAAAGCAAAGAAATGTCAAGAGTCCCAAGCGCGCATCCTTCCATACACAACCTTTGAAGATTCCTTCTTCAGGAAACATATTCTTCAGACGGATGCTAGTGACACTCATTGGGGTGCAGTGCTTTTTGAACAAGATGAAGACAAGGTACGACATCTATGTGGATACCATAGTGGACAATTCAAACCACACCAGCAACATTATCATTCTACTTTCAAGGAAGTATTAGTAGTCAAAAATGCCATTGAACGGTTTGAATTCCACCTTGTTGGACATCATTTCTTTGTTGAAACGGATATAAAGTCTTTTGATCAAATGCTACGCTTCCATAAGAAAAAGGTTCCACATCAGCAAATACTTCGCTAGGCAGAATGGTTCAGGAAATATTCCTTCACCATCCAGCATATCAAAGGTCACACCAACACCATTGCAGATTATTTATCCAGACCTAAAACTAAACAAGTTGGTTTCATGAACCCTAGATCCAAACCTCTTCCATGTTTTATGTTCCAACCATTAACCCATCCAGTTCCTGTTCATCATCCTCTTCACCAACCCATACTCCAAACGTACCTCCTGAATTCGATGACCTTGTTCAAACGCGTACCATTGATGAAAATGCTAACACGCTCATGTTTTCTTACAAACTTCAATGCATTGAAAAATGTGGTCAATCCATGTATGATATGTTAAGGGTCCATCCAGATTACCCCTTTTCAAAAATCTTTTGTTTACCTCCAAGTCTTGATATCATATTTCCAGAAGAATTATTATGGTTCTTTTGGTATATGTTACACCAATACCACATTGCTATTCAATTCCCGATCCATCATATGTTGAAAATAATTTCCCAATACTAGTTAACCTCAACCCCTGAATCACGCTCTTTGATGACTTTTCTCCGATGGTTCAAAACCCTAGACAAATAGGAAATCTATGTTTGCTCACCAACTTGCCCGATACAAAGGTCTTGTGTCTACCAAAATGGCATGGTAGATAATGTTTTTTCACAGACATCACTCCATCAGGTCTAATGGCCTATATTTTTCACAACATCAAGTCACATTTCATCGGTCTTATCCATATGACCTCGTCCATAATATGTTTAATCATCATGTTGAGACTATATCAATTCAAAAAATCCTTTTTGAAAAAAATCAGATCATTCTACATGTAATATGGCCATCCTTTCACGATGATGCTCCATGGGAACTCTTTTCTCTAGACTACACTGAGAAATTACTCCAAGCCAAACACACATGCATACGTTATCAACTATCAATTCAATATTAAATTATCCTGTAATGGTGGTATCCAGCAGCTGAGCGATCGCAAGAAGAATAAGGGAAATTGAGCTACTCGCATTATCTCCATAAACCTAGGTGACAACAACATAGCTGATGCATATCTGCAAAGCAAACATCTTAGATTCTGCATATCTTATCCGCATACATCTGCTCGACATACGCAGATCGGCATTCAATCGGATAGTACGACGATGAAGATGCAGCACGCCACCAACTTGTTAGATGATTAAAGACCAGTGCCCTAAAATAAATAGTTGTGTTTTATGTAAAATAGGAGTGGACTAAATGGTAATTTGCCATTTCAATGTAATATCTCCCCTATCCTTTGTAAAAAGTCAAGTATTGTAAGCTTATGTTTTGTCAAGAATTGTAGTCTACTTAATGTAAAAAAAATAAAAAAAGAAGTCAAAGGTTAGTCTTGTATTTAATGTTTCCTTTATGAGTGGTTGTACTCCTTCTATCTATAAATAAAGCCTTTTACCTTCTCGGGAGGAAGAGGAACTTTGTTATGTTTAAATAAACACTTTTGTTTATTTCTCTCACTTTTCTTTCTTTTCCATATGCACTACATATCTTTACATATTATTATTTCCATATTTATTTAACAAACATATAAGAATACTGAGCACAGTGAGATATAGAAAGATCCCATTTACCTAAGACTTTGGTAAAGGGATCTTTGCTATCTATAACATTATCAAGGTATTACATCACCCTTGAGGTTGAGGGAAACTTAGAAATATGAAAGACACATGGAAGAAGTATAGTAAAGATGTGTAGAGAAAGTATGGAAGTGTAGAGAAAATATGGAAAAGGAGAGTGAGAGAAATAAACAAAAGTGTTCACAAAGTTTATAACAAAGTTCCTCCTCCTCCCCCAGAAGGTAAAAGGCTTTATTTATAGATAAAAGGGGTACAACCACTCAAAGGAAACAAAATTAAAGCACAAGACTAACCTTTGACTTGTGGGTTTTTATTATTATTATTTTTATTTTTTTTACATTAAGTAGCCTACAATTCTTGACAAAACATAAGCTTACAATACTTGACTTTTTACAAAAGATACGAAAGATATTACATTGAAATGGCAAATTCCCATTTAGTCCACTCCTATTTTACATAAAAGACATTTATTTTAGGGCACGCAGGCCTTTAATCATCTGACAAGTTGGTAACATGCCACGAGTCTTCATCCTGGAAGTCGAGACAACCCATTAATTGATCCAGTCAGCAGGGATGTGTTAGGGAGATGTATCTAGATGTATCCGAAGAGATGTCCTGGAATCAGATGTTTGCTTTGCAGATGTACTTGGTGCACGCATGTATTGTTGTCGCCTGATTTATGGAGATAGTAATTACGAGACTACTGAAGTTCTTCTTCTTACACAACATCTGGCTGGGAGTCTGGATACCACCATTCTGGATAATCTGAATTAGTATCGAATTGAGCATTGATGGTGTTGGAGTAGGTGCCCTAAAGCCAATCAATTATTGTGGAATTGACTCTTTGTAATAATGTTCATTAATCAATAAAAGGCATTCTATTCTATATCGTGTAAATCATTATTATTGCAATATGTATTGATATATGTCCTTAGAATGGTAGAACCGTGACGAGGGTATCAAGTGTTTCAAATCTTGATAGTGAAAAGAACCCTATGAACACATATGGTGGCCATTCTAGAAACGTCCATAGCCCCTGTGATTATTCATGTGGGCTACGATAATACGGTAAGGCTATCATAGTGTTGAACGTCCACAAAGGTAGTTGATCGATCTCACCGCAATTGGTTGTTTGGTGACAACCTGGTGCAACACATGGGTGCTTGTTCAGAGGCAATTGACACAGCCTAAGTTACTAGACTCACCCTCACCGTAGGACCTTACAGGATGGTAACCCCTCCCCAGGTGTCTATGGAACAAATTCCTCTAACGAATGGTGGTGTATGTGATCCTTAGACTTGAGATCACCGGAGTGCCTTGTGCACCGATTGGTATAGTTTGACACTAGCCTATCAGCTTCTTTTGAGTTATCAATGCAAGATTGGTCGCATCAAGGAGTGTAAAGGCTATGGTGGATTGACAGAGGATTCATCACTCCCGGTATGGGAAGAAAGTTATCTCATGGAATTCAAGATATGGCAATGAGCACTAAAATTATGGTGGGATTGAGTTGAATCTATCCACGGGATAATACTCGCATTGGTCCAAATCAATAAATAATATCGAGAGTTACCGAAGGTTAACACTATTTCTATGCCTTCGTCTCGTCGAGATAACGTATGATAAAAGGATCGAATTGCACGGTAACCATATCATTGACAGGTAGCTACTTTGTTGAATCCGAATCTATCGGGTGGCCATGATGCCTTGTTAGGGGCTAATCTTGGTCTGTGTATTAGTGAGACGATTAATTGGTGTTAATCGCGATACTATACACTGCCGATATGATGAGGAAGCCTATGGGTCACACACATAGAAGACAATTTAAGATCCAAGAAGAAAGAAGGGCGTTTTCAACTTTTAAGGTGAAAGGTTATTTTGGTAATTTCACAGTGCAATTAAATTTGCTGAGGTCATAGCCTTTATTTAATTTGTTAGAAAAATTAAATAAGTGAAATTACGTTTAAATGTGTGTTCGCACATATTTAAATATATTATCATTATTGTTAAATGTTAATATATATTTAAATATATATTAATTGATTTTAATTGAGATAATGATGAAAAATAAAATAAATCAAATTGGGAGTGTTTGGCAACATGGGGCGTTTGGGTTGGAGCCCAAGCCTATTCCGTATGGGATTAGGGCAAATTGTTTTTAATATAAAAAGGAAAAGTGTGTGATTTTAAAAAGAGGATTTTTCCTTTGAAAAATAAAACACATAGTAGCCCCCTTTTGGAATACACTCCCACGACAGAAAATTGGTTTAGCCTAAATCAATTTCAATTGATTTCTCTTCTTCTGAATCTTGAAGCCAAAGAGGATCTAGCAAATCCCTCTTTGGTTCTTTTGAGATTGTCTTCGTGTGGACTACGTGGGTTCGATCCTACACTTGGATCGGTAGCAAAACGTTCAAAGACAATCGTGGTGGAGCCTCCAAACGTGCGTATGGTTTCTAAACACAGATTATTAATTTATGCAGATTCTTGCTTTGATAAAATTGTAAAATTATACCCTTGATCTTGGCTCATGTAAACGATCTCTACATTAATTTTGTTTTGTTTCCGTCACAGATACAGATCAGTTAGACATGGTATTAACGTATGCATGTCTCTTTGGCTTGGCGGAGTAATTTCAGATGGAGGAAAGAGTTCCCTACTGGAGTACATCGTGAAAGGATGGCCATGATTGTGATCGCAATGATATGATTTTGTTCAAAAAGGATTTTTTGAATTGATCTAGTCTCAACAGGATGATTAAACATATTATGGACGAGGTCATATGGATAAGACCGATGAAATGTGACTTGATGTTGTGAAAAATATAGGCCATCAGACCTGATAGAGTGATGTCTATGAAAAAACATTATAGATCATGCCATTTTGGTAGACATGGGACCTTTGTATCGGGCAAGTTGGTGAGCAAACACAGATTTCCATTTGTCTAGGGTTTTGAACCATCAAAGAAAAGTCATCAAAGAGCGTAATTCAGGGGTTGAGGTTGACTGGTATTGGGAAATTATTTTCAACCTATGATGGATCGGGAATTGAATAGCAATGTGGTATTGGTGTAACATATACCAAAAGAACCATAATAATTCTTTTGGAAATATGATATCAAGACCTGGAGGTAAACAAAAGATTTTTGAAAAGGGGTAATCTGGATGGACCCCTAACATGTCATACATGGATTGACCACATTTTTCAATGCATTGAAGTTGGTAAAAAAACATGAGCGTGCTAGCATTTTCATCAATGATACGCGTTTGAACAAGGTCATCGAATTTAGGAGGTACATTTGGAGTATGGGTTGGTGAAGAGGATGATGAACATGAACTAGACTAGGTTAATGGTTGGAACATAAAACATGGAAGAGGTTTGGATCTAGGGTTCATGAAACCAACTTGTTTAGCTTTAGGTCTGGATAAATAATCTGCAATGGTGTTGGTGCACCTTTGATATGTTTCGGGACGTGAAGGAATATTTCTTGAACCATTCGCCATGCAACTAACCGATGTGGAACCTTTTTCTTGTGGAAACGTAGCATTTGATCAAAAGACTTCATATCCGTTTCAACAAAGAAATGATGTCCAACAAGGTGGAATTCAAACCGTTCAACGGCATTTTTGACTGCTAATACTTCCTTGAAAGTAGAATGATAATGCTGCTGGTGTGGTTTGAATTGTCCACTCTGGTATCCACATAGATTTCATACCTTGTCCTCATCATACCTTGTCCTCATCTTGTTCAAAAAGCACTACACCCCAATGAGTGTCACTAGCATCCGTCTGAAGAATGCGTTTCCCCGAAGAAGGAATCTTCAACGACTGTGTATGGAAGGACGTGCGCTTGAGACTCTTGACTGCATTTCTCTACTTTTCAAACCACTCTGTAGGATTCTTCTTAAGCATCTAGGAAAGTGGAGTAGTGAAACGAGAAATGTTGGGAATGAAACAGCGCATGTAATTGGCAATTCCCAAGAATTGTTGTATTTCTTTCTTGGTTGTGAGAACATCTGGGAATTTTTGCAATTCATTAGCAATATGAGGCTGAAGATCATACTTGCCATCAGCAATCACCATACCAAGAAAATCAATCCTTGTTTGTCCTAACTGCATTTTCTTCTCAGAGAGCATGATACCAAAAGTGTGGATGATATCAGCAAAGTCACGAAGAAACGTATAGAGATTCCCCTCATCTTTTGAAAAGAGAATGATATCATCGATATAAATCAGACATGTATGCAGAAGGGGAGTAAAATTCGTCATGGCTTTCTGAAACAGGGAAGGAGTGACTTTAAATCCAAAAGGCATGACTGTCCACTGGTAGTGTTGATTGGGAATGTAGAAAGCAGTCTTATAATGATCATCAGGATGAATTCCAAGTTGCCAAAATCAGCTTTGAGATCAAATTTTGAAAACATCTTTGCATTATGGAGATTTGCAAAAAGAACTTGTCTGGAAGGCAGAGGAAATTTATCATCACGGAGAAAGAAATTCAAGGGTTGATAATTGATAACAAGTCTGAGTTTTCCTCTGGCCTTCTCTGCCCGTTTATTGACACAAAAAGCTTCACATGCCCATTGAGAGCTTGTGGGTTCAATCAATCCTTGAGATAAAAGCTGAGTACATTCTTGTTGGGCGAGACTAAGATGTTCTGGTGACATGCCGAAA
This sequence comes from Pistacia atlantica, assembly GCA_026229545.1. Taxonomy (NCBI): domain Eukaryota; kingdom Viridiplantae; phylum Streptophyta; class Magnoliopsida; order Sapindales; family Anacardiaceae; genus Pistacia; species Pistacia atlantica. The sequence continues at coordinate 15,624,115 of CM047897.1, read as the reverse complement.
TGACTACTTTTAGTGGGATTGATATCTTTGCTCTTGATGAATGGAAGATGGATAAAGAATTCTAAATTCTTCCATAATGGATGAGCACATTTAGTGAAAAAAATCAGCATGAGAATCTGCGCAAGAACGGGAAATAAGTTGGGTTTTGATCTACTCAATAAGATTGCCTTCAATCTGGAATAAATTAGGCTGAGTGGTCCAAAATTGGAAAAACATCTTGTACCGAACACCATCAGAGGATTCTAAGTTTATTGAAGTTTAGAATAAACATCAAAACCTAAAACCATGTCTTTGCCCTGACAAATCGACCAAGAACTTTATAAAAGTAAAGAAATAGTTGGGTTTTGGGAGATTTTAATGGGTTTGTATCACGGATGAGTGAAAGACTTGCTTACTTACTGTAAAAGACCTTTGATGAGGTTTCCTTCACACAGGCTGGTACTTATTGATAAGCAGATGAGTGCTGCACAAAAAATGCTGCATAAATGGGCTTGGTATTTAAGTTTTAAGATCAACTTTTCATATGATATGAGAAGGTAATAATGTAAGGGATTAGAATTGTTGGATATGGTAGAAATAGTGAGAATCATCTGAATTAGAGAACTCAGTATTAGTGGTCAACTGGAAAATGGTGTCTGAAGAGGGTTCTTCATCCATGGAAACCAACTTTCAACATCATCATTAGAAAAATCGATATCTGTGAGGTGAGAAAGCTGTTGCATCATTTTGGCTGACTGCTTGGGCTTGTTGGGACAATTTTTGGCAAAATGACCTGGGCGGTTGCACAAATAACACCGATTAGACCGTTTTCCTTTGCGTTTCCTTTTCCGAAGGAACTTGCGGTGCTTGAAACATCAAAATTTGCGTCTAGTCGAAGCATTAGGTGGAGAAAACTTGATGCGTCCAAATGGAACTTCTTCTTGGTAGGACAAGAACATGAGCAATCTGATTTGCATTTGATCTGCAAGTCTGGTCGTTGACAAACCTTTGTCAGCTATTTAGAACGCTTCATATAATTGTCAAAAAATTGTTTTTGAGAACAAAGCTTTTCTAGAGCAAGAATAACAAACTGATAAATTTCTCTAAGAGAAGTGGATGCAAGTTTTTTGTTCTGGGACTGCATAAGCTTGGTTGCTTCATGACTTAGGGATTCAAGAATTGATGCCAAAAAGGCTTGCTTCATGTTAGGATCATCCATACCCCTAAGTATATGATATCATTTTACCATCTCTTTGTAATACCTATCAAGATCTTTCTTTTTCAGAGAACAGTATTGCATCTTAAAATATTCTTCTCTGGGCTGGTTCCCATAAAGGTGAAGTAATCCAGAATTCATCATACAGAAGATACAAGGCTTGGTTAATATATGGCATTTGGATGAACTAATTTATTCTATACTCCTGAAGACTTATCCACCAATCATGGAGAATGCCACCAAATCTAGCTGTAAACTGCATAAGTACAATAAATACTTGGGCATTAGGTTTCAGTATCTCAACTTGTAACCAGGCCTGAAATTCATACATTCGATTTCTCCATTTGTGTGGAGGAAGATCATCGACGGTAAAAGTGTGGAGCTTTGCTTAAGCTGTATAAGAGTCACGTTCAGCCATAGTATGACGAGATTGTCGATACATAGGCAGAGAGTCTGGAATGGAATCATCACCTTCAGGCATCTCATCGACCTTATAAACAATAGGTGGTAGGACGATTCAGGTTGATGGGTCATCAGTTAGGGATAAACATTAGAATGTTGATTAGAAGCATTACTGTCAGAGTCAAAGTCACTTTCAAATGATTCATCAATCAAAGGTATATCGGCTTCTGATTCTGTTTGGAAGGTAGATAGAGAATCCTGAGAAATACCCGAAGTGGCAAGACGTTGCCTTTCCGCCATGTCTCTCAAAAAAGAGCTCATAAAATTGGAAGAGACGGGATTTTCTTAAGAGTCAAGATTAGCAGAAGGTTGGCAGTCTTTCCATCATCATTATGTGCATTGGCGCCTTATCCTTAGATAAAGGACGATGAGGCTTAGGAGATGAAGGATCTAAGTGACTGGAAGAGAAAGAGTCGGGAATATCAGGAGATGGGGTCTGCAGTCTAGCAGAATACTTTTCTCACTTCTTTTGTTCTCGTTCCAACTTGATCTTTTCATCACGCTTCTTTATTGGCTTCATATAAGCACTGCTTCGCTGTTGCCAAAAGCTTGAACAACACCAGAAGGTATATGAGGTGAGACCAAAGGTTGGCTAATTTTTGGGAAAGGGGAAAAAAAGGGTTGTGGCCATGCTGTTGTGGAGTCAAAAGGGTTTGGTACCAATGACATTTCAGGGAAAGTCTGTGGTTGTCTGAGTTTTTACTTAAGATATTCCTACTAAAGCAATGCCATTTGGGTTTTTAATAACTTCATTTCTGCTTCCTTTTGGAGAAACTGAGCTGAATAGCCATGAGAGGTGCTGACAATATACATTAATTCTGATGGAGCTGATCAATCCGGTTTTGGAGATGATCAATTTGTTTTTGTAGCTGAGAAATCAGCATAATTTGGTTCTGAGACTGAGACTCCACCTGATGAGCTACTAAATCCAGTTTTTGTTCAAGTTTGGTAATGGTTTTGTTTTGGGCTAAAGCATTTTCAGTCTGCCAATTGAGAACTGCTTCAACTTTGGGAGAGTTTGGGTGTGGATCCATCAGGCTATATAGCTTTGGAAGGAACAACTCTTGGTTGTTGAGTGGCAGTTTCCTGAAGAGAAGAAAAATATGTGTCATAATTGAAATGTTGTCCTGTCTTTGAAGGTCAGGGGATCGGATCATCATAACGGACTGAACAAAGGGGAGTATGAGCAAGGGGTGAATGGGTTGGTTTATGTTCTTTTGCAATCCACCGTAGACTGCTGATAACATGGTAAAGGTTGTTTGAAGTAAGGGGATTTGGCATGTTTGGATAGTTTTAAAGGTGATTTGGGTTGAGGTTTCGAAGGGATGTCCCATGAGGGATTAATGGATGGTAAATCTTTCTTGGCTGGTGGAGAATATTTGAACATAATAGTCAAATTTACCAGAAGGTTGACTAAGAAGACCAACTTCAAGATCATGGTCTTCAAATCGGGAATAAAGATCTGTTTGACTGCAGCAAGCTTTTTGTTTTTTCTAGTTGAAATAATTTCATCTTGGAACATAATGCTCATCGATTTCCCAAATAGGATCATCACGGCATTCCGAGCATTGGCAATCAAGATCAAATGGAGTGTGACCAGTGACTGGATCATATTGATGATAGACAGGAGCACCAAATTGTTGAAATGAATGAATGGAAAGTCCAGGTTCTCGTACTGGTGTAGTGGGTATGACCGGAGTAATCATGAATTGAGTTTGTCGAAAACTTCAAAGGTGGAGCACTGGGAGTTGCTAGAGACTTAAATCTGATAGTTGTTGTTTCCGTCCTTGTTATCATGCATGGTAGATTCTGTAGAAACCACCGAAGTTTCTATTTTGTTAAGAGACTCGTAACTCGTCACCCAAGAGTCAGGTAACAATTTAATTAAATCATCTCTGGAAATTTTCCTAAGGGAATATTGATGCAGTGAGGAGTATTCTGAGTCAATAGTAAGGAGCAGAGCATCAGTAGTCGTAGGGATAGCGAGATCAAGAGCATGGTCTTGGATTCGCCAAACCATTTGATAATGCAAAGTAGTTGCAATACTCCCTGGATTTAAATCTACACCAACGATCTATAATTGAACTTTAAGAGCCTTGGAGCAATGAACATCAAAGAGAGACATGTTGAAATTAGGAAACAGTGTCATAATGACTGTCCCAGCATTCAAAGATGTCTGTGCTGTCCCTATACAAGCATGTTGATATTGGACAAATCCGGTGCCAATAAAGCAATTCGAACAGAGACTGGGAGTCCTTTTCTACCATTATAACATAGAGCGAGCCGGATAGCGCCAAAGTGTACATGAGAGTATCTATCACGGATTCCATTAAGTAATGGATTCTTGAGGGATTTCCAAAGTAACATATCGTTCTTGGGTTGTGGCTAGAATTTGACACTTGTCAAAAGTACTAGTCTAGACATACTCTTTGACTAGCTTTTTGGAAGGTCGGACAAGAGTTTTAAAGGTTTTAGACAAAGAAGACGAAGACTTGGAAAAGCTGTATAAGGATTTACAATGGGAGGGATAGTGTCTTGGATTTTTTTATTTTCTAGGGATATAAGATATTTCATACAAATTGTCTACCTTAGAAGAAGATCTAGATAAGCTAGTATTTATGGGAGCAGTAAACGTAGATAAAGCTGAAGAGGATTCCATGTGCGTAAGTTCAACCTCTTGGATGTGTAATATCACCTCAAATGATAAGGATAGCACAAGACCCAAATATTAAACATAAAATAAAACATAACTTATTAAGCAGAGAAACAAAACATAACCAAAACTTAAAGGAGCCAATATCCGAAGGGAGGTAATCCTCCGCACATGCAAAGATTGGAACCAATAAACAACTTAAAGAACCCAATATCCGAGGGGAGGTAATCCTCCGCACACACAAAAATTGGAATCTATAAGAGATTGGAGCCAATATCCGATGGCCAAGGAACAGACACAGGAAGATTTGTTAAGATTCACGGCCCACCTGAAAAATGTTATAAAGGAAGATATTATAAGGTGCGTTTGGTTCATTATTTTGGATAGGATTTTTGGAATAATATTGGATAGTTGAATAGGGTTATGATTACAAGAATAGGATTTGCAGAATATGTATTTGGTAGAGTATTTTGACATTAATATTTGTGTTGAATATTTGATTAATATATTTTTTTATAAATGATTTGTTAATATAATATTTTGTTGCATTTTGTTAAAATAATGTATTATTATATATATAACTTATCAAGTTACATTTTAATAATATTAAACATTTTATTGGTAATTTTGTCACCCGTAGATATTAAAAAACAAAAACTCATATTAATTTCAAGTACTAATCCAACTGTTTAAAAACATCACATTAATACATATATGACAAAAGTACTAATTATCAACCCTTACAATCATTATTACACGTATACTCCATTAACAACTACGACATGGTCCATTGTGCTGCCCACAGTGCATTCGTTATGTTATCTCGTACAGTTGTCATGTTGTCTATAATACCTTGTTGCGGTTGACTCGGTCCTTCTCCATTTCGGTCATATTTTGCCCCGTTTTGACGATCACAATATACTGAAATGGTGAAGTGAGGAAGTAGTGAAGAGGCTGCTAATGCAAACTGAAATGCTGAAGTGAAGAAGCAGAGAAGAAGTTGCTAATGTAAATTGAAATGGTGAAGTGAAGAAGCAATGAAGAAGAAAAGTGAAACCGTGCGTAATGTAAACTGAAAAGGTGAAGTGAAGAAGTGTGAAAGAAGAAATGACGAACCCGTGAAAAAGGAGGACTGCAAAAAAAAAAAAAAAACAGGTGAAGAAGCATGAAAGAAGAAAAGAGAACGCGTGAAAAAGGAAGGCTACAAAAAAAATTCAAATGGTCATAAAGCTGTCAGAAAAGTGTCTGAATAAATTTTTCAAGATTCTATTGTCTAAATAATGAACCAAACGCTATCTCCAAAATCTGTTTCAAAATATGGAAAAAAGATCCTACCAAACGCACCCATAAATGCCCCTCTTTCAATCCCTATTTGACCCTCATCCTGATTGCCACGTGGATGAATCGATCAATAAAATTATCATGTAAAAGACAAATAATACAATTATCAAAAGCAGTATATCAAATTTATGCACCAAATGATATGACAAAATCTTGACCATCGATTAATTATGAATTAATATCAATCGTTGGTGAGAATTGTATTACATCATTTGATATATTATTTCAGTGTCGTCCTTTTTAATAACTGTAACCATTACTCCATCTAAATTACTTGTTTTTACTTTATAATGATAATATGATTGAGGAGATACAATAAAATATTAGGGGAAGGAGGATAAGACTAGAGGTGGAAAATATGGGCTAGGGTTAGAAGGCGGGCCAACCCTAACCCGCCCAGTAAAGAGGGTTCAAACCTGGCCCGCCTTCATGGCGGGCGGCTTGAGCCCAACCCGCTGCCACACTCGGGCGGGCCGGGTTACACTATGGTAACCCGCGGCCCGCCGGGTTGCTATTTTGGCCTCTTTAGAAGAGGCCCGCAACCCGGCGGGTTGCTGGCGGGTTAGCTGTTGCCAACGGCCAACCCGCCGGGTTGGTTCAGAAAAAAAAATATATTTATTAATTTTTTTTATTTTTTTCAATTACACTTTTACCTTTGAAATCTAGCCGTTTTATAGCCGTTGGAGGGGTCTTTTTCGTCATTTTCTTTCCCTATTTTTTTCTATAAATTGGACCTAAACTCTCATATTTTTCTCACAACTCAAATTCTCTCATTTTCTCATATTCTCTATTCTCTCAACTCTCAAGTCTCAATTATTCATTTATTCTCTTAATATTTTTGTTATCAATTTGCTCTTATTTTAATTTTTATTAGGTTTTGCAATTTTCCATTCATATTTCCAATTTCTATATTCCAAATCTCTTTCTTTAATTTTTATTTCTTCTACATCATTTTTTTTTTCAACTACAAGTCCACAATGGATAGATATTTCTCTCCCATCAATTTCAATGAGGAAGAAAACTATTATCCTAGTCCTAGTCCCGCTGATTTTACTATGAATGCAGGAGATTCAAATAGTCCCGCTGTCCCAATCCAATCCGATACACCTCAAAATATGGCGTCGATTCCAACAGCGCCCGGTGGTTCTAGAAGTCGTCCTCGTAATCGTCGTCCCCGTCCAACTTCATCTCAAGCTGAGGCGAGATCATCAACTGCCGTCGAAAGCGAAAACAGACACACATCAGACGTTTGGGCGCATTTCGACAAGTTTTACGAGACAGAAAATGGCGTTCAAGTCAAGAAAGCAAGATGCAAATATTGTGCAAATGTTTATAAAGCTGATTCAGGTAATGGTACTAGTACTTTAAAAAGGCATGCTAATAAACATATTAATCAACATGGAAATAGAGAAAGCAATCAAACTCAAATAACTAATATGGGTACTACTTGGCGTTATAGTTCTGATGTATATAGGGAACAGTTAGCTTTATATATTGCTGCATCTGATCAACCTATTAATATGATAGAAGATAAATATTTTGAAAGATTTGTTCAAAATTCATTTTTTTCCAGGATTTAAAAGTTATTCTAAAACTGCAACTAGAAATGATTTAATAAAATTGTTTAAAAAAAATGAAATTAGAATTAAAAAATAAATTTCATACTTGTCATATTAGTGTGGCTTTAACTGCTGATATTTGGAGTGGTAGAGCTAAACAAGATTATATTTGTGTGACTAGTCATTATTTTGATAATGAATTTAAATTAAATAAATCTTTATTAGGATTTAGATTAATGGATGTGGATCATAGTGGTTTAGAAATCTATAATAAAATTATTGAAGTTTTAGAAGATTATGATATTATTGATAAAGTGATAAGTTTAACTTTAGATAATGCAAGTTCTAATAGTAAAGCTATAGAATTTTTTCAAAATAATTATCTTTTATATAATAATTTGAAGTTTTTTCACCAACGTTGTGCATGTCATGTTATTAATTTAATTGTGAAAAGTGGTATGAAAACAATTAAAAAAAATATTGATAGAATTAGGGAATCTTTAGCTTGGATTACTAGTAGTAATAAAAGAAATGTGAATTTCAAGAAGCTTGTATAAAATCAAATATGTCTCCTAGAACTTTTGCATTAGATATGCCTGTTAGATGGAATAGTACTTATTTAATGCTTGATTCATGTTTACCTTATGCTAATATAATTAGTTATTTTGTAGCAAATAATAGAGGTCCTCATCATTTGGTAGAAAATGATTGGAAGATAGCTAAAGTATTTCATTCTTTTCTCAAATGTTTTTTACCAAGCCACTTTACAACTTTGGTGTGTATTACCCTACTAGTCCATTGGTAATACATGCAATTATAAAAATTTCCGAGTTATTTACAAAAAACAAAGATGATGAAATTTTACATGCACCAATAAAGGCAATGGAAAAAAATTTTTTTGAAATATTGGAGACCCGTTCCTTTTCTTTATTGTTTAGGTGCTATATTTGATCCTATAATTAAATTAGCACGTTTAGAAAATGGTCTTGACAATTTAAGTGAAAATTTACAAAACGAATCATATATCAATCAAATAGGAGAGGTAAAAAATAGTCTTTTCGAAGTATATTTCCAATATGAAAACAAGTTATGGGAACCCGCACGCAAAGAGGCGAAATATCCGAGAAGTGTAGCGAGAAGAAACAAATGAAGACTTATTCTCTTGGAATGCTGAATAGGCCGAAGAGGACCCGAGTCCAAGTACGCCTCCTCTTGACGCACCACCACCAACAACAACAACAACTAATATGCTGTCCTCCATGGAGTCGCAGAGTAATGAACTTCAACAATATTTGGCAACCCCCGAAATGTTTTCAACAGGTCACTTTGATCTCTTAGAGTATTGGAGAGCCAGAAAATGTATTTTTCCGATATTATCAAGACTTGCCTTGGATGTTTTCGCTGTTCCTGTCTCAACCGTCTCATCCGAACAAACATTTAGTGCAAGTGGAAGGATTTTAAATGAAAGGAGGACTAAACTTGCTCCAAAAAATGATTGAAGTCCTCACATGTCTTCGAGATTGGGAACGATCGCGCCATCAAGATCAATACGAGGTTATCGACAATGCTTTAATAGAATCATTTCAATTTTGTAATATAGATGATACAGATGAGGGAGGTCCTAGTGAACCACCCCCAATTTAGTTGTTTTGTAAAATGTAATTTGTAAATTAATTGTCAATTATTGCACTCTTTTTTCTTTACCAAGTTTTTCTCCCATTGGGTTTTTCTTGGTGAGGTTTTTAACGAGGCAATAATTATTGTAATTTCTTATTTTATTTTTTGATAAATGAATAAGTCTAATTTTTCTTATATTACAATTTTATTGTATTAAAATTGAATTAATATTTGAAATGTTAAAAAAAAAAATTGAATTGAATTGAATTATTGATATTTGAAAAGTTAACTAAAAACAATTATATTTATAATTATTTATTTGAAAAGATAAATTAAAAAAACAAAAACAAAAACAAAAACAAAAAAAAATCGGGCTAACCCTGGCCTGGACCTGCTGCCTAACCCAACGGGTGGGTTAGGGTCAGGCGGCTTGGATTGGGCCAGCCACTTTCCCTTAATTGGCGGGCCTAACCCGGCCCGCCTTTGTTGGCGGGCGGGTTGAGTCCAACCCGCCAAAACAAGTAACCCGCCGCGGGCCGGGCCGGCCGGGCTACTTTTCCCCCTTTAGATAAGACTGTGAAAAGAGATGGATATGGGCTCCCATTCCCAATTGATATGACACGGGAGGAGAAATCCCCAGAACTTACCAGAAAAAAATAAAATAAAATAATCTCCAGATACTTTTCAAAGCCCTCTCTAGTCTCTAATGGCTTAAATAGCCTTCAAAATATCTGGAAGAAAATTAAAGAGAGAAACGTCGTCTTTATCCTAATACTATCATTTGTCTGCATGAACTGACACATACAGTGCTCAATTAATGACCTTCATTTTGTTTCCGGGTCCAGACCATCGTTCTAGATGGAAATTTATATATAATAATTATTACATAATTTCTCTCTTAGTTGCACAACTGCAGGCATTTGTATTAGTATCAAAAGCAATAATGGAAGCATAAATCATGCTTGAGGTCCGTTTTACTTGGACAATTCTGGTATCCTCTTCATCTTCTCATATGTCTACATATGTCCCTCTGGTAAAAGTTAGGGGTTTTAAAAAAAGGTTAACCCATTTTTTGCACCAAATCGATTTTTTAGTTTGAAAAATTTTTCAAACCAAAACCGAACTTAGTTCGATAGGGAAAACCGATTTTGCCTTTTTTCTTTTATAAAACCTTTTTTTCCTAAATTAAATTATAAATATAAATAATACATATTCAAATAAAAATTAAACATTCATGCATATCCATTGACCAGTACTAACAACAAATTAAAAATATTATTATTTTTTTATTTAATATATAATATATTATATTTTTATTTTTTATTTAATATATAATTTTTATTTTTTATTTTTTATTTTAATATATATATTTGTAAAACTGGTTCAAAAAACCGGTTTCGATTAATCGCTTTTTATATTTTTTTAAACCGATAACCGAACCAAAAATTTAATTTTTTGAATCGTAATCAAACTTTTTTTGGCTAACCGATTTTTTGATTCAATTATCGATTCAGTTTGATTTTTGCATTTTTTTGAACACCCCACTAAAAATCACTAAAATTTCAAATCTGGTGCAGAGATCTGAAAATGACCAAGAAATATTAATTATTGATCTTAATTTTGATTAACATCCACGTGAAAGACAAGGAACAATTCTACTAATGCTCGTTAAACAAAAAGTGAGATTCAGTAAAATTCAACAACCATTAAAGCTCCCCATTTACACTACCATCAACTACTATATATGAAGAGTTCTTTCCTGGCAGAATTATCAGGGTCTAAGATTTTTCCATATCGATCACCTTCAATATTAATTATGGTTTCGATTCATGTTGAGAGTGCTAGTGAGCTTCTTGAAGCTCAAGATCAAGTGTGGAATTATTCATTGAACTATGTAAATTGCATGTCTGTGAAATGCGCCATTTCAACTAGGCATTCCAGATATCATCCACAAACATGCCAACCCATGACTCTTTCCCAAATAGTTTCCGCACTCCGCGTGAACCCAAATAAAGCCCATGGCATTCACCGTCTTATTGGGTGTCTTAGTTCATGTCGGCTTCTTTTCTCAACGAAAAGTCGGGCAAAATTGATCACCAAGAAGACAAGTATTTTCTCACACCCTCTTCTCGACTACTCCTTAAGGATGCACCCTTCAGGGTTGCACCATTTGTGTTTCTTATACTTGATCCACTCATGGTTAGTCCCTTCCATTCCTTGAGCGCTTGGTTCAAGAATGATGATTCCACACCATTTGAAACAACTAATGGGAAAAACTTTTGGGGTTGTGTGGCTAATGAACCTAAATTTAAAAACACTTTTTATGATGCCATGGTCAGTGACTCTCAACTGGTAGCGAGAGTTTTGATTGAAGACCATAGAGAGGTGTTTAAGGGGTTGAAGTCTTTGGTTGATGTGGGTGGTGGCACTGGAACTATGGCCGAAATCATAGCCAATGCTTTTCCAGAGATTCAATGGACTGTTTTTGATCTCCCACATGTTGTTGATAATTTGCAGGGGACTAAGAACTTGAATTTTCTTGGAGGAGACATGTTTAAGGCAATACCTTCGGCTGATGCAGTCTTACTCAAGGTACACAATTATACATAATTTTCCATTAATTTAGTTTCTTCATGCTTAATTTGAAATCAATCTTAATTAGGTTTTTTGTTTTTTCATACAGTGTGACATACACACTATATTATTCTTATTTGTATCCAACATTCCTACCCGAGGCGGATCCATCCCCTTTGAGGGAAGGCCCGGGCCTACCCTCAAGTTTTTAAAAAAAATTTATTAATATATAGTCCCACAAAATTGTTATTAATATATATACCTAGGTCCACCCTTGGATTTTAAAAAAATGAGAATTATTACACATATATCTAGGCCCACAAAAAACTTGTTATTAATATATATATTCCAAACCCACATCATATTAAAAGTTTAAAACTATTTCCACTCTTCTTCCGACTCCACATGTTTTTTATGATTTAATCCCAAAAATTGTTTACTATTTCATTCTCTCTTTCTCTTCCTCATGTTATTCGATCTTAAAACTTTTGAAAACCGAAATTGTTGAAGCTTTCACTACTCAAGGTGTCACAATTAGCTTTGTTTTTGGTTTTATCAGTTTTAGATATATATATTACTCATTTCAATTTAGTTTATTTTAGGGTTGAATCATTTTTTTTTTTTTTTAGGTTTTTAATTATAATTTGAGGGGAAAAGACATGGATCATGTGAGTTTATTTGTGTTTTGTGCCTGAGAATGAACTTGCTTTCCCAAATTAAAACTTTAACTATATTTTAAAATACGTTATTCTTTACCCTTCACCCACCATTTTCCTACATTTCAAACGTCACCATTCTGCTAATCAAAATAAATAAAGAAATTTGAGTTACTATCTATGTATATATCAAGAATTTTTTTTTTTTTTATTAATTCATATTAAAAGTCAACGCAATGTTGATTTGATTTAAGTTTTGGTTGACTTTAGCTTATGTTAGGTCTGGTCAAAGTCATAAAATTTATATTATAATCTTTGGAAACCAAAAAAAAAAAAAAAATTGAAATTAAAAGAGGGTTTTGCTTAAGGTTTACTTAACACATTTACTCAAAATTTTGCTTCTCATGAATTTATTCAAGTAGGAAAGTATTGCGTTATTGCATTCTTTTTCTCAGATTCTTGATATTGTATTATTTTATTTGCTTAAGGTTTGGTGATTTTTTTAAAGTTTTTACTAGTTGTTTAGCAAACAATGACGGAAGCCGCGGAGGCCCCTCTTGACAAAAATACTGGATCCGCCACTATTCCTACCCTACTAATACCATATCAAATTAAATTGTAGAGAACTACTCTCATAATTCATAGCATAACATTTTCACAACTAGCTATGTTGATTTGTGTTATGCTTGGGAACATAGGGCTGACGTGGTGCTTCGATTAAGTGCGAAAGGTCAAATCTCGGGAAGAGTCTACTGCCATTCTAGCTCAGCTGCGTCGTGTGATCATGGTTGCACCCCACAGCTTGCTTCCGTTAGAATAATGGGTGCGATCGGTCAGCAAGGAGTTGTGATGATCCCGCGTGTCCAATCCCCGCAGCAAATCACGTGAATTACTCTAAACGAAGGATTTGCACGGATCATCCCACCAACTTACAAATTCAATGATCATTACCTTTAAGGCATCCCACTATAAAATGGGAGCTTCTCTCTCATTAAGGGGATTCACACATTTTACTCTTAACAAAACTCTCTCTCTCTAGAAAAGACAGTCTTTAATACCTTGTATCCTTAGTGTAAAGTCAGTCATCCAAAGCACCTAACCATTATCATTAATAAAAACATCAGTGGACGTAGGATTTGCTTCCTTAGCATCCGAACCACTTTAAAACTCCTTTCTCACTGCATTTAGTGTCATTTTTCCTTTTCATTCACGTGTGTCTTTTTGGGCCAACCCTAACATTTCACACGTGCGTTTTCGTTGGTGTCAAAATCACGCATCAATAGTTTGGCGCTAAAAGGAGGGCTGGTTTAGTGTTCATCCTTCATCGGAGAATCTCCAACCTTCCGGTCCTACAACAACAAATGGCCCACCAACCAGAACTTGAAGCAAACCAACCAGGGCACTGAGGGGCTCCCCCAAGTTCAGGGGGACACCTCTTCCAGAAAACCTTCAGCCCCGCAAAATGCTGCAGGAGATATCCCGTCAAGTTCACAACTTGACCGTGTTATTAGAAGCTACCTGGAGAGGTTTGACAATACTCTCTAGACTGTCAATCGAAGGCTGGACCGTTTGGACCAAGGCGTGCCATCCAAGTTAGCTACGGCGATGCAACCGCCAAAAACGCTTGCAGGTCGCGCGAAAGCGTGGCAAAGGGAAATAGCCCGTGCGCGAGCACTGCAGCGCATAGACGAAAAGGTAAACAAGTGGCAAAAAGCAAGCCCACGGGCTCCAAAGGGCCAACAAATTTCGACCGCATCCCAAGCAGAATACTAGTCTCGTTAAGACTCGGTGAAAGGACGCAACCCGAGTTGTCCCATGCCACGTCGCAAGAGCACACCCATAAAAGTGCCGGTTGGGGCGATTCCTATCACCACCAGCAAAACGATCCTGATCGTCACCGTGCTAGAGGGTCCCACACTTCGCGGGGCGGTTCTTACCACCGCGAAAATCGTGAAAATACCCCGCACCTTTCATCGCCATCACAAGCCTCTAGCCGACATGTGTCGAGAGTGGTTGAAACCGTCGGCCGAGGTGAAGAGGAACCTAACCTTCGGACTTTCCTCAACCGTAATCGCGAGGGTCAAACTCGCATGGGTGAAAGCAATCCCCAAGCGGCTCCATTGCCGCAAATTGAGGAGCTGTAGCGAGCTCTAGACAGACTGCGAACTCAGCAAAATGAGCAGGGGCTGGTCGCATCTGCGTCCCCCTTCTCTACCGAAGTGTTAGCCGCTCCTCTCCCACCAAGATTCAGGATGCCCGACATGCGGGCGTTTGATGGGAACTCCGATCTGCAGGATCATTTGTATGAATTTAACGACTTGATAGAGCTTCACCAGGTCTTAGATCTAGCAAAATGCCATTGTTTGGTAGTGACTTTGACCTCCCATGCCAAACGGTGGTTCAGGTTGCTCCCAGCGGGATCGATCAGTTCGTGGCCTCAGATGAGCATGATGTTTCTAAGGCATTTTCAAGCAAATCGGAAGTTCTCGATGCCTTTGAGCTACCTTAGCAATATAAGGCAAGAAAGGGATGAATCCCTCCAGTCCTACATTGACTGTTTCCACAGAGAACTCAACAAGGTGGCACATACTCCTGAAGAGTCTGTTCGGACTCTCATCATAGCCGGAGTTCCGTCCACAAACAGACCTATGGAAAGAATTACAGGCTGAGGACGATGTTTCCCTCACTGGATTATATAATCTCGCAGAGAAATACCTCCGAATAGAAAATTCAATGGCGGCACTCCGCCGCTCGACCACGACACTTCGGGCAGTGCACTTGGTCAGCGAGATAGTAGAAGAGCTGATCGTAGGGGGGACGTAGATGATCAGCGAAGAGGGAAGAAACCTCCAGCGTTACGAGCCCAAAAGTCCTATGCCCCTCCGTCCCTCGTCTGATCAGGACAAAAACCAATATACTCCACTAAACGCATCTGTATCGGCTATTCTCGATAAATCCGAGGAGGCCAGCCTTCTCGGAGAGTCCGAGCCCATGAAAACTCCAGCGACAGCCAGAAATAATAAAAAATATTGTCGCTATCATCGGGACAATGGGCACCATACCGATGAATGTCGAGCTCTGCAAGCAAAATGAAAACCTTTATCAAGCAAGGACATTTCAAGGAGTATATTGATGACTCTGCTCCCTTACAAGAGAAAAATCAAGGGGAGTCAAGTAAGAAGCGCCGCGATCAGAAAAGAGTGTACACCCTCAATTTAATTTTTGGGGGACCGCACTTCACAGGAAACTCGCGAGGTGCCCAAGAAAGATATGCTCGTGAGGCACACCACTGAGCCCATCAGAGCGATGAGCGTGGACACCGACCACAGAAGGTTCACCGGGAGGAGGAAATTTCTTTCTTCGAAAAAGATGCAACCCGGTTGCATCATCCTCACGAAGATGCCCTTGTGATAACGCCCCTCATAGGGCGCCATAATGTCCAGAGGATGTTAGTGGATAACGGAAGTGCTGTGAACATCCTGTTCGCTTCAACTTTTGAAAGAATGAATTTGGACAAGGCAGACCTGAAACCTGCCTCGTTCCCTCTATATGGCTTCACAGGGGACCACCTGCTCCCCAGGGCACGATCTCACTCCCAGTCACGTTGGGTGACTTCGACGAAGTGACCTAGAGTAATTAAGTTCTTGGTAGTGGATTGCCCATCCGCCTTTAATGGAATTCTAAGGCGACCTCTGCTAAGACACTTTCAAGGCGATCACTTCAGTATACCATTTGAAAATGAAGTTCCCCACCCCGACGGGGATTGGGGAAGTTAGCGGGTCTCAGCGAGTAACTCGGGACTACTATGTGAAAGCAATTCAGATGGCGTGCAAAGGCAAAGGCACCTCGCGTGGCGATCACAACCAGACAATGGCGATCAGTTGGATAGAGCCACAGCCTGGCCCAACCGAGGATAATATAAATCCTCGCATTCGTCTGCCGCCCTTCCAGCCATGGGCGATTGAGGACTGGCTCAATACTGTCGACTAGACCAAACCAAGCAGAGTGCTAAGGATCGGTAAAAATCTCAATCCCCAGCTCGCTGCTGACCTGACCAGCTTCCTCAAGGAAAACATCAATGTGTTCGCATGGTCGCACGTAGATATGGTCAGGATCAGCCCGAATGTTATTTGCCATGCCTTAAACATCGACAGTGAAGCCAGGCCAGTTCGCCAAAAGAGGAAAGCGATGGACTCAGAGTGATATGCTGCCTTGAAGGTTGAGGTGGATAACCTCCTCCAAAATGGGCCCATCCGAGAAGCACTCTATCCGACCTGGGTTGCCAACCCAATTCTAGTAAAGAAGCCTAACGACAAATGGCAGACCTGCATTGGCTTCACCGACCTCAACAAGGCGTGTCCAAAAGATAGTTTCCCACTGCCAAGAATTGACCAGCTCGTGGATGCCACCTCGGGGCACCAGCTGCTAAGTTCTATGGATGCGTACTGGGATACAATCAAATTCTGATGTACAGGTTAGACGAAGAGCATACATCGTTTATTACAAATCGGAAACTGTACTACTACAAAGTTATGCCCTTCGGCCTCAAGAACGCTGGTGCAACTTACAGCGATTGGTTAACCGGAATGTTCTCCGAACAGATAGGTAGATCGATGGAAGGTCTACGTAGATGACATGTTGGTGAAGTCCCATGTCGCTTCAGATCATGTAACCCATCTCGCTGAGATGTTCGGCATCCTCCGGCAGTACCGAATGAAGTTGAACCCCTCAAATGTTCATTCAAAGTATTCTCGGGAAATTCCTAGGGTACATGGTTAACCAGAGGGGAATTGAGATCAACCCCGAAAAAATCCAAGCTCTCCTCGATATGAAGAGCCCGACCAACAAAAAATCAGGTTCTCGAGTTCATCGAGGCGATAAGCGGCGCTATGTCGCTTCATATCAAGGCTAACAGATCGCTGCTTGCCATTCTTCAATGTACTCAGGGCCAATAAGAAGTTCGAATGGACTCCCGAGTGCGAACAGGCCTACTAGAGAATAAAGGAACAACCTCGGGAAGCCACCACTTTTGTCCAAACCTCTCCCACAGGAGATCCTCTTTTTGTACTTGTCCGTCTGCAGTCAGCGCGGTGTAGCTCTGGTTTGGGAAGAGAATGGAACCCAATGGCCAATATATTACACGAGCAAGCATCTACTGGATGCCAAGATGCGGTATCCGGAAATGGAGCGATTAGCCTATGCCCTATTGATAGCTTCCCGAAAGATACGACCTTACTTCCATGCCCATACAGTTCATGTATTAACTAATTACTCGCTAGGCAGGTCCTCCAAAAACCAAAGGCGTCGGGAAAATTGCTCAAATGGGCCATGGAACTCGGCCAATTCAATCTCCATTACAAACCAAGAGCAACTATTAAAGGACAGGCTCTTGCCGACTTCATCTCAGAGTTCTCGCATCATCCAGCGAACGAGTCGGAACAACCCAATGAAGTCATCTAGGAAACTATTCAAAATCTCTCGACCTGGACCCTCTACGTCGATGGATCATCGAACAGAAAGAGGACCGGAGCGGGCCTTCTCTTGTTGAGTCTCGAAGGGGCCCGTATTCATGGCATTCTCCAGTTCGGTTTCAAAGCAACTAATAATGAGGCCGAGTATGAAGCTTTGCTCGCTTGACTCAGGTTGGCCAAGGAAATGGGCGCAACCGCGATCAGCGTCCACAGTGACTCCATGCTAGTCGTTAACCAGATTTTGGGAGAGTACCAAGGCCAAGGAAGATAACATGATCAATTATTTGAAGAAAGCTAAGGCCGCACTCGAGTCGTTCAAGCACTTCGCAATCACTCAAATCCTTAGAGAAAACAATTCTATGGCGGATGCCTTGGCGAGGATAGCCTCATCATTAGACTCGGATGCACCGAGAGCATTCATGTTCGATTCATCAAAATCCCCAGTATCAGCCCAATCGAACAGGCCGTGAATGTAACAGGTTCGAACTCATGGATGACCCCTATTACTCAATATCTCAAGGATGGGGTCTTCCCTGACGATAAGGTCGAGGCAAGGGTTCTGCGAACGAAATCTGCTCGCTACACCCTCATCAGAGACCAGCTTTACAGGGGAGAGTTTAGTGCCCCTCTCCTCCAATGTGTGACCAGAAAAGAAGTAGATTATATCATGTGGGAGATACATGAAGGGATCTGCGGTAATCACATCGCGCGATCTCTTACGAACAAGGTTGTTCGTCAAGGGTACTATTGGCCCCGAATCCAAGATGATGCCTACAACTTTGTTAAAAGGTGTGATAAGTGCCAGCGGTTCTCAAATATACCGTGAGCTCCCTCCCACGAACTGGTAACCATGACTAGCCCCTAGCCTTTCTCCATGTGGGGGATCGATCTCATCGGTCCCATGCCGCGGTAAAGGGGGAGTCAAATACACTGTGGTCGCGGTAGATTACTTCACCAAATGGGAGGAAGCCAAACCACTAGTCGCGATCACAACCGAAAGCTCAAGAACTTCGTTTTCAAGAATATTGTGTGCCACTACGGAATTCCTCATACCCTCTCTTGAATAACGGGAAACAGTTCTACAACGAGGAATTCAAACAGTTTTGTGACGAGCTGGGCATCCATAAAAAATTCACCTCAATAGCAAGGCCACAAGCAAATGGCCAAGTTGAAGCTCTCAACAAAACCATTAAGCACACTCTGAAGGCCAAACTTGGCGCAGCCAAAGGGAATTAGGCTAACGACCTCCCTGAAGTCCTATGGGCGTACAGAACTACTCCGAGAACCTCCACCTTAGAAACACCTTTTTCGCTAGCATACGGATGCGAAGCGATGATCCCTTGTAGAGGTGGGAACTGGTTCACTTCGGAGGGACTTGTACAATGAGGTCGACAACGAAGCACTTATGAGAGCAAGCCTAGACCTTGTTGAAGAACATCGCAACAAGGCATCGCTAAGGATAGCAGCTATCAGCAATGCGCGAAGAGGTTCTTCGATTCGAAGGTTAGGCGAAGAGACTTCCAGGTCGGCGACCTTATGCTAAAAGAAGTTCTTCTCAATACCAAGGAACCAAGTATGGGAGTGTTAGGACCGAACTAGGGGAAGGTCTATACCGCATCGACAAAGTGATAAGACCGGGGACTTATCATCTCAAAAGGCTGAACGGTTCCAAGGTACCCCGAGCTTGGAATGCTGAGCACCTTCGACCATACTATCAATAATTTCGAACTCAGTTTCCTTGTAAATTAACTTGCAATTTGTGTAAATAATTTCCTTGTAAAGTGTCATTTTGTTCGCATGTAATCTTGTTGTGTGAATGTGTTATGTCATCACACTTGTTTCAGTAAATGTAAGCAATCAGGAAGTACTCATGTATAATAAAGCGAACAGAAATTGTAAAAGCAGAAATGTATTTCATTAATGTGGAGTACAACAGGCAAAATGACATAACTACAAGCCCTAACACAGCTCCTAGAGGGCCGACCTCATCGTCCTAGAGGCTGGTCGACTGAGGGTTTATCCGAGGCGTGTCCCAACCTCCTGCTCGGGAGGCCGCCACTTCATCATCCTCCCGCGCCATGGACATAAGTGTATCTTGCTAGTCTTGGGAGGTCGGACAAGTCAAGTCGCGGATTCTTCAGTCGCAAGGCATAAATAAAGTCGATTGCCCATTCGGCAGCCTTCTCCTCGACCTCCGCTGCCTGATCCTGTATCTCTTGCGTTAAGGAAGCAACTTTTTCTTACTTTCCTGAAGTTCAACTTCGAGAGCTTGCCTTTCCTTTTCGGAGGCGTCCCTCTCTTGCTCTGTTCGTAAGACCTGCAGAGAAGGTCGCTTTGAGCTAATGGTCCTTCTCCCCAACCTCCTTGGAGAGTCTGGCTATGGTTCTTTGTAGCTCCTTTACTTCCTATCCATGCTTCTTGAGTTGCGCTTTCGGAAGTTCCACCGTACGAAGAGCCACGTCTCTTTCGTTCAGGTACCTGTTTGCCGACTCAAAAGATAAGTTTCTCTCTGTTTTTGCAGCTTTCAGGCTTTGCTTGAGTGCTGCGTTCTCTTCTTCAGAGCAACACCTCCCTTCGCGGCTCCCATTGAACCTTTTCCATGGACATTCGCATGGAAAGAAAAGCCTACGAACAAAGAAAGAAAGAGTTAGCTAATCAAAAGAAGCTAAGAGAAGTCCTCGCCGAGGACAGCTTGTTCACCTTGCTCAAGTGTTGGACCGATGTGGACATTAGGTCCACATCGCTGGACCTTGCGAACTGCTCAAAAGATTCCGAGAGTCCGCATTCCAATAGGGCATAGACCACCGGTTACAGGTACTCCGGCAGGTTCCCCAACGAGTCCAACACTGAAGTATCCTTCTTGGCGGCCTCAGCAGTGGTCCTGTTGTCTATAAGGTCCTTGGTCGACTCGCAGCCGCCATCGACCTCTTTGATTGATCGCCCTCAGATTCGATCTCTAACTCTTCGACCTGAATCTGTTTCCTCTTCTTCCGCTGGGCCGTTGTCTTTAGCCTCGGGCGAGCAGGCGACGGCTGGGAGACCTTCGTGGTTTGCATTAGCACGTCCTCTGAAGGTTGCACTTGAGAAGTTCCGGAAGGTCGCACCGGTTGGCCTCCCGATGTTGCCCTTCAACCGGAGGAACCTTCGAAGGCAGCTTCGGTCGCTTTGGCTTTCTTTGTCCGAGGGAAATTGAGCGGCCTTCATCGCGGCTGTTCTGACTCCTTCGAGGCATGGTCGTTGCATGCAAAGCATCATTAGCCAAAATATCACTTTACACGACCAGAAAGGGACCAGTTAGCAAGACTTACTCAATAGGGGCTCTAACGACGCATTTGCGTTGAAGAAACCGTATTTCCACAAACTCGCGGTTGTCACGAAGTTTCTTCGCATCGCGCTTGTCCTCGGGTAGGGATCCGAAATGCAGGATCCTACTTCTATCGAAGAGCAACCCTAGGTTCGGTCGTCTTGTTAACTGTCAGAAAGGAATCAAGTCGTTAGAAAAGCATATTTCGAGTGCAATGAATTTGTTGAAAAAAAAAGGAAGGGGTAGCCTACTCGGTTCCTAGAAGCGGCAATGGCCGTCGTAATGAAAGAAGAAAAACTTCGTTTCATAGGCCCCAGCGTTGCTCGGGTAGCTATGTATCCCATCGGCGATAGTAGGTCGCTGGACAAGTAGTAAGAGTCCTTGTCCTTGCTCTTTTTCAAATAATACGAGCAGCCGACCTCCATCACGGTTAGCTCGCCCAATCCGTTCTCTTGGCACGCTATGCACATTGCAACTAGACCTTGCAAAACGGGTGGGTGGGCCGGGTTAAACGAGTACGGGTCAAACAGGTACGAGCCCTTATACGAGTCGATATATACGGGTCCAATATTTTGGACCCGTGCCATACCCTATACAGGTACGGGTGGATCCGCGGGTGGACCCGTTTTTTCTCTCTCTAGATTTCAATTTTTCTTTCACCCCTAATAGTTTTCAATTATGACAATTACACCCCCAAAATTCCTACAGTTTTAATTTTTTACATTTACACCCCCTAAATCAACTACTCTAAATTCAATTCAATTAAGAATATAAACAAATATGAACCAAAATAAACAAAAAACACATAAACAAACAATAACATATAATACAAAACTACAAATACCAACCAAAATAAATAAATACAAAATCACTAATACACAATTACACATAAACAAACAAAATAAGTCAATAAACTATAAATACCAATTAAAATAAACAAATACATAATCCAATGTTCAACAAAAAACATTCTTAGGACAGCAAATGTTCATCTCATAGTGGGCGTGATAGAGTCTCTTGATTCCACAGTCTCGAGATCAGTCAATGGCACATCAAGATCATCATCCGAATCATCTTTCACCTCATCATCTACAAAACAATGATCAACTACAAATATTAATAAATGTAAATAATAAAATATACGAAATATTATGTTAACATGTTACCTTCAAACTCATATCCATATAGCCAAGTTCGAGTGCATATCAAATATTTAATCACTCATTAGAGGGCACTTTCTAATTAGGGTAGTGTAGCTAATGATAAACTATGCTGAAACTGTTTTCAGATACTTGTTCTGTGGACACCATTGTGCCTCATATTTGGCTGTTTTCACGAGGAAGAGCAAAACTGGACCATCCAATGTAACTTTTAGATAATCATCTTTAATTCATTAATGTAACTAAAAGGGCAGCACAAGGTTTTAGTAAATTGGTCTTATCTGTTCTGGTTTCAGTGAATTAATTTTACATTAATTTTTTTAGTCCTGTCTCTATACAACTTCGCTATCGATATCTACAAATAATTAACGAACTAACTTACAATTATAAGATAAACAATCGATCAAAAAACTTAATTAATCTGATGAGATGAAGAAAGCAATACAGGACAATGATCAAATGAATATAGCCTGTCACTATTAGCTGTAGCGGTTGTTGTGTTTCTAACATAATTAACCAACGACTCAACTGATCATTAACCTCTAAAAAATTCAGTATTAAACACCAAAGTAATCAATAAAATGATGCTAACGTCTATGTGAGATCAATAAGACACATACATTGGAAGAATATGCTATAAATATCGATTAGGTAAATCGCAATCAAAATCAGATTATAAAAATTGTATTAGGGGTAGAGTGATTAAAATTAGGCCGGTCATTGTTTTGGCTTCTTTGACCTACTATAAATCAATAATCAACAATTAAATGCGTGAACTAAAATATCATACCAGCCTTATTAGTTACAGGAGTCTAGTGATTCTCAACAACTTTTTTTAATGGCAAACTTGAAAAGCAAGAACATAGCTAGGGAATACAAATAAAGGAATTGAGAATACTACTTTTTGTTTCCTGATTTCCATAAATAAAAACTGAGCTTTGAATAAAAACTAAGATGATTGATGTAAAGATCTGACTATAATACTGTCAAAACTATATATCCCCCAAATGTATATAAGTTGTACTAAGGCATACATAGCATGACTGTTTTTTTTCCATTCATTGAATAAAAAAGAAGAGAAAAAGAAAGATGGCGAAATAATTGAATTTAATGACATCAATATCACAAACTATACCTTCAAATCAATCTAATCATAAAAGCAATGCACATCTTCAACCTCCTATGGTATAATGTCTCATCCCGGCAGTGTAGTTTAAACTTATATATAGGCATTTTAATAAGAATGCATGAGTCAACTTCTACCTTGAAAAACAACTTTTTGGCACATATTCTTCATTTGCTCAAAAGAAATTCATATCACAATAAACCATTAAACCTGACGACTACACTGGAAATTTAAAAGTTCAAGAATTCTCATATGCGGATGTCTCCAATACTTATTTAAATCCAAACTCAACTCTCAACAGAAAGAGTTAACAAAAACTGCAAAAATTTTTAGTTCACTTTAAACATGTAAAGGTTCAAAATTATAGCTCACAAACGTTCAAATTCGTACTAGTAAGATTCAATATTTGAGAATGGTAAATGTCACAATTTCAACTAACATAATCATTTCATAATCCAAATCACAACACTTAAAATAACATCAGCCCAGCACGATCACTAATTCCAGTAAACAAAAGCGGAACTTAGCTTATGTATATAAACCACCTAGAGTCTTGGAGCTTAGTGGTGGATTTCTTCTCGATGCCAAGGACGACGATATCGGTTCCACGTACTCCAACTGTGGCGTTCCCCTTACGGACGGCTTCTAGAGGTATTCCACCTGGAAAAGAAAACACAAAATCTGTCAAAAAAAACAAAAACAAACACACAAAATTAGGGGTTAGGGATTCATTACCAGCTGACGAGTGACGAACTGACTATTAATTTAAGATTGGAGACACCGAGACAGGGAGTTGAACTTCAGACGAAGAAGAATGATGAGAGATTGAGATGCGGCCGCGATAAAGTTACTAAGAATCTAAGAGTGAGAGATCAGAGATGAGATGAGACTGAGAGATTAAGAGGCGTGACTGCTGCGTGAATGGCTGAATGCATGAAAAAATTAGGGATTCAAAATTCATTACTGCAAATACGGGTGCCCGCGGGTTCACCCGTATAACCCGTGTGTATCTAGGCTAGGTACGGGTACGGGTCTTAAAAAAACGGGTTTAATAAATTGGACCCGTACCCTATATTTTTTACCCGGGTATGGTCCAACTTGCGGGTCCAAACCCGTTTTACCAGGTCTAATTGCAACGACAATAACGTACGCGTTCGGAATCAGCTGCATCGGTGCGACCCCGAAGTGGTCCAAAAGCGACCTGATGAAAGGGTGGAAGGGGATCAGTCCCCCACCCTTGATGATCTCCTCGGAGACCGCGGCCAGACCACTTAGCGGGTACGCGATGAGTGTGCCACGTCGAGGAAAGCATCCACCTCGATGTCGTACTACTTTATTACCCTCTCGAGCTCATCCTCGGTAAGAATCGAGAAGACCTCGACAAGGATGTTTGGAGCACCCTGTGGGGACGAACCGGTTCCCTGTTCGGATCTAGTTGCTGAGGGGTCCATTTTGCTAGTCTGCAAAAGCGACAAGCAAAAAGGTCATTTAGCCACCATACACTATTTTGTACGATGATGTGGGAGGAAACAAACTCCCTAAATTCCAAAGGAAACCCTAACGGCATGATTAGAGCCGCCATTCATGGCTCGAACCCGACATAAGCATCTCGTCTCCGATAGGCTACCGGAAGACAGACGCCATTCAACCATGGAAGATAACTAAACAAAGACAGGGAAAAGCTCTTACCTCTCGGAGTATGAGAATAGCTTCCGCATTGAATACTAGAAAAATGCTAGTTTGAGAGACATGTTCCAAGTTTGCGAAAATCTTTTACTCTCTAAGAAAAAGGCTCTGGTGACATTGCCTGAGAACGACTCGAGGTTTTTATAGCGTATGAATCGACATTTCAATTTCTTGGAATCAAAACGACATTTGGGCGGCAAAGGTTTCTCACCGTTGATCACGGCCACGTGTCGCGCATTAGCAGGGAAGAGTGAGCATCACGACTGGATAAAGTCAAACCTTTATCTCTTCCGTTGAAAAGCTCAAATGATGGCCATCTCTCTTTCTCAGAGCATTAATTGCGTCTCAAATCTACATTTAATGCTCTGATAAAGGGCGTTGTTCCAACGTACAATGCATTTAATGTCCTGATAAGGTGTACTGTGTCAGCACACAACGCATTTAATGCATCAAGCTGGCACTTATCACACACAGGGCACATCTGTCAGCGCAGGGACTGCTTCATTAAATGCACCCATATCAAAAGGACAACAAGTGACGTCTGGCGAAATTAGGTCATTCGTCCCCTACAAACAATGAACATGCAAGGTCGTTCTCGAAAAAGTGACATCCCGACCTACTTTCAGATAGGTCAAAATTTCCAGAATTTCCAGAATTTCCAGAATCTACAGGAATCACCCAATTGCGGCATGACTTGTAGTTTCTAAGGTTCAATTCTCAAACCTTAAAAACTAGGGGACTTATGTTATGCCTGGGAACATAGGGCTAACGTGGCACCTGGTTAAGTGCAAAAAGTCAGATCTCGGGAAGAGTCTACCGCCATTCTGGCGCACTGCGTCGTGTGATCATGGTTGCACCCCACAGCTTGCTTCCGTCAAAATAATGGGTGCACGTCAGGTCAGCAAGGAGTTGTGATGATCCCGCATGTCCAATCCCTACAGCAAATCACGCGAATTATTCTAAACGAAGGATTTGCACAAATCATCCCACCAACTTACAGATTTAGTGAATCATTACCTCAAGACATCCCACTATAAAATGGGAGCTCCTCTCTCATTAAGGGGATTCGCACATTTTACTCTTGACAAAACTCTCTCTCTCTCTCTAGAAAAGACAGTCTTTAATACCTTGTATCCTCAGTGTAAAGTCAGTCGTCCAAAGCGACCTAACCATTATCATTAATAAAAACATCATTGGACGTAGGATTTGCTTCTTTAGCATCCGAACCACTTTAAAACTCCTTTCTCACTGCATTTAGTGCCATTTTTCCTTTTCATTCATGTGTGTCTTTTGGGCCAACCCAACATTTCACACGTGCGTTTCATTGGTGTCAAAATCATGCATCAACAATTTGCATTCAGATTATAGGTTTTTAACAGCGACTAACAGTGAATATATAAATTAATAATGGGAAAAATATACAATGGATTTTGCATGACTGGGGTGATGAAGAGAGCTTGAAGATATTAGAAAGGTGTAGAGAAGCGATTCCAAGCAAAGAAAAGGGAGGGAAGGTGATAATAATTGACCTGGCCATCGGAATGGAAGATCAAAGTGAAGAGTCAACGGAGACACAACTATGCTTCGACATGTTAATGATGTCTCTGTTCAACACCGGCAAAGAACGAAGCGTCGAAGAGTGGAAGAAGCTCTTCTTAGAAGCTGGTTTCACTCACTATACGATAACTCCTATACTAGGTCTAAGGTCTCTCATTGAGCTTTGCCCTTGATTTATTTTCTGCTAGTATTTGTGTGTAATAAGCATGTTTCGTGAGTGGTAATGTACTGTATTAATTTTCATGGAATGGTGTTGTGGCAGCGTGTATTGCTGTCGTGTTATTTATCTTTTGGTGTGTGATTGTAGGAAATTGTAATGGCTTTCAAAAGAATAGAAATAAATTAATTAATGGTATCTGTTTACAATTTGTCTGTCAAATCATGAGATTAGAGCAAAAGTAGCACTAATGCAAGACAATTAAGAGCCGATTTTCAAACCACCCAGGAGGTTGCTCAAATTTCTGATAAATACCTTTTTTTTGAACTTTTGATCAAAAATCAACATATATAACTATATAAGGTTGGTTTATGAAAAAAAAAAAAAGAGTGATTTGTGATAAAAATAATTTAAAAACTGAATATCATATGGAATTTGAATAAACTTTTTTGTTTTATCGTCAAAGGTATTCGGACTAGTTTACGTATACTTTAACTAGTCTTCGGGGATCTTGGAACTACCGATCAGATAAAAACTCTAATAATTATGCGTATTAACAATCGAAAAAAGACTTAAACTCATGACTTCTTGAGTAATACATTCAAGATTCCCTTGAAATGATAAAATTTGAATTATCTTCTATTAATGATTTTGAATAAGTTAATCAAATATTATTCACAATTAGATTAGATAAAATCGAATGCTTTTATGGGGATTTAATTTAACGTATTAAACCTTCTCTCAAATTTTGTTTTATTACTTTATGTCTTTTTGTCCAGTGTATTTATGGATTTGACTTGGCCATTATTGCAGAAAAAAGGCTGGGAAGATAATTGATTCCACAATTAAAATTGCATATACAATGTAATATGTACAGTTTCAGCAACTAGATCAAGATTATTACTCATGCAGATCATTCATATATAAAACTTATGTAATGTGATTGTCATATCAATCTATTTTACACATAATATTAAAATTTTAATATATATAAATATTAAACTTTCTGTCAATTTTTACGATATGACATGCCAGTTTTATAATTTGATTAAGAGATATATACAGTTAAGAAATAAGAATGATAACATAAATGTTAAATGTAATTACCAGACATTGGTGGTCGAGAATTCAGCGTCCACCTTCTGGAGACAAATAATTGTGTTTGTGACTACAATTGAGTGACAACTTAAAGGTGAGTAGTTGACAATAATTTTATGTCTTTTTAATTTTATATACCTATAATTTCGACCACGTCTACAACTTCATAAACATCATAAATGTTTAATTTTATGTTTCTGTACAATATTTAATTGCTTAGAAATTGTTTAAATACAACTACTTCCTACCTTTAATTTTTCTTTCAATTACATTTAAACATGTGTATTTTAAAGATTTGCATTCCAATAGTTTAATCGTAATATCTAATCTCAACTATATTGTATTTAAAATATAATTTTTATTTTTTAGCAAATTAATAAGAAGAAGCCTTGTCCTTATCCTAATCTATATTCTACACAAGAGATACATTAATTAGTTAACCTGATCATTAAGAGCTTAACTAATCAAGTCCAGGATATTTTTGCAGTCTCTCAAGTAACATTAGTGGTAATTTAATAAGCCATATTTGTTAATTAACTATGTACCATCCTCCACACATAGTATAAGGTGAATAGCGATCGAGTGTTGATTTCTATCTCAAAATCAATAATTTTAAGTGTTGACAATGTTGTCAAAATATTTAATCTTACTGGGCAAGCTGCCAATCACATCCATCCATATGGCAAATTAAATGAAAAAATTACAATTCTGGTGTTTTAAAACGTGAGCTAAATTAGTACTTAATGAAATTTGGAAAATCAATAGTATATTTTAACCTTTGAATAATAAATGCTGTAAAAATTTAAAGTAGCATATATAAACGAAATTAAATTAATTAACTAGGAAAAGTTGTTTGCCTTTAGATCCTATATATCAAAATCCTTTTGGCTCGGGTAAACACAAGTTTTTGATTGAAAATCATAAGTAGATTAATTGATGAACTGGAACTTGATCATCAGGCTAAATAGATTTGAATGTGTTGTAGCTCGTCCTTCAAGACTACTTATGTATGGGATAAATGCCACTTAATCAACAATAATGTTACTTGTAGTGAGTGGAGAATTCGATGATGAAATAATTAATTAATTAATTAATCTTCTAATTAACAGACATGTGAAAGATGATGAAAAGGAAATAATGATCAACATTATGAAGCGTAAGTAAGATACAGTGGCATCTCACTCGTACCTAGAAATCTCTCAAAATCCCCTAACACAAATTTTCTATATAAACAAACCTGCTGAGGTTGAGGGAATGCAAGCAAAATCTAAAATGGATTCCATTAATGGAGAGAGTAGTCCTATTGAGCTACGTGAAGCTCTAGGTTTGGTGTGGAATTATTCCTTCAAATACGTAAATTCCATGTCCTTAAAATGTGCTATTGATTTAGGGATTCCTGATATCATCCACAAAGAAGGCCAACCCATCACTCTTTCTAAACTAGTTTCAGGCACTGGGGGTTCACGCAAACAAAGCTCATTGCATTCTCCGCCTCATGCGCATTCTAGTTCACTCTGGCTTCTTTGCTCAACAACTTGACCAAAATGAGCAGGAAGAAGAGTTATATCTTCTTACACCCGCTTCTCGACTCCTCCTTAAAGATAACTCCATGAACGCAGCACCATTTGTGCTTCTCGTGGCTGATCCAATATTCACAACTTCCTTCACTTTTTTAAGCACATGGTTACGAAATGATGATTCCTCAGTGTTTGAGACAGCTCGAGGGAAAAACTTTTGGGATTGTGTAGCCGAGGAACCTAGACTTAGAAACCTGTTTTACGATAACATGGTCTCTGACTCTCGGTTGATATCAAGATATTTGATTGAAAACTTTAAAGATGTCTTTATAGGGTTCAAGTCTCTGATTGATGTGGGCGGTGGAACTGGAACTATGGCCGAAGCCATAGCCAAAGCTTTTCCAGAAATTGAGTGCACTGTTTTTGATCTTCCACATATTGTTGTTAATTTGCAGGGAACTAAGAACTTAGCTTTTGTTGGAGGCGACATGTTTCAGTCAATACCTTCAGCAGATGCAGTTTTGCTCAAGGTAAATTCAATATTTTTGTTAGCTCTTGTTTTTACCTGCCTGTCAATCTTCAATCTTAAGGGTATGTAAAATATACAGTGGGATTCTACATGACTGGGGAGATGAAGATTGCTTGAAGATACTAAAGAGGTGTAAAGAAGTAATTCCAAGCAAAGATAAAGGAGGGAAGGTAATTATTGTTGACATGATCATTGATACACAGAAGCAAGATAAGGAGTCGGTTGAGACACAGCTATGCACTGATATGTTCATGATGTCTGTGCTATCCGTTGCCAAAGAACGAAGCCTCAAAGAATGGAACAAACTCTTCTTGGAAGCCGGTTTCACCCATTATAAGGCAACTCCTATTATAGGTCATAGGTCTCTCATTGAGCTTTACCCTTGATTTCTTATTTCAAATCATATTTGTGTGTTAAGTTTAATTCTCGAATGCTTGGACGGACTTTGTTGTATTCCAATACAAATTTGTAATATTGTACCTTCGATCTCTGTTATCCTCAAAAATAAAATAGTATCAACATCTAAATAAATTACGAAAATTAAGAGTTAGATTTTTAAAATACTGAACTGCAACCTTCCTTGTTGAAATTAATTTTTGCAGATAGTGGACATCAATCTCAAATTCTTTATCCGTGCCTGAAATACACGATTCGCAGCGCATCAGCGCTTTGATTATCACACCATAGAATGGGAATTGTAGATACTGTAATATGGAGTTCTTGAAACAAATTTAGAATCCAAGCAACTTCTGTGGAACCCCCTGTAGACTTTCGATCTGTGAGTTTACTGGCCCAGTCAGCATCAACAAAGCCTTCTAACTTAAGTTGCTTTTATATCATGAAAATTTAAGAGCTAGATTTGTAAACTATTTAAGAGAAAAATCTGATTTTCATTAACAAAAAATGAAGTACATAAACTGTTTATGTTGGGCTGGGCTTACTTCCTTTGTGGAGGAAACCGAAGCCCATATGGCTTAGGGTTTAGTGATTCAAATGCAGCAGTTTTTGGGTGGCTGGTTAGTGAGAAGAAATGGGGGCAGCCGAAAATAGAGAGTAAGAGAGGCAGAAAAACTGGGTTTTGGGGCGGCGACAGTTTTCATCAGACTGTGGATTGGAGATCGATCCGTGGTCTGATTGAGCTGAAATTTGATCAGTATGCTCGTGACTCGTAGTTCTTCAATCTGATTGGTGGAATTGTCATTTGGAGCTCCCTACATCAGGTTTTCCGTCAATGAACAGCACCTACAAGTGAATATCCATTGTGATACCAAGATTATTTATTCTTGATGATAGTACTGTTGTATGCCTCTAGTTATAGCTAGAGAAGAACATTGTATGCCATTATTCATTTAATAGTGGAGTTTTTGAGGGGATTATGGTCCTATGGTTTTTTACTCTTCGCACCGAGGAGTTTTTCCACGTTACTGGTGTTGTGATATTTCAGTGGATACATTGCTCTACGTTGTTGCTTCCTCTTAGGATTAGGTAAGTGAAGGGAGAATTCATCCCGTTGTGCTGTTGTTGTTTCTTTCAGCTGTTTATATATACATCTTAGTCTTCTTCTTAAACCACTTCTTCGCCTATCTCCTGCAAACAACCCCCTCGATAAAATGATTATTAAAAATTCTTCTGTGGCCATTTATTATATCAGGTTTAAGATGAGAATTGCAAGAATCATCCAGCAGGTACAAGATATTAGCATTTTTAACATGAAAAAGCACTTGCTTCCAGATTTCCACAATTTGAATATTGAATTTAATTTATACTGTCCATTCGACCCTTTTTGTATTGTTTTACAGACACCAAAAGAGCATCCAACCAAAACAAAACAAAGCCATGAATAATGCTGACAATATTGCCAAAAACATGATACATAAAAATTGGTGAAAAATGGGCAAGTGAGATTTGTGTAAGTAGGACACTAGTTCAAGATTTTATGACTCAGGACAAAACCCAACAAACCCCATTAACTTTGATATGATATGATCAACAGGTTTTGGACCAAACCATCTGAAACATTCTTAAAAAAAACGTAACATAATTTCATCATCTCAATCAATATCCTAATCATCAACAACAAGATTTCTCCCCTCTTAGGCATATAAAATCAACAGACCAAACTAAAACATATATATTTGATTACTCTGAAACAAAAACATAAAGCAAACAACATCACAAAGTATGGAAGTTTTTTAGTACACCACGAATAACAAGTTCAATAAAATTCCAACAAATGAGATATTGATACGGATGATTGATAATATAATAATGCAAGATTAAAATGTTTTTCAACATTTAAAGATGAGCCTAGGACTACGACAATTTATAAATGTGCAACAGAGATTAGCCTATTGAAAGCTCATTTAATTAAACGACTCAACAAGACAACATCCATATATAAAACGTTTGTTATGTGATTGTCATACAAAAAGTAAAATCTCAACAACAAAACATTCCTATGTCATATTATTTATTCAAACAAATATTTTGTTTACAACTGAATTATACAAACAGATAAAAATTAGACAAAATTTAAGTAAAATAACTACCCTGTCCTCTTTTTTTTTTTTTTTTTTGTATGACTCAGTTATAAGCATAGTATTGCTCTTATAACACCCTCCTAAACATCATAATCACCTCAAACACCTACATTCTTAAACACGACTACTTCCTACCTTAATTCTTTCAAATCTATTCAATTACATTTAAACATGTATTTAAAGAAATTAGGAATACATAATCTCAATTAAATAGTATAAACATATCATTTTTGGTAAAACTATCCCATTAAAATTTTTAAATACGTATATCTAATTGTCTAAATGAATCCCATCTATCCACCATCAATGCAGTGAACAACAATTCTTCTTCTTCTTCATCTTCCGCAACGTTCACCTGTTGTTGCTATGGTTGACCAGCTTGTGCTTGCTGTTGGTTATTATTTCGATAACAATCTTTCTCTAGGTGACCTAGTTTGTTACAAAACTAACATGTCTTCATTGATGGTTCATGTTTGAAAAATTTTCACTGACTTGTTGATTGATGAGCAGTGGATATTACAAGATTGGAGCGATGAAGAATGCATGAAGATTTTGAAGAAAGGTAAGGAAGCGACTACAACAATGGGAAGACAGGGAAGGTGGTGATAATGGACAGGCATCAAGTCATAGAGTAACCATGTCGAATTTTGCTAGCATCTAGATTGCATAGTAACTATACCAAATTTTGTCGCCAAGATTTGAGAACCATTTCACCTACAACTTGAACTTGTTGTAGTTCTTCTCTTTTGTGCATTTACCATCTCAAAATAACTCATCTCCCAAGTCGCAACTTTGAGCTCTAATACAACTTATTAGGAGATCGTGCAACGAAAAACATACATTCGAGATTAATAACATATGAACAAAATCACACAATACAAAAAAAAATGGTATTTACATGGTTCGGCATAACACGCTTACATCCACGAATGAGAGAAATCCATTATAGTTTCATGAACACAATATACAAGAGTACACAACACCATAAACCTAATACAAAATTAGTAGAGCAGAAACAATCCTAGTTTCTAACCATGCTCAACTTAGTAGCTAGAGAGGAAACAATCCCAGTTTCTAAGATACTCTACCCATGGTTTTTAATAACCTTACATCAAATACTTTGTGTTCTCACATTCTCTCATAACATTAAATTGATTCTCAACTTTATATTTAGATACTTTATGAGACATTCTATTTCTAATAGGATTCATATTTCAATTCCTAATATAGGACCCCTATAATTCTATTCCTATTTACAATTTTATTTTTTATTAAATAGTTTTCCTAAAGATATACAATTTTACATCAGAACAAATAGAAAAGCGAACCACAATATCCCAACAAATTTTAATATTATATGTAGTGCATAATTAAAATGTGATATTTTCTCAAATGCATGTTGCATGTCTACAATTTCAATACATCTTCCTGGATCAACTCCTTTTTTGGGTCACTTCCTAGGTCAGTTATTAAAACATTGTTATATATAGACCTCAATATCTTACACGAATCACACAAACAATTACAAGTGGCCTTGGAATAAGCTTAGATAGATCCTTGTTAGAGGTGGTGAACTCTATTTTGTTAGAGTAGGTATACTAGAGCCAATCAATTATTGTAGAATTGATTCTTTGTAATAATGTTCATTGATCAATAAAAGGTATTTTATTCTATATTGTGTAAATCATATCCATATGTATTGATATATGTCCTTAGGATGGTAGAACTGTGACGAGGGTATCAAGTATTTCAAATCTTGATAGTGAAAACCCTATGAGCACATATGATGGTCATTCTAGAAATGTCCGTAGCCCTAGTATTATTCTGACCAAGGACACAGATAATACGATAAGGTTATCATAGTGTTGAACGACCATGTTAAAAGGCAGTGACTAATCTCACTTGTCAAGATTGTTTGCTGACAACCTGGTGCAATACATAGGTGCTTGTTGTAGGCAAGTTCACTGGAGTGGCCCACCAGAGGATTTCATATAGATGGTAACCCCAGTGTCTATAGAATAAATCCTCTAACAAATGGTGGTGCATGTGATCCTTAGTCTTGAGATTATCGGAGTGTCTTGTGCACCGATTGGTGTAGTTTGACATTAACCCAACGTAGTTCTATTCAGAGCTATCAATATGGTAGTGATTGGCTGCATCGAGGAGTGTATCAAGACTATGATGGATCGACAAAGGATTCATCACTCCACTGGGTACAGGGAGAAGTTATCTCACAGCGCAATTCAGTAAATGACAATAACACTAAATTTGTGGCCACAGTGGGATTGAGTTGTTGCTCAATCTAATTTATTATTCTGGTCATTGGTCCAGTAACTGAATACAAACACATCGAGAGTAATTGAGGTTGACACTATTTATGTACCTCAGTCTCGATGAGATAACAAATGATGAAATGATTTGATTACACGGTAACCATATCATCGACATATAGTTGTTTCGCTGAATCCGAATCTATCGGGTGACCATGATGCCTTACTAAGGGTCAATCTTGGTTTATATGTAGTGAGATGATTGATTGGTATTAATCGCGATGCAGCTCATTGCTAGTATGATGAGGAGCCTACGGGTCACGCACATAGAAGATAATTTGAAAATCAGTTTGTGCAAGGGGCATTTTTGTCTTTTAGGATGAAAGGTTATTTTAGGTAATCTCACAGTGCAATTAAATTTGCTGAGGTTGTTGCCTATATTTAATTTAATGTTAAAATTAAATAAGTGAGATTATATTTAAATATATGTACACATATATTTAAATGAATTATTATTGTTAATTAAATGTTAATATATTTCATAACTATATTAATTGACTTTAATTATAATAATAATTAATTTAAAATAAAAATACCACAAAGAAGGGTGTTTGATTAAAAGGTTGGAGCTATACCTATTCGTCATTGGAATAGGGTTTTGACACATGCACTATATAAGTGCATGTGTGTTAGAGAATGAATTTTAATTAATTCATTCAACCAAAAGAAAAGGAGAAAAGAGGCAGCTCCTTTCTCTACTCCTCTCACGTTTGCTTTCCCTTTTGAATCAAAGATTTTTCTTTGATTTTATCTTGATTCTTGAAGCCAAAGAGGATCTACCAAATCTCTCTTTGGTTCTTCGGATTGTTTTCATATGGATCACCGTTCATTCAATCCTATTCTTGGATCAATAGCAAAGTAGATTAAGAGATATTTGAAGGAGCCTCCAAATGTGCATAAGATCTCTGATCCTTGTCTGGATAAATTTTATATTTTTTCTTTTCAATTTAAGCATGTAAAATATATACATATCAGACCCTGATCTTGGGTTAATCAAAGTAATCGATGGAAAAAATTTTTTGTTTTCCATTGCTTTTACCCCATCGATTTACTTTCATAGTTAACATTTAGTTACCCATTTTTAAAGACACAGCGGAATTATTTACCAAGTTGTGTTAATATAATCAGGTTTACAACAAATCAATAATAATCAAGCAGTAAATGTAAAGCACACTAGCATATACATGGTTTAGCTAAATCCACTTTTAGCCTACATCCATAGGACCTCGTCTAGATCGAAGCAAATCCACTAATCAACAAACATTACAAGATATAGTTCAAAGTTGATCTAAGATACAGTAAAAAGAACTCCCTGTTCAACTTTACACTTAGCACCACACTCTGAATCTCTAATGTCTTGTTGCAGCACGGATCTTTTCACACCAGGTTC
Source organism: Pistacia atlantica (assembly GCA_026229545.1). Classification (NCBI taxonomy): domain Eukaryota; kingdom Viridiplantae; phylum Streptophyta; class Magnoliopsida; order Sapindales; family Anacardiaceae; genus Pistacia; species Pistacia atlantica. The sequence goes on along the minus strand of CM047897.1, from coordinate 15,588,193 downwards.
ACTCTTGGAAAACACTTGAGCTCCACCCAAGCTTCAATCGCTAAAGACACGCTCCAGCATAAGCAAAGGAACTATGTTCCAGCTGCCATTCAACAGTGAAGATAAACAAGAAAGTTTCTAGCACAAACCCATATAAAAGAACCTAACCAAAAACAACTCTCTGAAAAGTTAAGAGCACCAACGAAATAGATATTCAGGTTCAAAAAGAAAAACAAATAAGGAAGAAGATGAACTTCCTTTTAGCTCAACAAAGATGAAGGATGATAAGTGTTTAACACAAAAACATATACGAAGCCTTTAAGGAAAAAAAAACTCTTTGAAAGTTTCAGAGCACCAAGCAAGAACAAACATAAAGGTTAGTTCACAAATGAGCCAAGAATGAAGAAGATATAGACCAATTTCATGCTCCCCAATTCTTGCCAAGTTAGCAAACAAGGGCTGACATATGTTGGTCCAAAAATGGAAAAGATTTCATCTATCTTTTGGGACCACAACCAAAAAAGGAAAAAGTTTATTTCCCTAGGACCACAAAAGGATATTGGGACACCTATAGGTGGTCCTCATGAAAGCACAAAAGACGCAAAGAAAATATTTCAGCTGATAAAGATGAAAATGCCAACTTGTGCAAAGTGAGTCAAACGTGCGATGTTAGCACAGCAAAAAAGTGTTCGTACACATGAAATGAAAAGCAAAATGAAATGAAACATGCATATGTCTGACATAAGTGTGCAAGCACACATCCATTGTGCATAGGCGTGAAATGAAAAAGCAAAAGGCATAAACTTGATAGTTGAACACGTGGAGGACAAAAAGAATTCCAACTTTTTGTTCGACCACAAACATATCTTTTCTCTTTCTTGGGGGACCACGACAAAGTCTTACAACCTTTTAGGACCACATAAGGAAATTGTGACACATGTAAAGTTAGGTCACACAAGAATATCATGAATCAAAATAAACTTGATGGGCAAGACAATCAAAAAGCAAATGCCACTTGGCAAAATGTGTCACCATAACATAAGTTTGACAAAAATATCAACAATCTCCCCCTTTGTCAAACTTATGAACAAAGCACTAAAATGATCAAAAGATCAATACATACCTGTCTCACAAAAACAATCAACATCATATAAAGAGAAACAAATATCAACCAACAATGAGAGTGTCATAAACAAATTATGAAAAGCAAATATGACAGTAAAAACCATAAATGGTTCAGCATATTTAACAAATAAGGAAAAAACAAACTGTTAGTGTATGCCCTAAGAACCAATCGTGTTGTCGGTTTAAGGACATTATATCTTGTAAATGTATTATGAATAAAAGAAAGTGTTCTTATTTCACATGTTGATTTACTGCTTCATTTATATTATAATTAATATTGCATGTGAAATGTCCGGATGACATGGATCTTCAGAAGATCAGATCATCAAAGAATTCCCTACGCAAGTAATGTTAATTGGGCAATAACATTGCATAGTAGGCATGTTAAATGTCTTAATTGAATATCATCTGATGGTATTAGTGTGGGTGATTATAAGAGGTGTGTCACTAAGACATTAGCATGGATAAACGATTAGTGAAGTGTTTATAAAAAATGACCGATTATGATGAATCACATGGAAAGTGGTCAATGATGCATCATAGGATCGTGCTAGTGTACCACTGATCCTTAGACCTGAGACATCAAGGTTGAATTCAACATAGGATGCATATGGTTCATATGGTGTATAAGCACGAGACTAGTCATGTCTTGTGTAATAAACCAGTTTGGTCATATGTTATTCATGTGCGAGGACAAGTGATGGTCAAGATGGGATCCGTTAACTCAAAATAGTCCAATCTCGAGTTCCCAGACAAATGTCAATAAACATTGGAAAAGGGAAATCTCTGGCCAGAGTATAATGAATGTCAAATGAAAAGTAGTTTCATGTTGACGAGTTCCATTGTATCGATTGACAATTCAATTAAAGATTAAGTTAAGGGTTTTGACATACCATGAACCATTCTTAATTGGGATTAGATGACGGAGGGATTTTACTACACAATACGTACGATCAGGAAAGGATCATTGGAGTTTACACTTCATTGTGGTTTAGGGGTTATGGAACATTGCTAGACGTCTACCATAATCAATGAGAGTTTCGATTATAAAGAGTTATAAAAACCATATATTGGGCCCATGGCTAGATCACAGTGAACCAAAATGGTCACACATAAAACCAAGCTCAAGGAGAGAGAGTAATACATATCATTAATCAGGTTAATAATGTTCAGACGTAAATAGTTGCATTCGAATTAACGTATTGGTGAGAAATGATTCTCCATGAATCACTAGCACTAACCAAGGGTAATAAGGATTTATTAAATATTATTATTGAATCGGATTCAATAATGGGGACAAAAGTGCATTGGTTTTATTCTAAAGAGTTAGAATATTTAATGGGATTAAAATTTGGGTTAATTATGAATTAACCATAAAACCAAGGACTTGACATAAATGCTCTTTTCCAAGATTAATTTTAAATTGTTTGAGGACTTCCCAAGACAATTTAAAATTACACTTTGTGCCCATGGTATATAAACCAAGTGTTATACCACTTTCAAAGAATTTTGAATCAATTGAAACAAAATCACTCTCTCATTTTCTCTCTCACTCTCTCGGCTCTCTCTTCCTTGACTTGTGTAGATCACATTTTAAGGTTCTTCAAGTTCATTTGAAGAACTAAGATTCCAAGAAAGAAGATTCAAGTGTTGAATAGCAAAGGAGTAGGTAATATTCCATCCTTACCTTGAAATTTTTTTGGGCTTATGTGTTATGTTTGTGTTCTACCTTGCATCCATCATCTTGTTCATCCATTTTACACCATTTTCCATGTCCAAAATGCATGAATCCCAACACAAACTCCCCCTAAGAGAGTTAACATGAAACAAAAGTAACTTCATTAGTTCAAACCAAAGAGAAACAACCAAAAGAAACAAATATGCAGTAAAAAAAAATAACTAGAGAACTACCAACAAAGGAAGGAACAAATCACCACAAACATGGCAACAATACTCCACTCCCCCTAAAATTTACATCTCTTCTACCCCTCTTTGTTCATAAGGTTTGAACCAAACCTCAACGGTGACTTGATCTGCAAGTGGAAAGAAAATAAGATTAGAGCAAAGACTTGAAAAAAAATCAGGGATGACGCAAAACCCTAAAAACGAGATTCACTTAAATAAGGACTCTACTCAAACAGATGTGCACATAGCACGACAGTGTGAGCACACAACAAGCAGACTCAGCAAAGTGTGAGCATTCAACAGATGTGAGCACGCAAGGAGCAAACATGAAGAAAACAATTCTTTTAAACAAGTTGTAAGCATAGCATCCCAATTTGACAGAAAATTCCAAAAGCATTAGACTTTATTTACAAAAAGAAAGACAATTAAATAAAATTGAAATAATGAATTGCTTCACATGAATTTTCTAAGGTCAAGACAATCAATCCGTGCAAATCATCCTAATAAATCAAAATTTTCAATCTTGAAAGGCACAAAAACTCATACGGAAGTTGTCAACATAATGTAATCAAAACAACACTTCCTCAATCACACATAAGTGAGATAATTTTCCAAGAGCTTGTCTTAGTGCGTGATAGCGTCCTCAAGGGGGTTAAATGACACATTGGTCACTTTAAAAAATTTTGCAAGAGAAACTCCCCCTTCCCTCATGCCCTACTATATTTTGAATTTTTCTTTTTCAACAGGGAAGATAATGATTTGACGTATCTCTTTTCCTTTTGAACAAAGGGCAAATAACTCTCATAATGTAACCAAAATGCAGCTTTCACACTTGTAAGAAAGTAGTCCTCTTAATGGTAGATTTTCCAAAATATAAGGGTATCTACAAATCAAAAATGACTCAAAACAACTTTCACATTTCATGCAAGGTAGCTCTTTCATAATGGTGATAAGAATGGACAATCAACTCATGATGCAATAAGGTCATGTTATAGAGAGAGTTTCAGTGGACACAACATATCAGAGTTAGCACACAAATAAGAGAAAATGAATGACAACTAGAGTGCTAGCACAGATAAAGAAGTCTTGACAAACAAAAATAAAAGTAGCATGTTCATGCTTTATTCATCTATTGAAATGAAAAACTATTCAAGTTGAAGTAGTCCAATGCACTTCCTCAAGAAAACAAAAGGATCATAGTCAAGTGCTTTTGTAAATAAATCAGTCAATTAAGATTTTGTGTTCACATGAACAGGTGCAATGATGTTCTCCACAACTAACTCTCTAATTAAAAGATGTCTAATGTCAATGTGCTTAGTCTTAGAATGCTAGACTAGATTCTTAGAGATGTTAATGGAACTCGTGTTATCACAAAAAATTGTCACACAATCTTGATAAACACCATAATCATTCAACATTTGCTTTAACCATAAAATTTGAGTGCAACAACTCCCTGCAGCAATGTGTTCAGCCTCGTTAGTGGATAGGGAGATTGCATTTTGCTTCTTGTTGTACTGTGTGACAAGATTGTTTCCAAGATAAAAACATCCACCCAAAGTACTCTTCCAATCATCCAAACTTCCTGTCCAATCCGCATCACTATATCTAACCAAACAATTGTTAGAATCAAATGAGTACCAGAGACCAAAATCACAGGTACCTAAAACATATTTCATGATTCTTTTCATTGCATTCAAGTGCAACTCAAATGGATTAGTTTGAAACCTAGCAAAAACACTAACACTAAAACAAATATCAGATCGGCTTACAGTTAAGTAAGAAAGACTTCCTATCATGCTTCGATACATCTTATTGTCTACCTTTTTACCATGTTCATCTTTGGACAGTTTAAGGGTAGCACTCATAGGGGTTCTAGCATGCTTTGCATTCTCAAGACAAAATCTTTTCAACATGCTTCTAGTATACTTTGATTGGGAAACAAACATGTCATTATTCATTTGTTTAATTTGAAGTCCAAGAAACATATTCAAATTTCCCCAACCATACTCATCTCAAACTCATTTTTCATCAGGTTAATGAATTCAAGTGCATGTTAATGAGATTTAGAACCAAACACAATATCGTCAACGTAAATCTGTGAACACATGATTTTATTGTTAGTACGCTTGATAAAGAGGGTTTTGTCGGCATTACCTTATTCATAGTTATGCTCAAGAAGGAAAGTTGTCAACCTTTCATACTAGGCCCGTGGGGCTTGTTTCAAATCATAAAAAGCTTTCTTCAATCTAAATACATGATTAGGTTTATGGGGATCTTGAAAGCCAAATGGTTGTTCAACATACACTTTTTTGGTGAGCATCCCATTCAAGAAGACACTTTTGACATCCATTTGAAACAATTTTATCTTGAGGTAGCAGGCAACTGAAAGCAACAAACAGATTGATTTAAGTTGAGCAACAGGTGCAATGGTTTCATCAAAGTCAATTCCCTCAACTTGAGTATATTCTTGAGCTCCAAGCCTAGCTTTGTTCCTGACAACATTACCAAACTCATCAGTTTTATTTTTGAAAACTCATTTGGTACTTATTATGTTGATTCCCTTTGGTCTTGGTACAAGCGTCCAAACATCATTTCTTTTGAAATGTTCCAGTTCTGCATGCATGGCCTTAATCTAATTTTCATCTTCCAAAGCTTGCTTGGCATTCTTCGGTTCTACAAGAGACAAATAACACAAATGGTTAATTTCATTTTGTCTTCTCCTTCTTGTAACCATTACCTCATTTGGATCTCCTATCACGGTTGAAGGTGGATGAGCTTTTTGAACCCATGTGTTAGTGTATGCTAGTGTATGCCCTAGAAACCATTCGTGTTATTGGTTTAAGAGCATTTTGTCTTGTATCAATATATCATAAATAATAGAAGAAAAAGTTCTTCAATTCATATTTATAAATTGCTTCCTTTATTTAGTCATGTATTTAAAATAAAGTATGTATATGAATTGTCCAGATGATTCATTTAATCGGTAAATGAATTTATCAAAAGGTTCCCTAGGGAAGCAATATAATTTGGGCAACTATATTGCATAGTAGGCATACTAGATGCTTCTAAAAGATATCATGAGTTGATATAAGTACAGATGATGATAATAGTCATGTCACTAGGGCATTACTATGGATTAGCGGTTGGTGAATTGTTTTTCGAACGTGATCGAATAATGACAAATCACTTGGAAAAGCATGTAGTCAATGATTTATCGTTTGGTTATATCAGTGCACGATGTAGTCCTTAGACCTGAGATATTGTGGTCGGATCCGATACGGATGCGTTTGGTTCATACGGTGTATAAGTACGAGACTAGTCATGTTTCGTATGATAAAGCCTATTTGGTCATGCGTTGTTCATATGCGGAAACAAACGATGGTCAAGAAGGGATCATTGACTCAAAATATAGGATCAGGAGTACCGTTGACTCCATTCGGATTCGAGTTCCCTGGATGAACATTGATAAATGTCAGAAATCAGAATCTCTGGCCAGAGTCTATTATTAGTCCTACGAAAGCAAGTTCGTGATGACAAGTTCTGGACATATTGATTGATGATTCGGTAGAAGATCGAGTTTAGGATTTTAATGTTCCATGAATCCATACTCGATCAGGATATATCAATGGAGGGACTTTACTTGCATGGTACATATGATCTGAAGAGGGTTTGATGAAGCATTTCTTCATCGTGGTTTAGGGACTATGGCACATTACTAGATGTTTACCATAGTCGTTGGGCCTCCGGACAGGTTTTGGATTCATCCAGAATTGGCTCACGACTAATCCACAGTGGACCTACATGGTCACACCAATAGCCTTGAGAAGTTAGAAAAGGATAAGAGAGAGAAATGATTATCCAAAGAGGGCTAGCACCTTTTGAGGGTAATTTTAGGATTTCTATGGTAATAGTTACATGAAAAATTATTTGTGACATTTTAAAGGTTAAAATGGTCAAGCAATAATTAATTGTATTTAATTATTATATCTTAAAGCGTTAAGATAAATGAGATGAACTAAAATAACATTTTAATAGTTAAAAGGCAAAAGGGTAAAGTTATGGGTTGTTAATGTAAACTAGTTTAGTTTACATGGGCCCTTGAATAATATTGATTATTCAAAGGACAAATTAATAAATGCTTGGGCTCCTTTTAGAATAAGATTTTATTGGGGCATGCAAGTGAAAAAAAACTAATTACAAAATGACCCGTGTATATATAAATGCAAATGGTTGCATTTTAGGTTAAGTGTTCATTTTGTTCACTCAAAAGAAAAACAAGCTCTCTCTCTTAGGTTCGGCCACTCTCTCATTCTCTCAAGGTGGTGTTAAAATGTGGAGGATTCATACTTTTGAATCTTGGCTTCATCAAACCTAAGCACTAGGAGAAGGTGTAATGTTTCTATGCTTTATTTGCATTTTTGAATCCTATTAATCCATATCTTTACATGCATGCCTTGTTTACATGCTTCCATTCAACATTTCCGCCACCTCTTCATGGTTCTTTCACCATGTTGGTTGATATTTTCTTCTTTGGTTTCTCCTTTGAATGCTTTCATCAAAAGATCAACAACCAACTCTATCCCTTCATTTTGTAATGATAAATGAGCAGATGATACTTTGCATCAAGTAGATCCTATTGCTGTAGCACCGGAAGTAGGTGACAGTACATTTGACCAAGGTTTAGGTTCAGGAGATTCAGTAGTGTTCACACCATCTTATATAGGCACACAAGGAACAGATATGTCTTAAATTTTGCATTCTTGAGAATACTCTGAAAAATCTCCTGCATCACTAAACACAACATTAATGGACTCTAAAACTTTTTCAGAACGCATGTTATAGATACTAAAGCATGGCTATTGGAAGAATATTCCAATAAAAATTCCTTCATCACTCCTAGAATCAAACTTATCTAAATTCTCTCTATCATTCAAGATGTAACATTTGCATCCAAAAACATGAAAGTGAGAGAGATTAGGTTTCTTACCTTTCCACAACTCATAGGGAGTTTGAACAGTACTTTTCTGAGGTAAACTCTGTTAAAAATCCGAAGGTGTAATAAACATTTGATCGAGCAAGGTCGATCTGAAGATGTAAATCTATGGATCAAGCAGGGTCGATCCGAATGTGTAATTACATGGATCGAGTAGGGTCGATCTGAAGATGCAAATCGTGGAATGAGCAGGACCGATCTAAAGGTGTAATTACGTGGATCGAGCAGGGTCGATCCGAAGATACAAATCCGTGGATCGAGCAAGGCCGAACCGAAGTGTGAAAGCTCATGAATCGGGCAAGGCTGATTCGAAGGTGTCAGTTGCTGAATAATGCTTCATTGAATTTAGGCCGTGAGACCAACTGTCTATGAAGGTAGTGAATGGGCCCACTCATCCTTTTTTAAATAAAAAATGAAAATACAACAAATATTTAGATTGATTTCACCTAAAAGTAGTAGCATGTGGGATGGATTGCATTCCAACTATTGCTGATGTCTTTGCCTTTGGGAGTTTGGAGCAGGTAGGCACTCTTCCCTGCTTCTTTGGTGACCTTGTAGGGCCTACAATCGATCTGAGCTCTAGCCTCCTGTCGTTCTACATTCAGTATACCTGGCGTGAATTGCCTGATTCATCTCATCTTCCTCCCACATTATTTGAATCGTTGCTCTGGCCAAGGTGTCTTCCATCGTGGTGCAACCTAGCTTCGTCAATTCTTTGTATAGTTCGCCATCCGGGAGGAGAAACCTTTTTTGAAGGCGTCTACGGCTGTCTCAGGGTTACAAGAAGGGATGGAAACCTTCTCTTTGTTGAATCTGCTAACATTCTCTCTCAATGGCTCTCCCCTCCTCTGGTATACTCTGTATAAATCGGCCGACAGCTTCTCGAGTTTCTTGCTGCTGGCGAACTGCTCCACAAAGGTGTCAGTGAGCTGAGCGAATGATTCGATGGAACCGTTCAAAAGATTTGTGTACCACTGGAGTGCTGGACCGGATAAGCTTGAACCAAAACTCTTGCACATGCAGGCTTCCCTCAGCGCTCGGGGTATAGAGACAGTGAACATCCGCTGCTTGTACGAGGCTATGTGATCATCTGGGTTGGTTGTTCGTCGTAGGGTTTCATGCTGGGAATAGTAAACTTCTGGGGCATGTCGGCTAGGGCAATCTCATCCACAAAGGGTGAATCCGCGTAACAGTGAGGCCTGCTCTTCTTGGTCAGGACCGGCATTCCTAGGGATGCGCCTCATCACTGCCTCTACATCAGCCAACCTCTTGGCCAGTACCTGTTCTATAGGAGAGGGGATACCACTAGGTCATCCTATTTGACTAGGGTCAACCATTGCATTCGTCCTTGGCATATTCTATTGGGTTATCCCGCGCGGTGTAGTCTGGTGGATCATTCCTTCATGCACACCCTGGTAGCCCGGATCTCCATTCATTCCCTCTGGTTGGATGACTCCCATGATAACTGATCTGGTGTTTCGCCCTACATGAATGGTCAGGGGGGTTGTTTGATATTCGTTCGATCCGTCAAGATGGGTGGGCTCGAGTGCTCTTTTTAAGGGACATGCATGCTCTTTTGTGTCGGTTTGTGATTTTGTGTTTGTGGTGAGCCTGCGTGCTCTTTTTTGCCGGTTTGTGGCTTTGTGTTTATGGTGAGCCTGCGTGCTCTTTATGCCGGTTTGTGGCTTTTTTTATGGCATCTTCTTGCTTTGTGGGGAGCCTGCGTGCTCTCTTTTGTTGTTCATGACTTTGTGGGTTTTCCCACGTGTTCTTGACTGATAGTTATCAGTCATCCTCTTAGGGTATGCCCCTCGTATTTGTATATTCTTTGTCTTTTATACATACTTACCTTATCCAAAAAAAAAAAAGGTGGGCTCGAGTGCTATAGTTTGGTTGGGTTGGCCGTTCAACCTGTGAGGGTAAGCCGAGCCGAGCCGAATGGTGTTTGTGTGAGGATAGTTGACTAGAGGTGAGGCTGGATGGTAAGAATGGGTTGGTCTTGCAGGTGTGGGCTCTTTGTCTCTTAGGCGTCTTGATCTCGAGATTGGGGTGGATCGAATGAATGGGGTTCTGTTGGCAAATCCTTTCCTCCATGAGTCAGGATCGAGTCGTCGACCACCAATGAACTTAATGGACGTGGCCTTTTACCGGAGGTCGAGGGTCTATACTCTGGGGTTTGGAGAGGTTGCATGGATGGACTCGGGCGCGGAATCAATTGGGAGGTACCTTGCAAGGCAGAAGCTCCGGATCATAGAACTGACTCACCTTCTCTTTAAGAGACCGGTTTTCGGCCTTGATGGATGCGTTTTTGCTCTGGAGTGCATTGTTCTCGGCTTCCAGTGTGGCCATCTTGTCTGAGTTTTGTTGCATGAGAGTGGTCAGAGCCTCCAGTCTAGCCTCGAGGCCGGACTTAGCGTTGTCCAAAGGGTCAGCCATGGAAAATTCCTCTACGTAGCAAGGTTCGTCGAGCTGAATGATTGCTAGAGGCCCCACGGTGGGTGCCAAACTGTAGACGTAAAAATCTACCTATACAGAATGGGGGTCTGATCCCATGAGGTTGAGGCCACTAGCGATCCGCTACATCTGCACACATAGAGAAACAAGCATGAAGCGAACGGGAAACACCGGGGTGGTGTTTGTCGTAGGCATTCCGACACTCAAGTCAGCAAGGCTGAAAGAAGCTAGTATAGTGAGGGCTAGGGAGTAGAGACATTACTGAAAGTCTAGTCGGGGACTGTGACTATGGCAGTGATGTGAAGCTCTCAAGTAGGAGCTTCGGGTGTGAAGGTGTAATGTAATCTAATCTCCCTTGTGAGAGGGCTAGCCTCTGCTTATATAGTGACTGTCTGGTCTCCCAGTCCTGGTGGGAGTAGGAGTCCTAGTGTGACTCTGATACAAACCCTAGAGGAATTAGGGCAGTGGTGAGCTGTCTTACCAGTGTTCGAATATGAAGGTGATCCCGAACAGGAAAGTGACCTGAACAGGAAGGTGACCTCGAATAGGAGACTAGTCTGGAATAGGAAAGTGATATGTGGGTGCCGTGGGACTCTAGACTTGCTCATAGGTCAAGGAAGTGAAATGGGATTTGGAGGCCCGGACCTGATGGTTTAGGCTGACTGTATCTTGTATCAAATGGGCCTAATCCGAATAGGGCCGCATCGGGATTGGGCCTGGTCTCTTCCTCATTCAGTCTCGTTTTCCTATTTGGGCCAAGGACGATTTTTGGCCCTAACAATGACCAATCTCAAATATGCCGGAGGCAATATGTTTGAGGTTGTTCCTTCTGCAGATGCAGTCTTACTTAAGGTAATTTTGAAGTTATTACTCCCAATATCTTCTTCAACGTAATATTTTTCTATCCTTGATAATATTTATTAGTTGTTGTTTCATGTTTGAAAAATTTTACTGACGTGGTGATTGATAAGAAGTGGATATTACACGATTGGAGCGATGAAGAATGCGTGATGATTCTGAAGAAATGTAAGGAAGCGATTACAAGCAACGGGAAGATGGGGAAAGTGATTATAATAGACATGTTGGTAGAGAAGAAAGAAGGGGATGATGAGTCGACTGAAACGCAACTCTTCTTTGACATGATGATGATGGTGTTGGTTACAGGGAAAAAGCGAGATGAGAAAGAGTGGGCCAAGCTTCTCCTGGAAGCTGGTTTCACTCGCTATAAAATAACCCCAATATTAGGTTAAGGATCTCTCCTTGAAGTTTATCCTTGAGAAACTGGCTAGTTTTTTTCCATGAAAACTTGTTCTGGTTTGTGATCAGAGTGTATTATTTTGCAATATTTAAAGAGTGCTGTGTTGAGAAAAAGTATTTTATTTTAGATCTGTGTTTTTAATTTAATTCATGCATTCTAATGAGTGGAAATGTTATATGAAATAAATTCAAGCAATAATTACCGATTTTGAGTTTTTGTTTTCCATTACTGATCCAAAATCCCTTTATTTACTAATATTAGGATTGATATTAGAATAATTAAAAAGATCTCCATACAATTGTTATACATCTACTTAATTTATGTAATTAATACTATTCTGAAGATGCAACGTAGTGAAAAGGATTAATAGAATATATACAAACTTACTTGGACAAATTGATATATTTAAATATAACTGAATGTCTTAAAATTAGAGATAAATTAAATAAACTAAAATAATTTGTTAACATATAGGATTGTCACATTAATTATTAAGAAACAGTTTAAACTCATCTACATCAACTTGTGTGATTAATTTTTATACATTACATTATTCATAATAAAAGTTCTGAGTGAAACAATCAATAACTACCCTAATATATTATGTGAATTCTTATGACAAAATCAAACTAATACTTTAATTATTAATTAATTAATTAGAGTTTTAAATATGTATGAGACTTAATTATTGCATATATACGACTGTTATGGAGACCATTATAGTCCCACCCTAACTAGATTAAAAAAAAAGTAGAGCCACACAGATCGAATCAATCGGCCTTGAGGTCATTTCGATGCACCAGAAAGATACATTCACTGAAGGTTATACACCGAATTCATGCATCGAATGCGTGGTAAATTCCTAATCGTCGATTAATATTAAGTTAAAATTAATCAACGGTTAGGATTTTACCACGTCATTAAATTCGGTGCACTACTTCGGTGACTGTAGCATTACTCTTCGATGCACTATTCTTAATAATTGATGTGCACGTTTAACTCATTTTAGATAACCAGTCCAATCATCATCATGCATCGTTTCTATATCAATTTAATAAATTCAATTAGTTAGGTTGTGTATGTTTCCCTATTAAAACCTATTATCTTATATTTAAAAAAAAAAGCATTTTAATATTCTCAAAATTCAATCATATTATACTCAAAAATTTTCCTCAATGAAAGCTTTAAAATTAATAAAAACATTATCACCTTTCTCAATAAAAGTTCTAAAATTAACCAAAAAAAATCATCCATCCAAGCCACTACAGTCTCCACTATAGCCACCTTGTGGATCCAAGTGTCAGGCTATAAAGTTAAGGGCTTATTGTAAAAGTGCCAAAGTGATGTCGTTTCAATAAAGTTAACTACTTTGTTGCTACTGTATATAAAGCAGTCTGTAATAAGCTTTTGTTTTAATGAATTAGTTTGCAGTTCACGCTATTTCCTCTGTTTTTCTTTATTAAATTGTAGTTTAGAAATTTTCTTCAAATTCCTTCAAGATTCACATGGTATCAGAGCCCATCGACTAACTGTCAATGGCGAATTCCTCTGATTCTGATCAGTCAGTGAAATCAGGGACTAACATGCTTCATAGCTCATCCAGCTCATTTACGTCTGCCTTTCCTTCTAGCCTCCAAGTTGTAAGCCCTAAGTTGACAAGAGACAATTACAAGGACAACTATAGATTCTGGAAATCGAAAGTTTTATCGGCAGTTAGAGCTCATGAGTTTGAAGACCACTTAACAGGTTTAGTTCCCTGCTCTACTCCACTAATTGATAATGAGAATGAAACCACTTCAGAAACAGGAGAAATTAAGGGCAAGAAATTTAGTTAATCCAGCATATGTAGCTTGGAAAAGGATTGATAAATTTCTGATTACTTGGTTGCTAGCATCAATATCCGAATGTATGTTTAGCTATGTGCCCAAGTGTCCGATATCTAATGCTATTTGGCTCACTCTTGAGCATGAATTCTTAAATGACTCTAAGGCAAGAGCTTTGCATCTTAAAAACCTTCTACAAAACACTCAAAAAGGGAACTTAACTTTTAGTGAATATGTGAAAAAGATGAAAGGTATAGTTGAGAATTTATCGGCAAGTGGACAGTTGATTTCTGATGAAGATTTGTTGCAACTGATTCTTGATGGTCTTGGTCCAAAGTTTGATGCTGTCATCGTCAACTTAACTTTTAGGATTGAGTCTAAATTTGATTCTGTTTCATTACAAGAGGCACAATACTTGCTTCAAAAGTATGAGATGCGAATTGAGAAATTTAATTCCCTTGACTTCTCAAATAGTGTCGTCCATATTATTGCCACTAATAATTTAGGCAGCTCAACATCCTATTCTACTCTCCACAATAACACAGTGCCCAACACAATGTCCACTAATAACCCTTCCCTATTACCAAATACGCCACTACCATCTTCCTCTGTTCCAAATATACCAAATCATTCCTTTACACCTCAACATTACCCTCCAAATTATCTTACACCTCAACATTACCCTCCAAATTATCACTCTCAGATTCTTGCTTCCAATACGGGAGTTTTACCTTCCATTAATCCCTATCCAACTTCAACTCACATAGGACAGTATGGAAGTCCTTTTTCTGGTAACAACACCCCTGGTTTTCCTCAAATTGGAAGAGGAAGAGGTAGAGGAAATAATAGAGGCGGACCAGGTTTGTCAAGTGTGTAGTAAAGTTGGACACACTGTTGTCCAATGTTACCATAGGCATAATTCATCATACAATGGTGCACCTCCCTACTCTAGGAGGTCAAAGTGGGAATCTTGGTCAGCTCCAAAGTTTACCTACTTACTCAAGAGGACAAATTAATAGTCCTGGTCCATTTCAGCCTCATAATAGACCATCTTATCCTCTTATCTCTAGTGGATAGCTTCCAAGTGGACTTCCTTTTATCTCTCCTTATGGAGTGAATCAGGTCTCTGAGCTGAATCATGGTAATTGTCAACAGCAGCAATTTTCTGGGCAACAACAATTGTCAGGACAACAATTTTCTGGAACTACAAGTTCCAATCCTGGTCAATCCGGGTTTACAGTAACTAGTCAGCAACCATCTGGATCAACCCAAGCATATTTTGCTGCTCATCATAACCTACCTGGTTGTGCACATTTTGCTTCTGCAATGACAGCCACACCAGCAGCCACACAAGACCCCGCTTGGTATATGGATTTTGGGGCTACGGATCATGTTACTGCTGACCTAAATCACCTTAATCTTAGCAAGAGCTATGATGGAATAGAGCAGCTACAAGTTGGCAGTGGTGAGTACCTAAATATTTCACATGTTGGCCCTTACATATTTACCTAGTTCCTTACATTCCAAATGTCTTTATTTAAAAAATGTTTTATGCGTACCTAGAATTACCAAAAAATTGCTTAGCATTTCTAAATTTACTAAAGATAACAATGTTATAGTTGAGTTCTCATTTGATTGTTGTGTGGTTAAGAACAAAATCACTAGTAGTATTGCTGCAGGGAGAACTTAAAGTTGGGCTGTATCAGTTGAACCTCCCTTCTGCCCTTACTTCTCAGCCTTCATCAAATTCAGTTTCAACTAAAATTCCTGCACAATCTTCTTTACCTGGTTCTCGGTCCTTTGTGTCGTTAATAGAGTGTAATAAGTTTCCAAGTGCTCTTACTAAATCTGGTTGTCTTTCATCAAGTACTGAGCATTCTCAAAATTCAATACCTCTTAATGTTAGTTCATCACTTTCATTTTTGTCTAATTCTGATATAACGTCTGTAAGTTGTACTGACAGTCACATTACTCCTAATAATGTCAATTGTACACAACAGCCAATCAATAAAAGTACTTTGTGTTCATTGCTTAATCCAATGCATGTTGAATGGTATGAATGATAATGCACATGTTGTGCCTGCTATGAAATGTTATCTACCTATGACCTCTTTGTGCTCATCTAAGAATGATAGTACTTTGAGCAATGTGTTAGCTGCTACTGTAACTAATTCTTTATGTACTGTTGCTGAAGTAAAAAATGCTTTGTGTTCTGATGCTAGTGTTGTTAAGTCTCCAATTGACATTTTAACACCTTCAATTCATACTTCTGCCTTCGCATGTCATGCTGAGTCTATTAAAGATCCTACATCTATGATATGGCATCAAAGATTAGGGCACCCTCATGCTGAAACATTTTCCAAAATCATGCATCATATTCCTTGTACTTCTTTGTCTAAAAATAAACAATTTCTGCTGTAGCCTTTTGTGATGATTGCTTACTTGGAAAAATGCATAAAAATCATTTTCCAGCCTCTCACTCAAGGGCCACTGAACCACTTGCTCTTGTGCATAGTGATGTTTGGGGAGTCTGCACCTTTAAGCTCTTTAGAGGGATTTAGGTACTACGTTCAGTTCATAGATGATTTTAGTAGGTATACTTGGCTGTTTCCGTTAAGAACAAAGGCTGAAGTTGCATCTGTTTTCATTCGATTTCATCATTTAGTTGAAAGGCAATTTGGATACAAACTTAAATGTCTTCAGTCAGACCAAGGGGGAGAGTATAAAGGCTTGGTCTCATATCTTACTAAGGTTGGTATTCAATTTTGATATTCATGTGCATATGTGCATCAACAAAATGGCCGTAGTGAAAGAAAACATAGGCATGTTGTTGAGACTGGTTTAACATTGCTTGCACATGCATCTATGCCTATGAATCTTTGGTGGTGTGCATTCAATATAGCTGTATTCTTTATAAATCGTATGCCATCATCTGTTTTATATTTTAATTCTCCATATCAAATTTTATTTGGAAGATTGCCTTTGTACTCTACATTGAAAGTTTTTGGCTGTGCTTGTTTTCCCTACTTAAGGGATTTTAATTCTCATAAATTCAGCCTACATTCCTCCAAGTGTGTTTTCATAGGGTATAGTCTTATTCACAAGGGTTATAAATATATGAATTCTAATGGAAAAGTCTATATTACACCCAATGTTAAATTTAATGAGGTAGAGTTCCCTTATGCACATGATTTTGGCAATTCCACCTCATCACCTATCCATACAGCTTTACCTGAACATAGGCCCTCCAGTTTTCCCTTTGTCTCCTCCATGCAGAGCTCTAGGTCAATTGATACAGCACCTCCAACTCAAAAGTCTCCAGCAGTGTTATGTTCTTTGCCAAGTCCACCACTGTCAATTGGAAAGGGTACTTCTTCTACAACATTTGTTATACCCTTCACACATCAAACACTACCTACATAATCAGTTCACCATTCCTGAACAATCTGCACTACATAAGTCACCTCCTATAAACACCTATTACATCCTCCACATCAGATATTTCCTTACACAATCAGTCCACCACTCCTGAGCAGTCTTCCCCATCCCAAACACCTTCTTTCTCATCATCATCATTCCCACACACTTTAGCTGGTCTCCCTAACACTCCTCATAATCTTCTTCCTTGCACCTTAGAAGTCGATTTAACCTCTTCTCAGTTTCTGTCCTCTCCTACAATATCAGAAACTTCATTACCACCCTGCCATCTTCAAGTTGACTTGACTTCCTCACAGTTTTCTTCTAAGACTCAAGATGTTTCAGCTCTCACAAATGTGCATCCAATGATTACTAGATCCAAGGCAGCTCCAAACAAAACTGTCCTTATTACTATTCCAGGAGTCTCTATCAAAGCTGAACCTACTTCAGTGAAAGAGGCCTTAAGAAGTGAAGAATGGAAAGAGGCAATGCAAGCTGAATTTAATGCATTAGTAAAGAATGATACCTGGATACTTGTTCCTATGACCAATGATTTACATGTTGTTGGCAACAAATGGGTTTTCCGGACTAAGTATAATGCTGATAGTAGTCTTCAAAAATATAAGGCTAGACTTGTAGCTAAGGGATTCCAACAAACACCGGGGCTGGATTATTTTGAAACTTTCAGCCCTGTTATAAAGTCCCTCCACTATTCGGATTATCCTAACTCTTGCTATGACTTATGGTTGGGATATCAAGCAAATAGATATTAACAATGCATTCCTAAATGGAACTCTTAGTGAAACAGTCTTTATGTATCAACCTGAGGGTTTTGAAAATCCTGAGGGTTTTGAAAATCTTTCTTTCCGTGGTCATGTTTGCCAACTTAAGAAAGCCCTTTATGGCCTCAAACAAGCCCCAAGAACTTGGTATGAAAAGCTAAAACAAGCTCTTTTGGATAAGCATTTTCAAAATTCTGTGTCAAATACCAGTTTATTCACCTACAAACTTGAACAACTGCATGATTTACATCCTTATCTATGTTGATGATATTTTGATCACTGGTGGACATCCTACTTTTATTCAAAACCTGGTTCAAGACTTAAATGCTCAGTTTAGTCTTAAAGATCTTGGTTCAATACATTATTTTCTTGGTATTGAAGCTACTAGGACAGCTCATGGTATTCATCTGAGGCAAGCCAAGTACGTTTCTAATCTTCTTGCCAAAACAAGAATGTTAGAAGCAAATGTATGTACTACACCTATGGCAGTTGGTATCAAGCTACAGACATCGAGGCAAGTATGTTTCTGATCTTCTTGCCAAAACAAGAATGTTAGAAGCAAATGTATGTACTACACCTATGGTAGTTGGTATCAAACTGTTTTCTACTGACAGCATTGCTTTTCAGGATCCTAGCTTGTATAGAAGTACAATTGGGGCTCTTCAATATCTCACTCTAACAAGGCCTGACATCAGCTACACAGTCAATAAGTTGATTCAATTTCTTCAGGCCCCCACTGAATTGCAATGGCAAGCCTGCAAAAGAGTATTACAATATCTAAAGGGAACTCAAGATCATGGTCTTCAATTTAAACCAGTTGCTTCTTTGAGTGTTGAATGTTATGCAAACGCTGATTGGGGAAGTAATATAGATGATCGCAGATCCACTAGTGGTTATTGTGTCTATCTAGGGTCCTAATCTTATACAATGGAGTTCAAGAAAACAAAGAGTTGTAGCCTTATCCTCTATTGAAGCAGAATATAGGGCCCTTGTGCATACAACCACTAAAATTGCTTAGTTGAAAAGCATGTTCGCTGAGTTGGGAATACCTTTAAACACTTCTCCTATCATATGGTGTGATAATGTTAATGCAGGAGCTTTAGCAGCAAATCCTATCTTTCATGCTCATACTAAGCATATTGAAATCGATGCCCATTACATTAGAGACCAGGTTATTGGGAAGAAGCTGGTTGTCCAGTATGTTCCTTCTAAGGATGCAAATTGTCGACATCCTTACTAAGGCTTTATCTGCCTCTCAATTTCAGTTGTTAAAAGACAAATTGACTGTTGTTGCTCCTATAATTGTTTCTATAGCTTAATCAGTCAGGCTTTAGCCTTATATGACGTAAAAAAAACACTGCAGTTGCATCTTTGCTAAATGGAGTACCTGGTGTAAGAATGCAAAAGACTGTAGTTGTGCTGTATTCAAAATTTCTGCTATAGTTTGTTGTCGACTGATGGAACTGTCTGCTGTGATCTGTTGTAGCCTACTGTAGTTTGTTGTAGTTACATTCTTTGACTAATGGAAATGATCTTCTGTAGCTGTATTCTTTGACTGATGGAAATGGTCTGCTGTAGTCTGTTGTAGTTTGTTGTAGTTGCATTCTTTGACTGATGGAAATGGTCTGCTATAGTCTGCTGAAATCTACTATAGTTGAATTCTTTGGCTAATGGAAATGGTCTGCTATAATCTGCTGTACTCTGTTGTAGTCTACTGTTGTTGCATTCTGATAAACCAGCAGTGCATAAAGTCTACAACCGTAAGGGGCACAAAAGACATTAGAAAGGTTGTTAAGGGAGTAGGGACCACAAAGAATAGGTGTCATAGATAGGAGTCTGTTGGGAGAACACAAATTGTGTGTGAGGGTAATTGTGGAAAGAGGATTAGTATATATTCAGGGAGAGTAGTATTATCAAACATCTGGACTTTTGTTGATAAAAGAGTGGAGGCTCCTGGCTCCTCGAAACGCCAGGGTTTATGTTCAGTTTTTATTCTATCTTGCATTTGCTTCAGTTTTATTCAAGTATTTGACTAATACAAATATTGTTGGAATTCCCCTTGCTGTTCGGATATATTTTTGGTTGTGGATTGGTTGTATGTTGGTCTATTTTGTGTGAGAATTACTGTTGGTTGGTTGTGAAATTGATTAATCTGCAGGTGTTCGTATCAAATTGGTATCAGAGCTGAGGTTGGGGAATGGTAAAATCCAAAATGGAGAATAGGATGGATAGTGTGGAGAAAGAGATGAACACAGTAAAGG
Organism: Pistacia atlantica; assembly: GCA_026229545.1. NCBI lineage: Eukaryota > Viridiplantae > Streptophyta > Magnoliopsida > Sapindales > Anacardiaceae > Pistacia > Pistacia atlantica. The sequence continues at coordinate 15,568,196 of CM047897.1, read as the reverse complement.
ATGATATAGGATCCTTGAAAATTGACATGGGTAGTGTAAAAGAGTATTTGACAGAAATGAGGGAGTTATTGCGCATGAGAGAAGAGAGGGAAGGTAGAAGAGAACAAGAAAGAGAGAAATCATCATCATCGGCAGGAAACCAGAATACCAGTAGTGAAAGGGAAACAGATCGGGAAGACAGTAGGAAAGACGAAAAGAGAAACACCCGAAAGTTGGAGTTACCCATCTTTAATGGTGAAGATCCATTTGGATGGTCATTCAGAGCAGATCGCTACTTCACCATCAACCGTTATCAGGAGACAGAAATGGTGGAAGCAGCAGCAGTTTGCATGGAGGGTAGAGCATTGAGCTGGTATCAATGGGTTGAATCCAGAGCACCTTTTCAGTCGTGGGAAGCCTTCAAAACAGCATTGATTGATCGTTTTCGTCCATCATTTAAGGGGTCGGCATATGAGGCTTTAGTAGCCTTGAAACAAGATGGAACAGTCACAGAATATAGGGAAATGTTTGAAACTAACGCGGCGCCATTGAAGGATCTGGGTGAAGATCTGCTGAAGGGAATATTTGCGAATGGGTTAAAAGAAGAAATTAAAGCCGAATTGAGACTAAGTCAGCCAACTTCCTTGTTTGGGCTGATGGACCAGGCCCATAGAGTAGAAGAGAGAAATTGGGTGTTAGAGCAAAATAGGCCCAAAACCATTAAGAATCAAATGACCAAGGGGGAGCCTTATTCACGGGTCAGTTCTGCCCCAGAACACTTACGTTCCAACTGGTGGAACGCCAACGTCAGACCTCCAGACCCATCGTCATTTTCGACAAATCCCAGCAAGATTTCAGAGCGAAGGGAGAAGTCGAGTGCGTAGGGGTCACGTGTCGACAACGGAACGACTTCTCCGATCGATGCCGAAATCCAGTACAAGCGAGAGCGTGGACTATGTTATCGCTGTGACGAAAAATTTGGACCAAATCACAGGTGTAAAAACAGATCTCTGCAAGTTTTGTTACTCCTGGATGACGAAGACCCAAACCCACCGGAAGTTGAGACAGAAACAGACGAAGAACCCATCGGTGAAGGTAAATCCCTAGCTCTTTCGATGAACTCCATCATGGGTATTTCATCGGGAAAAACTTTGAAATTGAAGGGGGAGATTGGGAATGAGAGTGTGGTGGTTTTGGTGGATAGTGGGGCCTCCCACAATTTTGTGTCCCATGAGGTCGTCCAGAAGCTAGGGCTGAAGGTGGATGAAGGAAGGCCTTTTGGAGTAATGGTTGGGGATGGGTGTACCATTCGGGGAAAAGGGATTTGTAAAGCAGTAAGGTTGAAGCTTCAGGAAATTGAGTTACAGCAGGATTTTTTTCCCTTCGAATTAGGAGGTGCCGACGTGGTGTTGGGAGTAACATGGTTGAGTAGTTTGGGGGATGTAAGCGCTAATTGGCAGAGGTTAACTATGGAATTTAACTGGGCAGGGAAGAGGGTGATATTGCGTGGGGATCCCTTATTGGTAAAGACTGAGGTCTCACTGAAAGCGATGGTCCGATCTGTACAGGCTGCTGGAACGGTTATGTAGTGGAGTTTGGAGCCATAGGATTGAAGGAAGAGACAGTGCAAGAGGAAATAGACCCGGGTTTATTAGAGGTGATAGATAGTTATCCCCAATTGTTTGACCAAAATCCTAAATTGCCACCCCGTAGAGCTCAGGATCATACCATAGAACTTCAACCAGGGTCCAAACCACCCAATATCCGACCATACAAATACCCGTACTTTCAGAAGAATGAAATCGAGCGGCTCGTTGGGGAAATGTTGACTGCGGGAATTATCCAGCCTAGTGTGAGCCCGTACGCTAGTCCTGTCCTATTAGTTAAAAAGAAGGATGGGAGTTGGCGGTTTTGTGTGGATTACCGAGCCCTAAATGATATTACAATCCCCGATAAGTTTCCAATACCGACCATTGAAGAATTACTTGATGAATTAGCCGGGGCAACCATTTTCACAAAGTTGGACCTTAAGTCAGGGTACCATCAAATTAGGGTGCGAGAGGTTGATGTCCCAAAAACAGCCTTCCGCACACATGAGGGGCATTACGAGTTCCTGGTGATGCCTTTCGGACTCACTAATGCACCCTCAACGTTTCAAGCTTTAATGAACTCAGTATTTAGACCTTTTCTTCGAAAGTTCATCCTGGTCTTCTTTGATGACATCTTAGTGTATAGCCCCTGCATATCCACACACATCCAGCATTTACAACTAACCTTTCAGATTTTGCAGGAACACGAGCTGGTGGTTAACAAGAAAAAATGCTCGTTTGGCCAGTCTAAGCTGGAATATTTGGGTCATATGGTTTCAAAAAAAGGAGTAGAGGCAGATCCGAAAAAGATTGAAGCCATGGTATCCTGGCCGCGACCGGTGAATGTGAAAGGACTGAGGGGCTTCCTTGGGTTGACAGGTTATTATCGGAGGTTCGTAAAAGGGTACGGATCAATCGCGCAGCCCCTTACTCAGTTACTAAAAAAGGATTCCTTTATTTGGGATGACTCAGATCAATCAGCTTTTGATAGGCTCAAGGAAGCCATGACCTCCGTACCAGTCTTGACAGTTCCAGATTTCACACGGCCCTTTGAAATTCAGACCGACGCATCCGGCAGAGGTCTTGGGGCTGTTTTGGTGCAACAGGCTCGACCTATAGCTTTCCTCAGCAAGGCATTCTCCCCTACAGCTAAGCTAAAATCAGTTTATGAGCGTGAATTGATGGCCATTGTTTTTGCAGTCAAGAAATGGAGTCATTATTTACTTGGCAGAAAATTCGTAATCAAGACTGACCAGTGCAGCCTCCAGTTTTTAACGGACCAAAGATCAAAAACTCCAGAGCAACACAAATGGATATCCAAGCTGATGGGTTTTACTTTTGAAATACAGTACTATCCAGGGGCTTCCAACCGAGTGGCAGACGCTCTTTCAAGAAGGGAAGAGGGGACAGATTTGGCACACCTTTCAGCCTTTTCTACGGTACAATTTTCAGAATATGAGGAGATGGCCTCGGAGGCACAAACAGATCCGAAACTTAGGGAAATCATTCAAGACCTTCTCCGGGATGCTTCAATCGATCCCAACTACTTTCTGCATAGGCTGCCTATTTTATAAGGGCAGCGGTGCATTCCAAAAAGGTCTAGATTTGTGTCCAAAATAATGGCTGAGTTCCATCAGAGTCCTAGTGGAGGCCATTCAGGTTTCTTCAGAACATACAAGAGAATATCTGCAGTAGTTTATTGGGAGGGCATCCGGGGAGACATACAAAACTACATTAAAGCTTGCGTCACCTGTCAAATTAATAAACAGTCATCATTAAAACCTACTGGACTCCTCCAGCCCCTTCCCATTCCAGAACAGGTTTTTGAGGATCTCTCTATGGATTTCATCGGGGGACTGCCACGTTCGAAGGGAGTAGATACTATTTTTGTTGTTGTGGACCGCCTGACCAAGTATAGCCATTTTTTTAGTCTTGGTCACCCCTACAATGCAAAGGATGTCGCTGCCATATTCGTTAAGGAAGTGGTCCGATTACACGGGTTCCCGAACTCCATTGTTTCTGACAGAGACAAACTCTTTATGAGCGCAAAAGGCGAGGAGTCGTTCAAGGCGCCGCAGACTGCTCAAGTTCAGGCCGGCGGCTTATCATCCGCAGACCGATGGGCAAACGGAGGTGGTAAATCGGTGCCTCGAAGCGTATCTCCGCTGTTTCTGCAGTTCTCATCCGAAACAGTGGCCTCTGTGGCTTGCTTGGGCCGAATACTGGTATAATACAACCTATCATGGCTCCATCCGCATGACTCCCTTCAAGGCCCTCTATGGACGCGACCCCCCCATCCTTTTAAAATTCACAGACTGCCCTTCAACCGTGGAAGATGTCAATGTTCAAATAATCTGCGCAATGCCATGTTAAAGGAGCTTAAGGACAATTTAGTCGTGGCTCAAGCTCGCATGAAACACAATGCTGACCTCCATCGACGAGATGACTGCTTCCAGCCTGATGACTCAGTTTTCTGAAGTTACAACCCTACAGATTTAAGTCACTTGCCCAGAAAGTGAATGAAAAACTTAGTCCCCGTTTTTATGGTCCTTACCCTGTGTTGGAACGCATTGGACCAGTGGCTTATAAATTGGATTTGCCCCCACAGCCCGTATTCATCCTGTCTTCCATATTTCGCAGCTGAAGAGGAGCTTACACCAATCGGTACCTATCCAACCCTTACCAGAATCACTCTCTGAAGACATGGAATTAATGGTTCAGCCAGACACAGTCATCTCTATGCGCACTCTCTTAGATGGGTCTAAAGAAGTTCTCATCAAATGGCAGCACTTACCTGATTTTGAAGCCACCTGGGAACCATATGAAGTAATTAAAATGCAGTTTCCTCAGTTTCACCTTGAGGACAAGGTGGCTCTTCAAGGGGGGTATTGATAAACCAGCAGTGCATAAAGTCTACAACCGTAAGGGGCACAAAAGACATTAGAAAGGTTGTTAAGGGAGTAGGGACCACAAAGAATAGGTGTCATAGATAGGAGTCTGTTGGGAGAACACAAATTGTGTGTGAGGGTAATTGTGGAAAGAGGATTAGTATATATTCAGGGAGAGTAGTATTATCAAACATCTGGACTTTTGTTGATAAAAGAGTGGAGGCTCCTGGCTCCTCGAAACGCTAGGGTTTATGTTCAGTTTTTATTCTATCTTGCATTTGCTTCAGTTTTATTCAAGTATTTGACTAATACAAATATTGTTGGAATTCCCCTTTCTGTTCGGATATATTTTTGGTTGTGGATTGGTTGTATGTTGGTCTATTTTGTGTGAGAATTACTGTTGGTTGGTTGTGAAATTGATTAATCTGCAGGTGTTCGTATCACATTCTTTGGCTAATGGAAATGGTCTACTATAGTCTGCTATTGTTGCATTCTTTGGCCAATGGAAATGGTTTGCTGAAGCTGCATTTTTGCTGAGAATGTTAGAGTTGGTTTTTGGTTGCTGATTAAAAGCAAAAGGTGTGCACTGAGAAGTTCCATTCTTCTGTTGAATTTTTTTTTAGTAATGAAAATGGTGTCCTGAAGCTGCATTTCTTTACTGAGAATGTAGTTTTTTGTTTTTGTTTTTGTTTTTGGTTGTTGATTAAAAGCAAAGGTGTGAACTGAGAAGTTCCTTCTTCTGTTGAGTTTTTTTTTGTTACTAAATTCACATGATATGATTGATTAAAGAGTTGAGAAAGAGTTGAGAAGTTGAAGTCATGTACTGCAGTAATTAACAGCAGAGCAGATTTTTCTTAAGAATGAGGAGCTGAAGATGTGTACTGATACTGATATGAATTTGACACTGTGGAATAATTGACATTTTGAACCATTGCAAGATAGGAGAGACTCTTGGCTTGGTTTCAGGGGAACTGTGAATAAAGAAGTCAGACTGTGAAGTGAAGAAAGCTAAGAAGTCAGGTTTGCAAAGAATAGACCTTGGCTTGGTTTCAGGGGGAATGTGGATCCAAGTGTCAGCCTATAAAGTTAAGAGCCTATTGTAAAAGTGCCAAAGTGATGTCGTTTCAATAAAGTTAACTACTCAGCTGCTGCGGTATATAAAGCAGTCTGTAATAAGCTTTTGTTTTAATGAATCAGTTTGCAGTTCACACTATTTCCTCTGTTTTTCTTTATTAAACTTAGTTTAGAAATTTTCTTCAAATTCCTTCAAGATTCACACATTGGACACTTAGGTAGATCTATCCATTTCCAATAAGATCTATCATAAATTTGGTTAAAAATAATCAGATTTATTATCAAAGATCTAACTGTTGTAACTCAATTTAATTTTTTCAAAAATATTATTCTAATTACTCAAACAAACACATTCTCAACTTTTATGAAAAGGACAAAAACAATGAGTTAATAGTTTAATTGTGCTTCTTTTCTCTCCAAATTTTCCAATATCAATTAACTTTTATGAAATGAACAAAAACGGTGAGTCAAGATCTCCAAATTAGATTGGACAGTTGAATAAATATTGTGAAAGATCACAATAATTTCGGGACTTTTAATGTTAGATTGGACAGTTGATTAAATATTGCGAAAGATCACAATAATTTTCGGGACTTTTAATGTTAGATTGGACAGTTGATTAAATATTGCGAAAGATCACAATAATTTCGTGTTAGATTAGTTGTCATCTTTTCTTTAACGTTTGTCAAAGAATTAATTAGAATTTATTAAGGGAATTTTATCACAGACAAGATCTTGCAAATCTCAAAACAGCGGCATCATGTAAGCACTAAGCACCAAAACCCCACATGAACTAAGTCTAGAATATATATATATATATATATATATATATATATATATATATATATATATATATATATATATATATATATAATTTTTTTCTGGCACATCTATATAGTAAGGAATCACCTCTTTTAAATTGTATATATCTTTTTTAATTAAAATTTTAAGAGTCCCACTTGCCCTATTTTCCTCATCCACAATTTACTTGATAAATTGGCTTGAGCCACATAATTTAATTATTATATAAAAAGTACCCCACCAAAGGGAAATTGGATATAAATCACATGAATGTCATTTTAAAAATTAAAACAGTAAATCTTTTTTATTTAAAAACATGTAAAAGATGATGAAATATATAAGTAAATAATATCAAGCCATGGGCCAAGGAACATACAGAGGAGATTTAGTTTCGCGGCGCAGCTGAAAATTATTATAAAAGAAGATATTATAATGCCCCTATTTCAATCCCTATTCGAACCTCATCCTGATTGCCATAGGTTATTATGTAAAATTACTTATTTTTACTTTATAATGATAATATGATTAAGGAGATAAGATGAAAGATGAAGTAAGGAGGATGAAAGTGTAAAAAGAGATGGATATGGCTAGGGATGAGACACGGGCGGAGTAGCTCGCGAGCTACTCGGGCTCGGCTCGTCGTACGCTCGAGTTCGACTCGAAACCAAGCTCAACTCGAATCGAACTCGGCTCGTTACTGTTTACGAGCTCAAGGTCAAGCAGCTCATAAACAGTAACGGGCCGAGTTCGATTCGAGTTGAGCTCGGCTCGTCGAGCTCACGAGCTTAAACAAGCTTTGAGGGCCAATTTGCAAGATTTCAAAAAGTTTTATTTTTAAGTTATCAAAATTACAAACAACACCCATGACCCTCATTCACAGACAAAACAATAAACCTACTTCAAAGCTCAAACAGAAACTCAAAACCCATTTGAGATTTTTTCTTTCGGCTTCAAAAATCCAACTTCATTCATCTTCTCTTTCACCTTTATTCATCCTCGGCTCCATTTAAGCTTAGAATGTGAAAAAAATAATGAAGGAGAAAATCTGAAGGAGCGGAAGAAGAAAGAGAAGAGGAGGTGAGAACAGGGAAGAGAATATGGAAGAAGTAAAGTAGAAAAAGAAGAGAATAGAGAGAAAAGAAAAAAAGACGAAGGAGAAGATCTAAGAAGTAAGAAAAGAAAAGAGAATAAGGCAGAAAGAGAAGAGGACGGGGAGAAAGAGAGAAAAAAAACAAATGAGATGACAAAATGAGGTGATAGGTGAAAAGAAGATAGAGAAAATGAGGGAGAAATAAAAAAAAAAATGAAGGTGATAAGTTGATAGGTGAAAAGGAAAAAAGAAAGAACAAAATATCATATTTTAGTACTGAGCTCCATTAAGTAAGCTCGAGCTCGAGCTCCAGTGCACCTTTACAGTACCAAGCTTAATCTCGAACACGAATATTGAAACTTGATTGAGCTCAAATTCAAGTTTGATACTGTTTAACAGTACCAAGCTTAATCTCGAACACGAATATTGAAACTTGATTGAGCTCAAATTCAAGTTTGATACTGTTTATCACAAGCTAAGTTGGAGTATCGAAATACTTGACTCGGCTCTTATACAATCCCTAAATTTATTATGAGCTCCCATTCCAATTGTATGAGAGAGAAAAAATCTCCATATACTTTTAGATGCCCACTGTAAAGGCTTAAGTAGCCTTCAAAATATCTTGAAGAAAATTAAAGAGAGAAACATTATCTTTATCCTAATACTGTCATTTGCCGTTCATGAACTGACACATACAGTATTCAATTAATGACCTTCATTATGGTTTCCATGGCTAAAGGGTCCACACCATCATTTTACAACTTGAACTTCTTGTTGGTCATCTCTTTTGTGCATTTACCATCTCAAAATAAAACATCTTTCAAAGTCGCAACTTTGAGGTTCCGATACCACTTATTATCTACAATATTTACGTACAAACAAAAATAATTTATTATAATTTCATAAATATAATATATAACATTACACAAAACGGTCAATTTAATACAAAATTGGATGGAGCAAAAACAATCTTAATTTTTAATCATGCTCAATTCAGTAGTTAAAACAAAAATAAGTAAAAATAATCTCAATTTTTAAGACACTCTATTGATAATGTTTAATAACCTTACATTAAATACTTTGTATGTTTTCATATTCTCTCGTAACTTTAAATTAGGTTCTCAATTTTATATTTAAAAGTACTATATAAAATATTTTATTTTTCCCTAATACAATTCATATTTCAATTATTGATAGGAGCTTATAATTCTATTCCTTATTTATAATTATATTTTTTATTAAATAATTTTCTTAAAAGTATATAATTTTACATCAAACGAAAAGTCAATTACAATATCCCAAAAAAAATTAATGTTTTATGTAGTGCATAATTAAAATGTGATATTTTCTCAAATGCTTGTTGCATGTCTACAATTTCAGTACATTTTCCTAGATAACTCCTTTTCTGGGTCACTTCCTGGGTGGGTCGGTTACTAAAACATTGCTATATATAGACCTCAATATCTTACACAAATCACACAAACAATTATAAGTGGCCTAGGAATAAGCTTAGATAGATCCTAAAGATGCATTTGGTGAATGGAGAACATGATAGCGAGCTTCTCCAAGCTCAAGCTCATGTTTGGAACCACATTTTCAGCTTCATAAATTCCATGTCTCTTAAATGCGCTATTCAATTAGGCATACCAGATGCAATCCACTACCATGGAAAACCCATGACCCTTAACCAGCTGATTACTGCCTTACCAGTTCACCCCTCCAAAACCCTCTTTGTCTACCGCCTCATGCGTATTTTAACTCACTCTGGTTTCTTCACATTACAAAAAGGTTAGTGAAAATGGTGAAGAAGAAGAGTACGTTTATGCTATCACCACTTCTTCACTACTCCTCCTTAAGGACAGCCCCTTGAGTGTAAGTCCTTTTCTTATGGCTATGCTCAATCCTGTGTTAACAACACCATGGCATCCATCTCAGCACTTGGTTTCAAAACGGTGATTCTACTCCTTTCGATACAGCTCACGGGAAGAAATTTTGGGAGTATGCTGAGAAAGAGCCAAAGGTTAACCATCTTTTCAATGAAGCCATGGCTAGTGATGCCCGATTAGTTACTGGCGTGGTGATTGATAAGTGTAAGCATGTGTTCAAGGGACTGAAGTCGTTGATCGATGTTGGTGGTGGCACTGGAACGGTGGCTAAGGCCATTGCTAAAGCTTTTCCCAACTTGGAATGCACTGTATATGATCTTCCACATGTGGTTGCTGACATGCAAAGCCATGACAATCTCAAATATGCCGGAGGCAATATGTTTGAGGCTGTTCCTTCTGCAGATGCAGTCTTACTTAAGGTAATTTTGAAGTTATTACTCTCAGTCTCTTCTTCAACGTAATATTTTTTCTATCCTTGATAATATTTATTAGTTGTTGTTTCATGTTTGAAAAATTTTACTGACGTGGTGATTGATAAGTAGTGGATATTACACGATTGGAGCGATGAAGAATGCGTGAAGATTCTGAAGAAATGTAAGGAAGCGATTACAAGCAACGGGAAGATGGGGAAAGTGATTATAATAGACATGTTGGTAGAGAAGAAAGAAGGGAATGATGAGTCGACTGAAACGCAACTCTACTTTGACATGCTGATGATGGTGTTGGTTACAGGGAAAGAGCGAGATGAGAAAGAATGGGCCAAGCTTTTCCTGGAGGCTGGTTTCACTCGCTATAAAATAAACCCAATATTAGGTTTAAGGTCTCTCATTGAGGTTTATCCTTGAGAAGCTGGCTACCTTTTTTTTCATGAAAACGTGTTCTGGTTTGTGATCAGAGTGTCTATTATTTTGCAATATTTAAAGAGTGCTCTGTGGAGAAAAAGTATTTTATTTTAGATCTGTGTTTTTAATTTAATTAATGCCCTCTAATGAGTGGAAATGTTATATGAAATAAATTCAAGCAATAATTACTGATTTGAGTTTTTGTTTTCCATTAATGATCCAAGATCCCTTTATTCACAAATATTAGGATTAATATTAGAATAATTGAAAAGATCTCCATACAACTGTTATACATCTACTTGATTTATATAATTAATAGTATGCTGTAGTAAAAAGGATTAATAGAATATATACAAACTTACTTAGACAAATTGATATATTTAAATATAACTGAATGTCTTAAAATTAGAGATAAATTAAAATAATTTGTTAACATGGAGGATTGTCACATTAATTTTCAAGAAACAGTTTAAACTCATCTACATCAACTTGTATGATTGATTTTTATGCATTACATTATTCATAATATAAGTTATGAGTAAAGGTGAAAAAGTAATCCGCCCCGCCGCGGGCCGGCATGCTGGGCTCAACCCGCCCGCCAAGAAAGGCGGGCCGGGTTAGGCCCGTCAATTTAGGGAGTGGCTAGCCCAGCCCGGCCCGCCGCCCTAACCCATCAGGTTAGGCACGGTCCGGGCCGGGTTAGCCCGATTTTTTTTTTTTTTGTGTTTTTTTTGTGTTTTTTTTTTTGTTTTTTTAATTTAACTTTTCAAATAAATAATTATAAATATAATTGTTTTTTAGTTAACTTTTCAAATATCAATAATTCAATTCAATTCAATTTTTTTTGTTAACATTTCAAATATTAATTCAATTTTAATACAATAAAATTGTAATATAAGAAAAATTAGACTTATTCATTTATCAAAAAAAAATTACAACAATTATTGCCTCGTTAAAAACCTCACCAAGAAAAACCCAATGAGAGAAAAAACTTGGTAAAGAAAAAAAGAGTGCAATAATTGACAATTAATTTACAAATTACATTTTACAAAACAACTAAATTGGGGGTGGTTCACTAGGACCTCCCTCATCCGTATCATCTATATTACAAAATTGAAATGATTCTACTAAAGCATTGTCGATAACCTCGTATTGATCTTGATGGCGCGATCGCTCCCAATCTCGAAGACATGTGAGGACTTCAATCATTTTTGGAGCAAGTTTAGTCCTCCTTTCATTTAAAATCCTTCCACTTGCACTAAATGTTTGTTCTGGATGAGACGGTTGAGACAGAACAGCGAAAACATCCAAGGCAAGTCTTGATAATACCGGAAAAATACATTTTCGCTCTCCAATACTCTAAGAGATCAAAGTGACCTGTTGAAAACATTTCGGGGGTTGCCAAATATTGTTGAAGTTCATTACTCGCGACTCCATGGAGGACAAGATATTAGTTGTTGTTGTTGTTGGTGGTGGTGCTTCAAGAGGAGGTGTGCTTGGACTCGGGTCCTCTTCGGCCTATTCAAGGTGCATTCTAAGAGAATAAGTCTTCATTTGTTTCTTCAGCACTTCTTCTCGGATATTTCGCCTCTTTTGATCAAGGGTTCCCATACCTGTTTTCATATTGGAAATATACTTCAAAAGACTATTTTTTACCTCTCCTATTTGATTGACATATGATTCGTTTTGTAAATTTTCACTTAAATTGTCAAGACCATTTTTTCTAAACGTGCTAATTTAATTCTAGGATCAAATATAGCACCTAAACAATAAAGAAAAGGAACGGGTCTCCAATATTTCAAAAAAAAAATTTCCATTGCCTTTATTGGTGCATGTAAAATTTCATCATCTTTGTTTTTTTGTAAATAACTCGAAATTTTTATAATTGCATGTATTACCAATGGACTAGTAGGATAATACACACTAGAAAGTTGTAAAGTGGCTTGGTAAAAACATTTGAGAAAAGAATGAAATACTTTAGCTATCTTCCAATCATTTTCTACCAAATGATGATGACCTCTATTATTTGCTACAAAATAACTAATTATATTAGCATAAGGTAAACATGAATCAAGCATTAAATAAGTACTATTCCATCTAACAGGCATATCTAATGCAAAAGTTCTAGGAGACATATTTGATTTTATACAAGCTTCTTGAAATTCAGCATTTCTTTTATTACTACTAGTAATCCAAGCTAAAGATTCCCTAATTCTATCAATATTTTTTTAATTGTTTTCATACCACTTTTCACAATTAAATTAATAACATGACATGCACAACGTTGGTGAAAAAACTTCAAATTATTATATAAAAGATAATTATTTTGAAAAAATTCTATAGCTTTACTATTAGAACTTGCATTATCTAAAGTTAAACTTATCACTTTATCAATAATATCATAATCTTCTAAAACTTCAATAATTTTATTATAGATTTCTAAACCACTATGATCCACATCCATTAATCTAAATCCTAATAAAGATTTATTTAATTTAAATTCATTATCAAAATAATGACTAGTCACACAAATATAATCTTGTGTAGCTCTACCACTCCAAATATCAGCAGTTAAAGCCACACTAATATGACAAGTATGAAATTTATTTTTTAATTCTAATTTCATTTTTTTAAACAATTTTATTAAATCATTTCTAATTGCAGTTTTAGAATAACTTTTAAATCCTGGAAAAAAATGAATTTTGAACAAATCTTTCAAAATATTTATCTTCGCCATATTAATAGGTTGATCGATGCGAGAATATATAAAGCTAACTGCTCCCTATATACATCAGAATTATAACGCCAAGTAGTACCCATATTAGTTATTTGAGTTTGATTGTTTTCTCTATTTCCATGTTGATTAATATGTTTATTAGCATGCCTTTTTAAAGTACTAGTACCATTACTCGAATCACTTTATAAACATTTGCACAATATTTGCATCTTGCTTTCTTGACTTGAACGCCATTTTCTGTCTCGTAAAACTTGTCGAAATGCGCCCAAACGTCGATGTGTGTCTGTTTTCGCTGACTAGCTTGATGATCCCACCTCGCCTTGAGATGAAGTTGGACGAGGACGACTTCTAGAACCACCGGGCTGTTGGAATCGACAGATATTTTGAGGTGTATCGGATTCGAGACTAGGATTGGGGACAAGCGGGACTATTTGAATCTCCCGCATTCATAGTAAAATCAGCGGGACTAGGACTAGGATAATAGTTTTCTTCCTCATTGAAATTGATGGGAGAGAAATATCTATCCATTGTAGACTTGTAGTTGAAAAAAAATGATGTAGAAGAAATAAAAAATTAAAGAAAGAGATTTGGAATATGGAAATTGGAAATATGAATTGAAAATTGCAAAACCTAATAAAAATTAAAATAAGAGCAAATTGATAACAAAAAATATTAAGAGAATAAATGAATAATTGAGACTTGAGAGTTGAGAGAATAGAGATTAGGAGAAAATGAGAGAATTTGAGTTGTGAGAAAAATATGAGAGTTTATGTCCAATTTATAGAAAAAAATAGGGAAAGAAAATGACGAAAAAGACCCCTCCAACGGCTATAAAACGGCTAGATTTCAAGAGTAAAAGTGTAATTGAAAAAAATAAAAAATATTTACAATTTTTTCTTTTTTTAAAGAACCCAACTCCAATCCGAATAACTAAGTAGGGTGGCCTCTTGCAAAGAGGACAAATTAGCAATCCGGCGGGCCGCCGGGTTACCATTGTGTAACCCGGCCCGCCCGGGGTTGGGGCTTGGCGGGAGGGTTAAGGGCTCAACCCGGCCCGCCATTAAGGCGGGCTGGTTTGAGCCCTCTTTTTTACGGGCCGGGTTAGGGTTAGCCCGCCTAACCCGGCCCATTTTTTCCACCTCTGGTTATGAGTGAAACAATCAATAACTATCCTAATATTATGTGAATTCTTATGACAAAACCAATCTAATACTTTAGTTATTAATTAATTAATTAGAGTTTTAAATATGTATGAGACCTATATACGACTGTTATGGAGATCATTACAGTCCCACCCTAACTAGATTAAAAAAAAAAGTAGAGCCACACGGATCGTCGAATCGGCCTTGAGGTCATTTCGATGCACTACTCTTAGTAATTGATACGCACGTTTAACTCATTTTAGGTAACGGGTCCAATCATCATAGTGCATCTTTTCTATATCAATTTAATAAGTTCAATCAATTAACTTTTATGAAATGGACAAAAACAATGAGTTAATCGTTTGATTGCGCTTCTTTGCTCACCAAACTTTCTATATCAATTAACTTATATGAAATGAACAATGAGTTAAAGATCTATAAATTAGATTGGACAGGTAATTAAATATTGTGAAAGATTACAATAATTTTGTGACTTTTGCTGTTAGCTTAGTTGTAATCTTTTCTTTAACGTGCGTCAAATAATTAGTTAGAATTTATTAAGGGCATTTTATCACAGACGAGATCTTGCAAATCTTGTTTATTGAATTTTTTTTGACTAAGTGACACTATGTATATAATTTATAATGTCATAGCAGCATCGTGTAAGCACTAAGCACCAAAAATGCCCAAGCCCTACATGAACTAGAATATATATATTTTATGTGTTTGTGCGATGAATTAGCTAGAATTGACTCTTCATTTTTACTGTAACCAGATATAAGATTGATCTTAATTTTTATCTGGTACATTTATATCATAATAAATCACCCCTATCTTTTTTTAATTAAAATTTAAAAGCCCAACTTGCCCTATCTATTTTTTTTTTTTTTTTTTTATCACTTAAGGGCATTCAAACCCGTTTGAGTATATCTCAACTAATCTTTTAAGACCTTGAAACTGTCGGTTTGATAAGAGTCTCAATGATCACTTTTATTAGTGTTTGAGAAGACTCAAACTCAAGAGCTCATAAAGCACATTTTATTGTTTTATCATCAAGCCACCAAATGATAGTTAACTTCCATATCTTCCTCATCCATAATTTACTTGATAAATTGGCCTGAACCACATAATTTAATTATTATATAAAAAGTACGCCACCAAAAAAAAATTAGATATAAATCACATGAATGTCATTTTAAAAATTAAAACAGTATTTTTTTTTATTATTAAGTTATGTTTGATTTTATATTTAATATTTGGGTCTTACGCTATCCTTATCATTTGAAGTGATATTACACATCCAAGAGGTTGAACTTACGCACATGAAATTTTCTTCAGCTTTATCTACGTTTAATGCTCCCATAAATACTAGCTTATCTAGGATCTTTTTCTAAGGTAGACAGTTTGTATGAAATATCTTATATCCTAGAAAATCAAAAAATCCAAGACACTATCCCTCCCATTGTAAATCCTTATACAACCTTTTCCAAGTCCTGTCTTCTTTGTCTAAAACCTTTAAAACTCTTGTCAAACCTTCCAAAAAGCCAGCCAAAGAGTATGTCCAAACTAGTACTTTTGACAAGTGTCAAATTCCAGCCACAACCCAAGAACAATATGTTACTTTGGAAATCCCTCAAGAATCCATTACTCAGTGGATCCGGGAAGGATACTTTCATGTACACTTTAGCGCTATCTGGCTCGCCCTATCTTATCATGGCAGAAAAGACTCCCAGTCTATGTTCGAATTGCTTTATTGGACATCAGATTTGTCCAATATCAACATGCTTGTATAGAGACAGCACCAACTTCAATGCATTAAAAAATGTGGTCAATCCATGTATGATATGTTAGGGGTTCATCTAGATTTCCCCTTTTAAAAATCTTTTGTTTACCTTCCAAGGCTTGATATCATATTTCCAAAAGAATTATTATGGTTTTTTGGTATATGTTACACCAATCCCACATTGTCATTCAATTCCCGAATCCATCATATGTTGAAAATAATTTCCCAATATTAGTCAACCTCAACCCCAATTACGCTTTTTGATGACTTTTCTCGAATGGTTCAAAACCCTGGACAAATGGAAATCTGTGTTTGCTCACCAACTTGCCCGATACAAAAGTCCTATGTCTACCAAAATGGCATGGTCTATCATGTTTTTTCACAGACATCACTCCATCAGATCTGATGGCCTATATTTTTCACAGCATCAAGTCACATTTCATCGGTCTTATCCATATAACCTCGTCCGTAATATGTTTGATCATCCTGTTGAGACTAGATCAATTCAAAAAATCCTTTTTTGGAAAAAAATCAAATCATTCTAGATGCAATATGGCCATCCTTTCACGATGATGCTACGTGGGAATTCTTTCCTCCAGACTACACTGCGAAATTACTCCAAGCCAAACAGACATGCATACATTCCATCAATGCTCAATTCGATACCGATTTAGCCTATCTAGAATGGTGGTACCCGGACTCACAGCTAGATACTATGCAGGAAGAAGAGCTTCAGCAGTCTCGTAATTACTATCTCCATAAATCCAGGTGACAACAATACATGCATGCACCCAGTACATCTACAAAGCAAACATCTCAGATTCCAAACATTTATTTGGATACTTATCCAGATACATCTCCCCGACAAATCTCTGCCGACTGGATTCAATCAATGGGTTGTCTCGACTTCTAGGATAAAGACTCGTGGCACGTTACCAACTTATCAGACGATTAAAGATCTACGTGTCTTAAAATATATAGTTGTGTCTTTTATGTAAAATAGGAGTGGACTAAATGGAAAATTTGCCTTTTCAATGTAATATCTTCCGTATCCTTTGTAAAAAGTCAAGTATTGTAAGATTATGTTTTGTCAAGAATTATAGGCTACTTAATAAAAAATAAAAAAAAAACCCAAAAGTCAAAAAAGGTTAATCTTGTATTTAATGTCTCCATTTATGAGTGGTTGTATCCCTTTTATCTATAAATAAATACTTTTACCTTCTCGGGAGGAGGAAGGAACTTTATTGTAAACTTTATAAACACTTTTGTTTATTTCTCTCACTCTTCTTTTCCATATTTTATCTACACTTCCATACTTTCTCTACACATTTTTACTTAAATTCTTCCATATTTCTTTCATACTTCTAACTTTCTCTCAACCTCAAGGGTGTTGTAATACTCTGATAATGTTATAGATAGCAAAAGATCCCAATATGCTTTTAATTTATGTTCTTTAATATGTTTAATATTTATGTTTTCATTTATTCTGTACATGTTTTTCATTTATATTCATGTTCTCCCATTTATGTTGTTGTTTAATATCCACTAGCCCTTTTAGATGATATTAGAAGCTGTGTGGGTGTGCGTATGTGTGGGATAAATTGAGGGTCTTGACCATCTTTTCGACCGATCGTTGTGTTGATTGGTTCCACTTAGATTAGCTATCATAGTTTTTCACATGCATAAACTCTATGATTTTCTGATAGCATCTCTAGCGTCTAATAACCCATGATGGTCAAAAATATTAATTAATGTCACTGGCTACATATGGTAAATCTTTTTTATTTAAAAAACATGTTAAAGATGGTAAAATATATAAATAAATAAATAAGATCGAGCAATGGGCCAAGGAACAGACACAGGAGATTTGTTAAGATTCGCGGCCCAGATGAAAAATATTATAAAGGAAAATAAATGCCCCTCTTTCAATCCCCATTCGACCCTCATCCTGATTGCCACGTGGATGAATCGACCAATAAAGTTATCATGTAAAATTACTTATTTTTACTTTATAATGATAATATGATTAATTAGATAAGATGAAAGATTGAAGGAAGGAGAATAAGACTGTAAAAAGATGGACATGGGCTCCCATTCCCAATTGATATGACACGAGAGAAAAAAATCTTTAGAACTCACCAGAAAAAAAATAAATAAAATAATCTCCAGATACTTTTCAATGCCCTCTCTAGTCTCTAATGGCTTAAATAGCCTTCAAAATATCTTGAAGAAAATTAAAGAGAGAAACGTCATCTTTATCCTAATACCATCCATTTGTCATGCATGAACTGACACATACAGTGTTCAATTAATGAGCTTCACTATGGTTTCCATGGATAAAGGTCCAGACCATCATTTTAGATGGAAATTTATATATAATAATTATTACATAATTTCTCTCTTATTTGTACAACCGCAGCTATTTTGTTTTTAATAATAATATATTTACACCAACCTTCTATATCATTCTTATTATATTATAATATTATTTATTTTTTACATCATTTTTTTTATATCATGATATGATTTATATTATAATCACATAAATTTTATTATAATATTAAAAATTAAAAATAATTAAAATTTTATATAATTGTAACATATATTACATCATAATATAATAAAAATTATATAAAAAAGTGGTATAAATATAATATTATTCTTTTGTATTAGTATCTAAAAGCAATAATAGAAGCATAAATCATGCTGAGGTCCATTTTACTTGGACAATTTTGGTATCCTCTTCATCTTCTCATATGCCTTACATATATGCCTGTAATAGAAATTAGAGGTGTTAAAAACCGGTTAACTAATTTTTTGAACTGAGATTTGAGGTGTTAAAAAACGGTTAACCAGTTTTTTGAATTGAAAAAATTTCTAAACCAAAATCGAACCAGTTTGACAGGAAAACTGGTTTTGAACTAGTTTTTCCTTTTTTCCTTTTATAAAACTTTTTTTTTTATTTTTTCCTAAATTAAATTATAAATATAAATAATACATATCCAAATAAAAATTAAACATTCATACATATCATTGACCAGTACTAATAATACATTAAAAATATTATTATTTTTTATTTAATATATAATATTTATTTTTATTTAATATATATATAACCAGTTTAAAAAACCGATTTTGATTAACCGTTTTTTATTTATATATATAACCAGTTCAAAAAACCGGTTTTAGTTAACCATTTTCTATTTTTTTCCAAACCGATAACCAAATCGAAAATCTAATTTTTAAAATTTTTTAAATCGCAATCAAACTATTTTTTAATTCGATTACCGATTTAGTTTGATTTTTGTATTTTTTTTGAACCCTATTAGAAATCACTAAAATTCCAAATCTGGTGCAAGGATCCGAAAATGATAAAGAAATAATTAATTATTGATCTTAATTTTGATTAACATCCACTTGAAAGACAAGGAACAATTCCACTAATGCTCGTTAAACAAAAAGTGAGATTCAGTAAAAAATGTCACATCTTCAACAACCATTAAAGCTCCCCATTTACAACTACTATCAACTACTATATATAAAGAGTTCTTTCCCTGGCAGAATTAGCAGGGTCTAAGATTTTTCCATATCGATCACCTTCAATATTAATTATGGTTTCGATTCATGTTGAGAGTGCTAGTGAGCTTCTTGAAGCTCAAGCTCAAGTGTGGAATTATTCATTGAACTACGTAAATTGCATGTCTATGAAATGCGCCATTCAACTAGGCATTCCAGATATCATTCCACAAACATGGCCAACCCATGACTCTTTCCCAAATAGTTTCCGCACTCGGCGTGAACCCAAATAAAGTCCACGGCATTCACCGTCTTATGGGTGTCTTAGTTCATGCCGGCTTCTTTTCTCAACAAAAAGTCGGCAAAATTAATCACCAAGAAGACAAGTATTTTCTCACACCCTCTTCTCGACTCCTCCTTAAGGATTGCACCCTTCAGGGCTGCACCATTTGTATTTCTTATACTTGATCCACTCTTGGTTGGTCCCTTCCATTCCTTGAGCGCTTGGTTCAAGAATGATGATTCCACACCATTTGAAACAACTAATGGGAAAAAGCTTTTGGGGTTGTGTGGCTGATGAACCTAAATTTAAAAATACTTTTTATGATGCCATGGTCAATGACTCTCAGTTGGTAGCGAGAGTTTTGATTGAAGACCATAGAGAGGTGTTTAAGGGGTTGAAGTCTCTGGTTGATGTGGGTGGTGGCATTGGAACTATGGCCGAAATCATAGCCAATGCTTTTCAAGAGATTCAATGCACTGTTTTTGATCTCCCACATGTTGTTGATAATTTGCAGGGGACTAAGAACTTGAATTTTCTTGGAGGAGACATGTTTAAGGCAATACCTTCGGCTGATGTAGTCTTACTCAAGGTAAACAATTATACGTAATTTTCCATTAACTTAGTTTCTTCATGCTTAATTTGAAATCAATCTTAATTAGTTTTTGTTTTTTTCATACAGTGTGACATACACACTATATTATTCTTATTTGTATCCAGCATTCCTACCCTACCAATACCATATCAAATTAAATTGCAGAGAACTACTCTCATAATTCATAGCATAACATTTTCACTACTAGCTATGTTGATTTGCATTCAGATTATAGGTTTTTAACAGCGACTAACAGTGAATATATAAATTAATAATGGGAAAATATACAGTGGATTTTGCATGACTGGGGTGATGAAGAGAGCTTGAAGATATTAGAAAGGTGTAGAGAAGCGATTCCAAGCAAAGAAAAGGGAGGGAAGGTGATAATAATTGACCTGGCCATCGGAATGGAAGATCAAAGTGAGGAGTCAACGGAGACACAACTATGCTTCGACATGTTAATGATGTCTCTGTTCAACACCGGCAAAGAACGGAGCGTCGAAGAGTGGAAGAAGCTCTTCTTAGAAGCTGGTTTCACTCACTATAAGATAACTCCTATACTAGGTCTAAGGTCTCTCATTGAGCTTTACCCTTGATTTATTTTCTGCTAGTATTTGTGTGTAATAAGTTCATTTCTATTTGGCATGTTTCGTGAGTGGTAATGTACTGTATTAATTTTCATGGAATTGTGTTGTGGCAGCGTGTATTGCCGTCGTGTTATTTATCTTTTGGTGTGTGATTGTAGGAAATTGGAATGGCTTTCAAAAGAATAGAAGTAAATAAATTAATGGTATCTGTTTACAATTTGTTTGTCAAATCATGAGATTAGAGCAAAAGTAGCACTAATGCAAGACAATTAAGAGCCGATTTTACAAACCACCCAGGAGGTTCGCTCAAATTTCTGATAAATACCTTTTTTTTTTTTAACTTTTGAACTTTTGATAAAAAATTAACATATATAACTATATAAGGTTGGTTTATGAAAAAAAAAGAAAAAAGAAAAAAAGTGATTTGTGATAAAAATAATTTAAAAACTGAATATCATATGGAATTTGAATAAACTTTTTTGTTTTATCGTCAAAGGTATTTGGACTAGTTTACGTATAATTTAACTAGTCTTCGGGGATCTTGGAATTACCGATCAGATAAAAACTCTAATAATTATGCGTATTAATAATCGAAAAAAGACTTAAACTCATGACTTCTTGAGTAATACATTCAAGATTCCCTTAAAATGATAAAATTTGAATTATCTTCTATAATGATTTTGAATAAGTTAATCAAATATTGATCACAATTAGATTAGATAAAATCGAATGCTTTTATCGAGATTTAATTTAACGTATTAAACCTTCTCTCAAATTTTGTTTTATTACTTTATGTCGTTTTTGTCCAGTGTATTTATGGATTTGACTTGGCCATTATTGCAGAAAATAGGCTGAAGATGATTGATTCCACAATTAAAATTGCATATACAATGTAATATGTACAGTTTCAGCAACTAGATCAAGATTATTACTCATGCAGATCATTCATATATAAAACTTATGTAATGTGATTGTCATATCAATATATTTTACACATAATATTAAAATTTTAATATTTAGGGCCAAAAATCGTCCTCGGCCCAAATAGAAAAACGAACCATTTGTGAAGAGAAGACCAGGCCTAAATCCCAAAGAGGCCTAAGTCAGATTAGTCACATTCGATACAAGATACGGCCTGCCCAAACCATCTGGGCACGGGCCTCCCAAGTCCAGTTTACTTCCTGGGCCTATAGGCGAGTTCCGAGCCCACGGCCCACTGATCATATTCTTGTTCCTAATCAATCTCCTACTCGAGGTCATTTTCCTGTTTAGAACACTTTTCCTACTCGAAGTTACTTTCCTGATCAGATCACTTTCCTATCTGGACACTAGTAAGAAAGCTTACCACGGCCCTAATTCTTCTAGGGTTTGCATCAGAGTCACATTAGGACTCCTACTCCCACCAGGATTGGGAGGCAACAGTCACTATATAAACAGAGGTCACCCTCTCACAGAGGACACGACATTACACCTTCACATCCGAAGCTCCTACTTGAGAGCTTTACATCACTGCCGTAGTCACAGTCTCCGACTAGACTTCCGGTAACCTCTCTACTCCCTAGCCCTCACTATACTAGCCTCTTTCAGCCTTGCTGACTTAAGCTGGAGTGCCTACACGGGCAAACACCACCCCTTGTTTCCTGCTCGCTTCACGCGTTTGTTTCTCTACGTGTGTAGGTGCAGTGGATCGCTAGTGGCCTCAACCTCACGGGATTAGACCCCTATTCCGTACAGGTAGATTTTTACGTCTACATTTTGGCGCCCACCGTGGGGCCTCTAGCAATCATTCTGCTCGACAACCTTGCTACGTAGAGGAATTTTCCATGGCTGACCCTTTGGACAACGCTAACTCCGGCCTCGAGGCTAGACTAGAGGCTCTGATTGCTCTCGTGCAATAGAATTCAAACAAGATGGCCGCACTAGAAGCCGAGAACAATGAAATCCGAACCGAAAACGCGTCCATTAGGGCTGAAAACAAGTCTCTAAGAGAAAAGGTGAGTCAATTCTATGATCTCGAGTTCTTTCCCAACCAAGTACCCCCTCCCCCAATCGGTTCCATACCCCTATCCCATCTATGCAACCCCTCTCTCCACACGAGAGCATCGGACCTGCCTAAGAAAGGGCCGGTCAGGCCCATTAAGCGAGACTGCCCTCGACGACTCCGTCTTGACTAATGGAGACAAAGATATGCCAACAGAACACCATCCAGCCGATCCATCCCAGCCTCATGATCAAGACAATCCAGTAACAGAAAGCCCACATCCGCAAGACCAGCCCATCCTTACCATCCCGCCTTACCTCCAGCCAACCACCACAACACAAACCCCCTTTGGCTTGGTTCACCCTTGCGGGTTGAATGGCCAAATCAAACCAACTCCAACACTCAAGCTCATCCATCATGACATACTGCTGACTACCGATCGACTCCCCACCTTCATGTGTGTGGCTAATAATAATAATGCTTGACAATGGGAGTCATCCAACCGGAAGGAATGAACGAAGATCCATGCTACCAAGGAATGCATGGCAGAATGATCCATCAAACTGCCCTTCGAGGGGTGACCCAACAAAATGTGCCGAGGACGAATGCAATACAGTATCAAGAAGACGGGATACCTTTGTAGTATCCCCTTCTCCTATGGAACAAGTACTGGCTAAGAGGCTGGCCGACGTCGAGGCAGAGATAAGACGTATTCCAGGAATGCCGATCCCAACCAAGAAGAGCAGGCCCTACTGTTACGCTGATTCACCCTTTTTAGATGAGATCGCCCTAGCCGACATGCCCCAGAAATTCAGCATCCCCAACATGGAACCGTACGATGGTACCATAGACTTGAATGACCATATATCCGCATGTGCAAGAAATGGATGTTCAGCTGCCTCATTACCCCGATCGCTTAGGAAAGCCTGCATGTGCAAGAGTTTCGGTTCTAGTTTATCCGGCCCGGCATTCCAATGGTACACGAACCTCCTAAACGGGTCCATCGACTCATTAGCCCAACTTACCGACACCTTCGTGGAACAGTTCGCCAACAAGCTGCAAGAAACTAGAGAAACTGTCAACCGACCTATACCGAATATACTAGAGAAGGGCAGAGCCACTGAGAAAATATGTTAGCAGATTCAACAAAGAAAAGATCTCTATCCCATCGTGTAGCCTCGAGACAGCTGTGGACGCTTTTAGGAAAGGCCTCCTCCTAGACGGTACATGGGTAACTTACGCTAGGTTCGCACCACAATGGAAGACGCTCTAGCCCGAGCAATGATCCAAATAAGATGGGAAGAAGATGAGATGAATCGAGCTGCTCATTCCAGATATGAATCAAGGCACGACAGTGAAGCCGCAGCTGCAGACCTCTGCACCAACCCCTCCCCCAGACGAATACGGGCCGATGAAAGCCATATGATCGCCAACCCGCGAGAAACGATATTAGGCAGTTCGGATTGAACCAACACAAAATACCGGAGTACAACCTCAACGTCGAACCAACGCAGATCGTAGCAATAATGAAAGGAATGAGATCCACCGTCCAGTGGCCTGACAAGCTCACCCCCAAGGGCAAAGACATCAGTAACAGTTGGAATGTTGTTCATCTCAAACGCTACTACCTCTAGGTGAACTTATCTTTTTTCTGTTTTCCTTTTTGTTATTTTAAAAGGGATGAGTGGGCCTATCCACCTCTTTTTAGACAGTTGGCCTCATGGCCAAATATTAATAAAGTATTATTTAGAAATCTTTCATCTCCAAATCGACTATGATCGATCATTTATTGTTAAACACCTTCAGATCGGCTATGCCCGATCCACAAAATTGCATCTCCAAATTGACCTCGGTCGATTGATTGTTTACACCTTCAAATCGGCCCTGTCCAATCCACGACTTCGCACCTTCGAATCGACCAAGCTCGGGTCATGAAAACACCTTCGAATCGACCCCGTTCGGTTCACGAATACACCTTTGAATCGATCCAGCTCGGTTCAACACCTTCAAATCGGCCTTGTCCGATCCATGATTTTGCACCTTCGAATCGACTAAGCTCGGGTCATGAAAACACCTTCAAATCGACCCCGTTCGGTTCATGAATACACCTTCGAATCGATCTAGCTCGGTTCAACACCTTCAAATCGACCCTGTCCGATCCATGATTTTGTACCTTCGAATAGACCAAGCTCGGGTCACAAAAACACCTTGAATCGACCCCGTTCAGTTCACGAATACACCTTTGAATCAACCCAGCTTGGTTCAACACCTTCAAATCGGTCCTGTCCGATCCACGATTTTACACCTTCGAATCGACCAAGCTCGGGTCATGAAAACACCTTCGAATCGACTCGTTTGGTTCACGAAATACACCTTCGAATCAACCCAGCTCGACTTAACACCTTCGAATCGACCCATTCGGTTCACAAGAACACCTTCGGATTGACCATGCTCAATCCACGGAATCACCCTCGAATTGACCTTGCTCAATCCACGTTATCACACCTTCGGATCGGCCTTGCCCATCCACGAAGACCATCAAACTGGGCACCCGACCTCAACTCACACCTTCGAGTCGAACCCGACCGACCTAAGAACTCGCACCTCCGGGTTGACTTCACCCAACCCAAGACACTTTATACTCGGTCGGCCAGACTGAATGAATGGTTCTTACACCAACAATACGCAAAGCACCAAACTAGCCCAACATAAGGCTTACATGCCTTAGCCGCTGGGCCACACAAAAAACAACAAACACAACTTGGTGCATCTACAAGTAAAGAAACAATGAACAACTCAGTCATCCATGAAGAAAGCATCAAAAGCTAGAACAATTGAATACAATATAGATAGCCCCAAACGGCTCAGTTCAAAATACAAAAGAACGGCAACACGCCAATAAAAAAGGGCATCGCAGGCCCCAAAACACAAGGAAAAAACTAGACTAACTATCCTCAGTACGAGTCGCCTCCTCCATCTCTAATCAATATAATGTTTGTATCCGCCAAGACCCTATCCTATGCGGCCCTGTTGCGTATCCCTAACATCCGACCTACTCACTCGATCAAGGTCGCATCTGCTCGCTACCCACAAACCCGGATGACCGGCCCTCCTTCTTCCAAAGAACTCTCATGAGTTGGATGTCTTCACCCGGATCCCTCAGAAGAAGTTCCCTTCCTTGAACTCAAGCATGAGTTCACGCGGCCTTGATGATAGCTGCCGACAATAGAAATACATTCAAGCCCCTCGTAAAGACTCACTTTGCGGCTCGGCCAATTCTACGCCAACGCCCAATCACGCCTATTATCTCGACGTCACAAACTTTTGCGGCCGGCCGGCCTACCTTCCTTCAGGCGCAGCCTGTGCCGGCCTTCGGATACATCCCTCAGTCCGTTTCCCGCTACGACAGACTTCCTCAGAAGATCGCTAACAGTACCCGCATAACAAAACATTGCCATCGAATGAGATTCAAACGTAATCATCAAATACTACCGTAATACCCTCGAACTAGGCGTGGCTACCCCCTCAATCACCACAATAACGCACTCCCATCTAGTTAAGACGCACCTCGTCCGTCGGGAACAAAAATGAGTCGGCCAACTTACTCATGGTACTTGCATCAGAGTAAGTCGACGCATTAGCTGGAATCATGATTGTACTCGTCCCGGCCTTTTCATCCACAACCGCGGTCTAGGACGACTGACTCCAAACAAGTTGACTGCGGTGTCGCTAGCATATCATTTGCTCTCCCGTCCCCGCCCCCTCGAGACTCCTCCTCCTTCTTCGCGGCGCCGGGTGATAGATTCGCTCGTGCTCTGGGATGGCAACTTCATCACGCTGCAACAGTAAATCTCCAACTTAAGGCACTGGGTTCACCGAACTCACCAAAAATGATATGGTTGCAAAGATCGACTCAAAAGCACATCCCTCCGGCTCGCGAGTGGGAATGGAGTACCTTTCTATATCGCCTTCTATTTCGGCCCAAAGAATGTTGGTCCTCAGGTTGGACTCTACTAGCATTACTCGCCAATCCCTCTACTCTAATGGGATGGCTAACACTCTAGGGTCGCCTACGCCCAAGCCGTCCTCCGCTCGCCTTAGACGATTGAATTCAAGCTCTACAAACAAAAAATACAATCAAGATTTAGTAATCAAAAGTACGAAAGAAACAACTAAGTCCTCACCAACCGGTAGCTCACCGAAATATCAGGGGATCTCGCCTCCCGACCTCTCTCCAAAAACAACCTGCCCCCTTCGTGGCAGAAGAATTCGCCTTCCGGCTTATCATCGGGACCGTAGGTCGGTCACCAAGTGAGACCGATCATGCCTCAAGTTCAACAGATACCGACCCTTCTCTTTATCGTTCTCCTTCAAGAAGTATGAGTACAACAGCCCATGCAACCCGAATCTCACTTGGTTTCGAACACAAAGGTCTTCCAAAGCCATTAGCAATCTCCAAGCATTCGGCATAAGCTGAGACGGGACAATCATGAAGTGGTTCAATACCTCCCACACGAGGCGAGGGACGGGTAGCCTCAACCCATCGTGAAACCACTTCTCATAAACACTGATCCAACCTTACCTCCATAACCCGCCTGCATACCGTGACATCCGGATGTCAACCGAACTTGGAATGTGATACAAGGTCCGGATGCGCCACACATCACCATCTTTCAGCACGGGCAGATAGTCTCTAGTCAAAATCCTGCTGCCCTGTTGACTCGGCACTTCCCTAGAGCCACTACCGGAAGATGATGGACTACCAACCCTTTCACAGTCTTCCCCACTTCCCCCATGCCTACCCGAACCACCGGCCTGGGAGTACTCACACTGGGGCAGCAACACTAACTCCGGTCGGCACCCTAATCGGGACGCCCTCGAACTAGCCGATTCAGTATTTGACATATCGGCTCGATCATCCGTCCTTACCGACCGACTCGTTTCTCAATTTGGAATCCTTAACCGTCAAAGAACCACTTGCCCTAAGTACCAACCCAGCTATCGATTGCCCTTCAACACCATTTAACTCCCTTGAAAACCAGACTCCTAAACCTCGGTTAACCCTTCCCTACCGAGACGTCCAGAAACTCTCAGAAAATCGCTCGCCCCACCTAACCGACCGACTGAACCTTGTCCCTGAGTCTTAAAAACGTTAAATGACCGACCCACTCAACCCTATGTGTCTGCTCGACCTTACTCACTGACCAACCCAAAACGACCCGCTCGGTTTAGACAACCGACCGCCCTTCCACTCGCACGCCCTCTCCACTCGGACGGACCAGACGACCCACCTACGACTTCCCAAACGATTGCCCTATTTCGGTCGGGCAGATCAACCGAATCAAGCAACACTGTAACCCGACTTCTTCTTCCTCCTTTTTCCATCCTAAATCCCCGAAAACACCCAAAAACCAGAGAAACTCACTGGAAAGCTATCAAAATCGGACTTACTTTACAAAACCCATTTTGAACACCTCCAAACACCTCAAATCCCAATCAAAACGGCACGAACTTCAACCTATTTTATAAAAACACAGCAAAATCTACCAAAATAGACACAAGGAAACGCAGAAACATCATGAGAATAAAATATTTATCGTGAAAGGGCGAGCTGAGAGTCGCTGCGATAAATCCGTCAAGTTAAAGAGAAACTGAAAACGCAGAAGAAAAAACTTTTGTTTCGCATAAAAACAGAGAAAAACTGCAAATGGGAGACGAACGGCCTACTATTTCGATTTTTCCCTTTCTTTTTAAAGGGCGGCACCATGCATAAAGACACGTAATGCGCGATTCGTTGGCGATAGTCAAAGCAACTCTTCTTTTCCCGCCTCGAAAACAAGGAGTCGATCCCCACTGAACACGTGGCAAGCATCCGGGCACCTAGAAGATCGCAATACCGTACGAGAGTCGTACTCAATCGCCCGCCTTACCGACCGAATCCAGTATACTACTCCCGCCTGGTCAACCAGCTTGGGACGACCCGGCCCGAACTCCCTATATTGAAAAGGCAGGAGGCCTCGTCCCTTCATCCCTCCACAGCGAACGAACGGAAAGCTAAAGGTCGAGGCTCGCGTATCCTCCCCACTCAATCGCCCGCTCCTCCTGACGGACTTAGCCCTTGACTCTTGAAGGCACTTAGAATGTCCCATTCTTCTCCACCGTATGGCCAATCCGCCACCTCCGATCTATCAGCTTGGAACGGATTACAAGCCCGAGCCTTGTTTGTAACAAGGGGCCGTGGGGGCCTCGCCCATTCATCCTTCCATAGCGGACGAAGGAAAAACCTTTGGTTAAGGTTCGTGTATCTCATCCACGCATACCGACCGAGCGAATATTTGTAGATAAATAAACTCCCTACCTCACTCGACCCGGAATGCTGACCAAGCATCAGGCTTTAGAATGATCTCACCTCTCCAATCGGTCGGACGTACCGAACGGTCCCGTGAGTTCCAAAATTTGCTTCTCTTACCCTTCGGCCCCTCACACCGATTTGGCGCACCACCTTGCAATGATGGCCTACTCGGATCATGTATGGATACCGAACGACACCCACTGTGGGTCACTCCCGTAATAATCAGTTTATCCACACCGACAATCGTTCGTCCACGAAGAAAGACCGAGCTCACCTGGATCGCTACCTACTCTCTGACTTAAGAAACTCTTAACTCAGAGAGTGGGGGACAAACTGTTAGGGCCAAAAATTGTCCTCGGCCCAAATAGGAAAGCCGGACCATTTGTGAAGAGAAGACCAGGCCTAAATCCCAAAGAGGCCCAAGCCAGAATAGTCCCATTCGATACGAGATACGGCCTGCCGAAACCATCTAGGCACGGGCCTCCCAAGTCTAGTTCACTTCCCCGGGCCTCCTATAAGCGAGTTCCGAGCCCACTCCGCCCACCGATCATATTCTTGTTCCTGATCAATCTCCTACTCGAGGTCATTTTCCTGTTCAGAACACTTTCCTCACTGCTTACTTTCCGAGGGATCACTTTCCTATCCGGATATTGGTAAGACTGCTTACCACGACCCTAATTCTTCTAGGGTTTGCATCAGAGTCACATTAGGACTCCTACTCCCACTAGGATTGGGAGGCCAGACAGTCACTATATAAACAGAGGCCAGCCCTCTCACAGAGGACACGACATTACACCTTCACATCCGAAGCTCCTACTTGAGAGCTTTACATCACTGCCGTAGTCACAGTCTCCGACTAGACTTTCGGTAACCTCTCTACTCCCTAGCCCTCACTATACTAGCCTCATTCAGCATTGCTGACTTGAGCGTCGAAGTACCTACGGAAAACACCACCCGGTGTTTCCCGTTCGCTTCACGCATTTGTTTCTCTACGTGTGCAAGTGCAGCGGATCGCTAGTGGTCTCAACCTCACGGGATCAGACCTCCCTTCCGTATCAGGTAGATTTTTACGTCTACAATATTAAACTTTCTGTCAATTTTTACGATATGACATGCCAGTTTTATAATTTGATTAAGAGATATATACAGTTAAGAAATAAGAATGATAACATAAATGTTAAATGTAATTACCAGACATTGGTGGTCGAGAATTCAGCGTCCACCTTCTGGGGACAAATAATTGTGTTTGTGACTACAATTGAGTGACAACTTAAAGATGAGTAGTTGACAATAATTTTATGCCTTTTTAATTTTATATACCTATAATTTCGACCACGTCTACAACTTCATAAACATCATAAATGTTTAATTTTATGTTTCTGTACAATATTTAATTGCTTAGAAATTGTTTAAATACAACTACTTCCTACCTTTAATTTTTCTTTCAATTACATTTAAACATGTGTATTTTAAAGATTTGCATTCCAATAGTTTAATCGTAATATCTAATCTCAACTATATTGTATTTAAAATATAATTTTTATTTTTTAGCAAATTAATAAGAAGAAGCCTTGTCCTTATCCTAATCTATATTCTACACAAGAGATAAATTAATTAGTTAACCTGATCATTAAAAGCTTAACTAATCAAGTTCAGGATATTTTTGCAGTCTCTCAAGTAACATTAGTGGTAATTTAATAAGCCATATTTGTTAATTAACTATGGACCATCCTCCACACATAGTATAAGGTGAATAGCGATCGAGTGTTGATATCTATCTCAAAATCAATAATTTTAAGTGTTGACAATGTTATCAAAATATTTAATCTTACTGGGCAAGCTGCCAATCACATCCATCCATATGGCAAATTAAATGAAAAAATTACAATTCTGGTGTTTTAAAACGTGAGCTAAATTAGTACTTAATGAAATTTGGAAAATCAATAGTATATTTTAACCTGTGAATTGGAGATCGATCTGTGGTGGCAGAAAAACTGGGTTTTGGGGCAGCGACAGTTTTCATCAAACTGTGGATTGGAGATCGATCTGTGGTCTGATTGAGCTGAAATTTGGTCAGTATGCTCGTGACTCGTAGTTCTTCAACCTGAATGGTTGGAATTGTCATTTGGAGCTCCCTACATCAGGTTTTCCGTCAATGAACAGTACCTACAAGTGAAATTCCATTGTGATACCAAGATTATGATTCTTGATGATAGTGCTGCCGCATGCCTATAGTTCTAACTAGATAAGAACATTGTATACCGATTATTCATTTGATAGTGGAGTTTTTGAGGGGATTATGGTCCTGTGGTTTCTTACTCTTCACACCGAGGAGTTTTTCCACGTTAAAATTGACTTGTGTTTATGTGTGTGACTGGTGTTGTGATATTTCAGTGGATACATTGCTCTACGTTGTTGCTTCCTATTAGGATTACGTAAGTGACGAGAGAATTCATCCTGTTGTCCTGTTGTTGTTTCTCCTAACAGTTTATAAGGGGTGAGCATGAAAATAGGTTCTACCTGGAACCGGTGGGTACCTGGGGTCCCAGTTTCGGGTAAGAACTGAAACTGGCCCTTATAGGATGTGTTTTGATTCAAAAAAATGGGAACCAAGACCCCCCAATTCCGATTCCGATTCCTTCATTCTAGGAACCGGAACTAGAATCGAAACCTGGAATAGGGTACCCTGCTAGGAACTGATAACAGGGTATCCTACAAGGAGTCAGGAAAAGAATCGGGATTTATAAAACTAATATACAACATTGGGGGGTTTTAATAAATTTTACCCCTAACTAAACCTAACAATGAAATCCCCAAATCAATTTTTGTTGATGCGTGATTTTGACACCAATGAAACGCACATATGAAATGTTGTGTTGGCCCAAAAGACACATGTAAATGGAAAGGAAAATGACAGTAAATGCAGTGAGAAATAGGTTTTAAAGTGGTTCGGATACTAAGGAAGCAAATCCTATGTCCACTGATGTTTTTATTAATGATAATATGGTCATGCTTTTAGACGATCACTTTACACTAATGATACAAGGTATCAAAGACTGTCTATTCTAGAGAGAGAGTTTTTGTCAAGAGTAAAATGTGCGAATCCCCTTTAATGAGAGAGCTCTCATTTTATAAAGGGATGCCTTGAGGTAATTGATCATTGAATCAGAAGTTGGTGGGATGATTCGTGCAAATCCTCCTTTTAGAGTAATTCACGTGATTTGCTGCAGGATTGGACATGTGGGATCATCACAACTCTTGGCTAGCCTGACGTGCACCCATTATTCGAGAAGCAAGTTGTGGGTGTTACCATGATCACACAACGCGGCGCGCCTAATGCCTGCAAGTTCCCGAGGTCCACTCTTTCGCACTTAACCGGGCGCCACGCCCTTATTTTCCTAGGCATAATGTGTCCTAGCCCCCTTTTTAAGGTTCGAGAATCGAACCTTGGAAACTACAAGTCATGCCGCAATTGGATGATTCTTGAAATTCTGGTGATTCCGACCTGTCTGAAAGTAGGTCGGGATGGCACTTTTTTTAGAACGACCTCGCATGTTCATTGTTTGCAGAGGACGAGCGATCTGATTTCGTCATATGTCACCTGTTGTTCTTTTGATATGGGTGCATTTAATGAAGCAGTCCATGCACTGACAGATATGCCCTGTGAGTGATAAGTGCCAGACAGATGCATTAAATGCATTGTGCACTGACACAGTACGCCTTATCAGGACATTAAATGCATTGTACGTTGGAACAACGCCCCTTATCAGAACATTAAATGTAGATTTAAGACGCAATTAATGCTTTGAGAAAGAGAGATAGCCGTCATTTGAGCTTTTCAACGGGAGAGATGAAGGTTTGACTTTATCCTGTCGTGACGCTCACTCGTCCCCGCTGATGCGCGACACGTGGTCCGTGATCAATGGTGAGAAACCTTTGCCGCCCAAATGCCGTTTCGATTCCAAGAAATTGAAACGCCGATTCATACGCTATAAAAACCTCGAGTCGTTCTTAGGCAATGTCACCAGAGCCTTTTTTTTAGAGAATACAAGATTTTTGCAAACCTGGAACCTCTGCCTTTCAAACCAGCATTTTTCCAATATTTGAAGCGGAAGCTATTCTCATACTCCGAGAGGTAAGAGCTTCTTCCTGTTTTTGTTTCATTATTTTCCATGGTTGAATGGCGTCTGCCTTCCGGTAGCCTATTGAAGACGAGATGCTTAAGTCAGGTTCGAGCCATGAATGGCGGCTCGAATCATGTCGTTAGGGTTTCCTTTGGGATTTAGGGAGTTTATTTCCTCCCACATCATCGTACGAAATAGCGTACGGTGGCTAAATGACCTTTCTGCTTGTCACTTTTGCAGACCAACAAAATGGATCCCTCAACAATCAGATCTGAATAGGGAACCGATTCTGGTGTCCCCATAGGGTGCTCCAAGCATCCCTATCGAGGTCTTCTCGATGCTTACCGAGGGATGAGCTCGAGAGGATAATAAAACAGTACGGTATCGAGGTGGACGCTTTCCTCGACGTGGCACACTCATCGCGATACCCGCTAAGTGGTCTGGTCACGGTCTCCGAGGAGATCATCAAGGGTGGGGGACTAATCCCCTTCCACCCTTTCATCAGATCGCTTTGCAGTTGACTCCGAACGCGTAAGTCATTTTCGTTGTAATGTACATCGCGTGCCACGAGAATGGGCTAGGCTAGCTGACCGAGATGGAGGTCAACTGCTCGTATTTTTTGAAAAAGAGCAAGGACAATGACTCTTACTACTTGTCCAGGTGACCTACTATCGCCGATGGGATACACAGTTACCCGAGCAACGCGGGGGCCTATGAAATGAAGTTTTTCTTCTTTCATTACGACGACCATTGCCGCTTCCAGGATCCGAGTAGGCTTTTTTTTTTTTTTAACAAATTCATTACACTCGAAATGTGCTCTTTCTAATGACCTAATTCCTTTCTGACAGTTAACAAGACGACCGACCTAGGGCTGCTCTTCGATAGAAGTAGGATCGTGCACTTCGGCAACCTACCCGAGGACAAGCACGACGCGAAGAAACTCGTGACGATAGCGAATTTACAAAAATACGGCTTCTTCAATGCAAACGTGGCGTTAGAGCCCCCATTGAGTAAGTCCTGCTAACTGATCCCTTTCTGGTCGTGAAATGAGATATATGTGCTAATGATGCTTTGCATGTAGCAACCATGCCTCCGGGCCGGAGTCGCATACGCGATGAAGGCCGGTCACTTTCCCTCGGACAAGAAAAACCAAACGATCGCTCGCCGACCGCTCCACCGCCGAAGCCGCGCACATCGGCGCACCGTCAGCGACCTTCCAAACTTCTCGAGACGCAACCATCGAGAACGTACCAATACGAACCACGAAGGTCTCCCTGCCGCCGCGCCCGAGGTGAAGACAACTAACTGAGAAAGAAGAGGAAACAGATTCAGGTCGAAGAGTTAAAGAGACCGAATCTGAGGGCGATCAATTAAAGAGGTCACGGCCGGACGCGAGTAGGTCCGGTATTGAACCTATGGACGACACGACCACCGCTGAGGCCGCCGAAGGATACTGTCGGACTCTCATGGGAACCTGCTGGAGTACATGTAGTCCGGTGGTCACACCTTATTACCTTGGAATGCGGACTCTCTAATCATTCAAGCATTAGCAAATTCCGACGTGGACCTAATGTCCACATCGGTCCAACACTTAAACAAGGTGAACAACCGTCCCTCGGCGAGGACTTCCCTTAGCTTCTTTTGATTAGCTAACTCTATCTTTCTTTGTTTGCAAGCTCTTCTTTCCATGCGAATGTCCATAGAGAAGGTTCAACTAGGAGCCGCAAAGAGAGGTATTACTCTGAAGGAAGAGAACGCGGCGCTTCAAGCAAAGTCTTGGAAGCCATTGTTGCAGTAAACCTATCTTCTAAGTCGACAAATAGGTACTGAACGAAAGAGACGCGGCTCTTCGTACGGTGGACTTCCAAAAAACGCAGCTTGAGAAGTATGGAGAGGAAGTAAAAGAGCTACAAAGGCTGGACCATGCTGCATCCAAGGAGGCCTGGGAGAAAGACCCGGGAGCTCGTGAGCGATCTCGCAGCCGCAAACAATGCAGGACGCCTCCGAAGAAGGCAAGCTCTCGAAGTTGAACTTCAGCAAGTCAAGGAAAAATGGCTTCCTTGACACAAAGATAATCATGCAGGTCGGCGGCAGTGGGCTCCCGAACGGGTGATCGAGTCATTTATGCCTTGTCAGAATCAGGCAATCCGTGACTTGACATGTCTGACCTTCCGAAAGAGTGGCAAGATACACTCATGTCCATGGCGCAGGAGGATGATGAAGCGGCGGCCTCCCGAGCAGGAGGTTCGGGACACGCCTCGGATAAACCCTCAACCGACCAACCCTAGGACGACGAGTTCTGCTTTTACAATTTTTGTTCGCTTTATTATACATTAGTACTTCCTAATTCCCACATTTACTGAAACAAGTGATAACATAACAACAAATTCACACGAACAAGATTACATGCGAAGATTGTTATAAGCGCACAAAATGACACTTTACAAGGAAATTATTTACACAAATTGCAAGTTAATTTACAAGGAAAACTGAGTTCGGAATCACTGATAGTATGGTCGAAGGTGCTCAGCATTCCAAGCTCGGGGTACCTTGGAGCCGTTCAGCCTTTTGAGATGATAAGTCCCCTTTGGTCTTATCACTTTGTCGATGCGGTATGGACCTTCCCTTACCTTCGGTCCTAACACTCCCGCACTTGGTTCCTCGGTACCAGAAGAACTTCCTTTAACATAGGTCGCCACCGGGAAGTGTCGCACCTTTGAATCGAAGAACCTTCGCTAGCAGTCGATAGGTCGCTATCCTTAGCGAAGCCTTGCGATGTTCCTCAACAAGGTCTAGGCTTGTTCTCATGTGCTTCGTTGTCTTAACCTACTTGCACAAGTCCCTCCAAAGAACCAAGGGCCTTCCCACCTCTATAGGGTGGGGATCATCGTTCCGCATCCGTATGCAACGTAAAAAGGTGTTTCGTGGCCTGGAGGTTCTTCGAGAGTTTTCCCCGCACGCCCATAGGTGGGACTTCTGGGGTGGGGAGGTCATCGGCCCACCCTTTGGCTACGCCAAGTTTGGTTTGGCCTTCCAGCTGTGCTTCATGGATTGTGTTACACTCTTCAACTTGGCCATTTGCTTGTGGCCTTCATGACGAGGCGAACCCCCTTTTTTGGGGGATGGATGCTTAGCTCGCAAAATCAAACTGTTTGAATTCCTCATTGTCGAATGTTTCCCATTATCCGAGATGAGGGTATGAGGAATTCTGTAGCGGCACAGAATATTCTTGAAAACGAAGTCTTTGAGCTTTTTGGTTGTGATCGCGGCTAGTGGTTCGGCTTTCACCCATTTGGTGAAGTAATCTACCGCGACCACGACATATTTGACTCCCCTTTCCGACGGGCATGGGACCGATGAGATCATCCCCCATGGAAAAAGGCCGTGTAGCTGCATGTTATCGGGCCATGAGGGAGGGAGCTCATGGATATTCGCGAACCGCTAGTAGTTATCACACCTTTTGACAAAGTTGTAGGCGTCATCTTGGATTCGGGGCCAATAGTACCACTGACGAACAACCTTGTTCGCAAGAGATCACGCGGCGGTGTGATTACCGTATATCCCTTCATATCTCCCTCATGATGAATCCGCTTCTTCGCCTGGCCTTACACATCGGAGGAGAGGGGCACTAAACCCTCGCTTGTGCAGTTGGTCTCCGATGAGGGTGTAGCAAGCAGATCTTGTTCGTAGAACCCTTGCCTCGACCTTATCGTCAGCAAGATCCCATCCTTGAGATTACCGAGTAATGGGGGTCGCCATGAGTCTCAACCTGCTACATTCTACTACGTTTGACTGGGCGATATCGGGGATTTTGATGAATGAATAGGAATGTTCTTCGGTCATCCAAGTCTAATGATGAGGCTATCCTTGCCAAGGCGTCCGCCACCGAATTGTTTTCTCTGGGGATCCTGAGTGATCGCAAGTGCTTAACGAGCGCGACCTTGGCTTTCTTTAGATAATTGATCATGTTATCTTCCTTGGCTTGATACTCTCCCAAAATCGTTAACGCATCAAGATGGAGTCATCGTGGACGCCTGCTTCACGCCATGCCTATTTCGCTTAACCCTGAGTAACAGCAAAGCTTTATACTTGGCCTCATTATTAGTTGCTTTGAAACCAAACTAGAGAATGCCATGAATGCGGGCCCCTTTGGGACTCAACAAGAAGGCCCGCCCTCCATCCCTCTTTTTATTCAATGATCCACTGACTGTAGGGTCTAGGCTCGAGAGATTTTCGGCGGGCTGGAATACTTCTACTGGGCGTTCACTGCTTTGTTGGATGATGCGAGAACTCTAATATGAAGTCGGCAATAGCCTGCCCTTTAATAGTTGCTCTTGGTTTGTAATGGAGATCGAATTGGCTGAGTTCCATGGCATATTTGAACAATTTTTTCCGACACCTCCGGGTTTTGGAGGACCTGTCTGAGTGGGTAATTAGTCAATATGTGAACTGTATGGGCATGGAAGTAAGGTTGCAACTTTCGGGAAGTGATCGCAGGGCATAGGCTAATCGCTATTTTCTGGATACCGTGATCTCGACATCCAACGCACGCTTACACTGTAATATACGGCCTATTCGCTTCGTTCTCTTCACTAGAGCGCATCACCACGATCATGATACAGTACAAAAAGAGGATCTCTTGTGGGAGAGGTTTGGCCGCGGTGGCTTCAATGTTCCTTTATTCTCAAGGCCTCGTTCGCACTCTGGGGAGTCCATTTGAACTTCTTACCTTGGCCCCGAGTACATTAAGGCAATGGCAAGCATGATGTTAGCCTCTGCATGAAGTGACTTAGCGCTATACGCCCGCTTAGGCTCATAACCTGTTTTTTGTTGGTCGGGCTCTTCATATCGAGGAGAGCTTGGATTTTTTTGGGGTTAATCTCAATTCCCCGATGGTTAACCATGTACCCTAGGAATTTTCCCCGAGGATACTCCGAATGAATATTTAAGGGGGTTTAACTTCATTCGATACGCCGAGGATTCCGAACATCTCGGGCGAGATGTGCTACATGATTTGAAAGCGACATGCACTTTACCAAAGATGTCATCTACGTAAACCTCCATTCGACGCCTATCGCTCGAAGAACATCTCTAACGCAATTCAGTCGCCGTGTTGCATGCTTCTTGAGGCCGTAAGGGCATAACTTTGTAGCAATACGGGTCCCCCGATTTGTAATAAAAGATGTATGCTCTTCGTTGGCCCGTACATCGACTTCCTTTGATTATATCCCTGTGCACGCGTCCATAAAACTTAGTAGCACATGCCCCGAGGTGGCATCCACGAGCCGGGTCGATTCTTGGCAAGGGAAAACTATCTTTCTGGACATGCCTTCAAGCCGGAGGTTGGCAAGTCACAGTCCACCATTTGCCGTTGTGGCTTCTTTACTAGAACGTGCCTTGGCAACCCGTGTTAGATGAGCGGCTTCGGATGGATCCATTTCGAAGGAGGTTATCCACCTCAAGCTTTAAGGCAAGATATCGCCCTCCGTCCATCGCTTCTTTTTGGCGAATCGGCTTGGCTTCACCGTCCGATGTTTAATGCATGGAAAATAATATTCGGCTGATTCCACCGACTATACGCTGCGACCATGCGAACACATCGATGTTTTCCCCGAGGAAGCTGGTCGGGCTTGGTACGAGCTAGGGATTGAGATTTTTACCGATCCTCGGCAGGACCTTGTTGGCTGCTAATCGACCAAGATTTCGCGCAGTCCTCAATCGGCCTCTACCGGAAAGGCGGCGCCCAAATGCGAGAATCTATATTATCCTCAATCGCTGCGCGATGGTCATTCTTGCTAATCGCCATTCGTCTGGTCAGATCGCCACGAGGTGCTTTGCCTTTGCACGCCTATCGTACGCACATACAGCTCCGAGCCGCACGCCGAGATCCCGCTAATCTTCCCCAACCCCTCCCCGTCCCTAATGGGGAATTCATCTTCAAATGGTATATTGAAGTGACCGCCTTGAAGTGTCTCAGCAGAGGTCACCCCAGAATTCCATTAAAGGTGGATGGGCAATCCACTACCAAGAACTCAATTACTCTGGTCACCTGTTGAAGCCTCCCACCCAGACCGAGTGAGATCGCCCTCCCGGGGAGAGGTGGTCCCTTCCGCCATATAGAGAGAACGAGGCAGCTTCGTGTCCTCGTCCCAAATTCATTCTTTCGAAAGTTGAAGCGAACAGGATGTTCACAAAGACTTCCGTTATCCACTAACATTCTCTGGATATTATGGACACCCACAGGGCGCATCACAAGGGCAATCATCGTGAGGATGATGCAGCCGGGCCGCATCTTTTTCGGAGAAGGAAATTTCCTCCTCCCGGCGAACCTTCTGTTGTCACTATGCCACGCTCGTCTCTCTGATGGGCTCGTGATGTGCCTCGCGAGCATACCTTTCTTGGGCACCTAGCGAATTTCCCGCGAAGTGTAGTCCCCCGAAAATTAAATTGAGGGTGCACACTCCTTTCTGATCGCGGCACTTCTTACTTGGCTCCCCCTGATTTTTCTCTTATGAGAGAGCAGAGTCATCAATATACTCCTTGAAATGTCCTTGCTTGATAAGGTTTTCAATCGCCTGCTTGAGAGCTCAGCATTCATCGGTATGGTGCACATTGTCCTGACGATATCGACAATATTTTTTATTATTTCTGGTTGTCACAGAGTTTTCATGGGCTCGGGCTCTCCGAGTAGGCTGGCCTCCTCGGATTTATCAAGAATAGCCCATACAGATGCGTTCAGAGTATATTGGTTTCTGTCACGATCACGACGAGGGACGGGAGCATAGGACTTTTTGGGCTCGTAACGAGATTTCTTCCCTCTTCGCTGATCGTTTGTGTCCCCCATGCGATCAGCTCTTCTGCTATTCCCGCCGACCAAGTGTACTGCCCAAAGCGCCGTGGTCGCGATGGCGGAGTGCCACCAATGAATTTTCTATCCGGAGGTACTTTTCAAGATTATAGAATCCAGAGAGGGAAACATCGTCCTCAGCCTGTAATTCTTTCCACAGGTCAGTTTGTGGATGGACTCTGGCTATGATAAGAGTCCGAAGCAGACTCTTCGGGAGTATAAGCCACCTTGTTGAGTTCTCTGTGGAAACGGTCAATGCAAGACTGGAGGGATTCATCCCTTTCTTGCCTTATATTGTTGAGGTAGCTCAAAGGCATCGAGAACTTCCGATTTGCTTGAAAATGCCTCAGGAACGTCACGCTCATTTGAGGCCACAAACTGATCGATCCCGCTGGGAGCGACCTGAACCAACCGTTTGGCATGAGAGGTCAAAGTCACTGCCAAACAACGGCATTTTCCTAGATCTGAGACCCGGTAAAGTTCCATCAGGTCGTTAAATTCATACAAATGATCATGCGGATCGGAGTTCCCATCAAACGCCTGCATGTCGAGCATCCTGAATCCTGGTGGGAGTGGAGCGGCTAACACTTCGATAGAGAAGGGGGATGCAGATGCGACTTG
Organism: Pistacia atlantica; assembly: GCA_026229545.1. Taxonomy (NCBI): domain Eukaryota; kingdom Viridiplantae; phylum Streptophyta; class Magnoliopsida; order Sapindales; family Anacardiaceae; genus Pistacia; species Pistacia atlantica. The sequence continues at coordinate 15,527,482 of CM047897.1, read as the reverse complement.
CCCCTGCTTGTTTTGCTGAGCTCGTAGTCTGTCTAGAGCTCACTGCAGCTCCTTAATTTGCGGCAATGGAGTTGCTTGGGGATTGCTTTCACCCATGCGAGTTCGACCCTCACGATTACGATTGAGGAAAGTCCGGAGGTCGGGTTCCTCTTCGCCTCGGCCGACGGTTCCGGCCACTCTTGACACACACTGGCTAGAGGCGTGTGATGGCGATGAAAGGTGCGGAGTATTTTCACGACCTTCACGATGGTAAGAATCGCCCCGCGAAGTGTGGGACCCTCTCGCACGGTGATAATCGTTTTGCTAGCGATGATAGGAATCACCCGTCCAGCACTTTTATGGGTATGCACTTGCGACGTGGCGTGGGATAGCTCGGGCTGCGTCTTTTCACCGAGTCTCAACGAGATTGGTATTTTGCTTGGGACGCGTAGGAGTTTGCTGGCCCTTTGGAGCCCATGGGCTTGCTTTTTGCCATTTGTTTACCCTTTCATCTACGTTGTAGTGCTCGCGGCATGGGCTATTTCCCTTTGTTGCGCTTTCACCCGACCTACAGGCGTTTTTGGCAGTTGCACCGCCACAGCTGACTTGGATGGCACACCTTGGTCCAAATGGTCCAGCCTTTGGTTGACCGTCTGAAGAGTATTGTCAAACCTCTCTAGGTAGCTTCTAATAACAGGGTCAAGCTATGAACTTGACGGGATATCTTCATGCAGCATTTTGCTGGGCCGAAGGTTTTTTGGAAGAAGTGTCCCCTTGAACTTGGGGAGCCCCTCAGCGCCCTGGTTGGTTTGCTCAGGTTCTGGTTGCGGGCCATTTGTTGTTGTAGGACCGGTAGGTTGGAGATTCTCCTGATGAAGGATGAACACTAAATTAGCCCTCCTTCTAGCGCCAATTGTTTATGCGTGATTTTGACACCAACGAAACGCATGTGTGAAATGTTGTGTTGGCCCAAAAGACACACATGAATGGAAAGGAAAATGATAGTAAATGCTGTGAGAAAGGGGTTTTAAAGTGGTTCGGATGCTAAGGAAGCAAATTCCTACGTCCACTGATGTTTTTATTAATGATAAGGGTCAGGTCATTTTAGACGACTGACTTTACATTGATGATACAAGGTATCAAAGACTGTCTATTCTAGAGAGAGAGAGATTTTTGTTAAGAGTAAAATGTGCGAATCCCTTTAATGAGAGAGGAGCTCTCATTTTATAGTGGGATGCCTTGAGTTAATGATCACTGAATCTGTAAGTTGGTGGGATGATCCGTGCAAATCCTCCTTTTAGAGTAATTCACGTGATTTGCTGTAGGGATTGGACACGCGAGATCATCACAACTCCTAGCTGGCCTGACGTGCACCCATTATTCTGACGGAAGCAAATTGTGGGTGTTACCATGATCACACGACGCGGCTGCACCAGAATACCAGTAAGCTTTTCCCAAGGTCTGACCTTTCGCACTTAACTGGGCGCCACGTCAGCCCTATTTTCCCAAGCATAACAATTTTAATTTGTCGTAGGCTATATATTGAACACTTTGGATTTTGGATTTTGGATATGAAGAAGCTATGAATAATTTTAATATTTAGTCTTACACTATATATTAAAATTATTTGAAATATTAAAATTAATTAAAAAGGAAAAAGTTATATTGTTATAGAATATTTAAACAAATGGGGGTGTATTTATAAATTTTACAGGTTTTTTTGGTCATTTTGTAAAGTTACACCAGGTTCCGGTTCCAGCGATGGAGTAAAACTAACTGAGTTAAAACTTAAACGGACTTAATCTTCCAAAATGCACACAGCCTTGTGAAGCAGGCCGTTAACGGACTTAACACCCTTATGAATATCAGTTCTTCAGGCATCTTCTTTGTTTCAGAACAGAGCTTTCTAGGCTTTTTTAATTAATCTGCACAACAAATTAAAATAATTTGACAAATGCTACCACTCAGATGAATGGGATTGGGGTCTGAGTTGTTTAGAGTCCTTCTAAACAACCCCCAGAAAAAATAATTATTAAAAACTCTATCATTTTCCTTTATTATAAGTAATGCTACAGTTATCGACGGGTGTAAACTTAATTTGTGCATCGAACCACGTGACAAAATCCTGACCATTGATTTATTATAAATTAATATTAATTAAGTATCATGATTTTGTCACGTTATTTGGTATATAATTTTAGTATATACTTTTCGATAACTCTATCATTTTCCTTTATTATATCATGTTTAAGATGGGGAATTGCAAGAATCATCCAGCAGGTACAAGATATTAGCATTTTTAACATGAAAAAGCACTTTCAAGATTTCCACAATTTGAATAGTGAACTCTTTAATTTTTACGGTCCATTCTACCCTTTTTGTATTATTTTACAGACACCAAAAGACAGAGCATCCAACCAAAACAAAGCAAAGAAATGAATAATACTGACAATAACATGATACATACAAATTGGTAAAAAATGGGCAAGTTAGATTTGTGTAAGTTCAAGATTGTATGACTCAGGACAAAACCCTCAATTAACTTTGATATGATATGATTAACCATCTGAAACATTCTTCAAAAGAACGTAACATGATTTCATCATCTCCTCAATCAATATCCCCTCTTAGGCATATAAAGTCAACATACCAAACTAAAACATATATATTTGATTAACTCTGAAACAAAAACATAACGCAAACAACATCACAAAGTATGGAAAGTTTTTTAGTACACCATGAATAACAAGTTCAATAAAATTCCAACAAATGAGATATTGATAAGGATGAGTGATAAGATTAAAATGCCTAAGACTAAGACAATTCATAAATGTGCAACAGAGATTAACCTATTGAAGCCCATTTAATTAAAATTGCAACTCAACAGTACAACATTCATATATAAAACGTTTGTTATGTGATTGTCATATAAAAAGTAAAATCTCAACAACAAAACATTTGTATGTTATATAATTTATTCATACAATAATGTTTTACTTACAACTTAATCATACAAACAGAAAAAAATTACACAAAATTTATATAAAATAACTACTTTGTTCTTTGTTTTTTTGTCTATTTGTATGACTTAGTTATACAACTCAATTGTAAGCATGGTATTGCTCTTACAACACCCTTCCTAAACATCATAATCACCTCAAACACCTAGATTCTTAAACACGACTACTTCCTACCTTAATTCTTTCAAATCTATTCAATTACATTTAAACGTGTATGTAAAGAATTAAGAATATATAATTTCAATTAAATTGTATAAAAATATCATTTTTGGTAAATTTATCCTGTTAAAATTTTAAATACCTAATTTAGCCGTCTAAATAAATCCCATCTATCCAGCAATCAATGCAGGGAACAACAATTCTTCTTCTTCTTCATCTTCCGCAACGTTTACCTTGTTGTTGTATGGTTGACCAGCTTGTTCTTGTTGTTCTTGCCATCCACCACCTCTGAGTGATTGTTTTTCTTACAGTGACCACAAAAAAACTTGATTTTTTTCTTTTTTCTTAGCATCACTCTTACCTTTCCTCGAAATCACAGCCTTTGTTTGTAGAGCAACTTCTAACCCGTTCTCACTTCTCATCTTCCTTCTTTATTCTTGCACTTCAAGAGCACTCATCAAATTAGCCAATGACATTGACTTGAAATCCCTTGAGTCTACAAGGAACAAAATCTTGGACTGGAACTTTTCCGACAAACTCACCAAAACTTTATCTACTATCCCTCCCTTCTGATAGGTCTTTACCCAAGATTCTAATTTCATTCGCAAGATTCATTAGCCTGTCAGAGTACTACGATACGCTTTTTGTTTCAATCATCCTCATGTTCTCAAGCTGCCTCTTTAACATGATAATCTTCATGTTCCTTGTCTTCTCGAAACCTTGATACTCTGCCTACAACTTCTCCCATATTTCTTTAGCGGTACTACAAGCAATGATCTTCACAAAAACTGGATCAGTTATAGGTGATTGTAGATACGAAAGAGCCATTGCTTTCTTCCTATTCACTGCTTTATGTAATTTCATCAGAGCAATCGTTGGATCCTCTGGTAAATCTTGAAAGTCACCACCAATTTTTGTAACTTCCCACAAGTCGTAAGTTTGTAAAAATCCTGTCATCTTCACTTTCCAGATATGATAAAGTTCTCCTCCTCCACTCTAATACCAATTGTTGGAATTGGGAGTTAGATAATTTTAAATCACACAGCAAAAACTCGATAAATTGAAGGAAGAAATCTGAAGTTTTATTTCACTCGTAATTGACTGAATTACAAAAAATAATATTTTCCATCTCTTTTATAGTAAGAGACAATAATATTAAACCTAATCAAAAACTAACTCCCTAATTCAACTCAAACTAAGGATAGGAAAACAATTAATCCTAAACTCAAACTCTTAAAGCAGGAAATTAACTAATATAACAATTCTTCTAAAACAAGAAAATAATCAAATTACTAAACGGAAGACTTCAACCGAAACTGAACTGCTTGGAACACAACGCACGCCACGGCATAATTTCTCTTTTCCAGAGCTTAATTTTCTCCCTTAGTCGCGGCCAGCTTTTCCTTCTGCCGTGGCAAGCCCTTTTCTGCCACAATTTCGACTTCATCCATTCCAAAACTGCAATTCTTTATTTCTTTTTTTACCCAAAAAAAAAAAAAAAAAATCTTTATTTCTTCTACCATAGCCAAGTTTAGATTCACCAAAATAGGTTCAACTCTTAACATATTTTCTTACAACCGCTTCTCGACTCCTCCAGTCCTCCTTAAAGATAACTCCATCAACGTTGCACCGTTGTGAATTTCGTAGCTGACCCGATTCTCACAACCCCTTTCAATTCTTTAAGCACATGGTTACGAAATGATGATCCACCAGTCTTTGAGACAGCCCGAGGGAAAAATTTATGGGATTCTGTAGCTGATGAACCTAGATTGAGAAACCTGTTTTACAATAACATGGTCTCTGACAGTCTGACTCTCGGTTGATATCAACATTTTTTATTGAAAACTAGAAAGATGTCTTTAAGGAGTTGAAGTCTCTGGCTGATGTGGGTGGTGGAACTGGAACTATGGCCGAAGCCACAGCCAAAGCTTTTCCGGAAATTCAATGCACTATTTTTGGTCTTCCACATATTGATGATAATTTGCAGGGGACCAAGAACTTGACTGCTGTTCAGCAGATGCAGTTTTGCTCAAGGTAAATTAAATATTTCTTTTAGCTCTTGTTTTCACCTGTCTATCATCTTAAATTTTAAGGGAGTTAATTTTCTCTAATTTTTATGTAAAATATACAGTGGATTCTACGTGACTGGGGAGATGAAGATTGCTTGAAGATACTAAAGAGGTGTAAAGAAGCAATTCCGAGCAAAGATAAAGGAGGGAAGGTGATTTAGTGATTATTTTGGACTTGATCGTTGAAACACAAAATCAAGATAAGGAGTGGATTGAGACGCAGCTATGCACTGACATGTTCATGATGTGTGTGCTATCCGCTGCCAAAGAATGGGACCCCAAAGAATGGAACAAACTCTTCTTGGAACTTGGAAGCCGGTTTCAGCCGCTATAAGGCAACTCATATGATAGGTCGTAGGGCCCTCATTGAGCTTTACCCTTTGATCTGTTTTTCTAGTTATATTTTCAGTGTGAATAATTGTTTGGTGCAACGGATGCACCAACAAACCACCCAATGACGGCGGCGCCTGTTGTGGGTTTAAGTTTGTTTCTGAATATTTGTACTTTCCTGTATTCCGATACAAGTACAGTATATTTGTATTCGGTAGTGCAGCAGATTTGAAAGAAGGGACTAGTAACTTTCATTTCTATCATCCTTAAAACAAAATAATATCAACGTACCAATCCGATATGATACAACATATACATAAAAACCATTGAGATTGCACATGTTTTGAATTGCGTCATTAGTCATCGTCTTAAACCACTTCCTCGCCTATCTCCTTGCATACATACAAGTAGAGCTGGGCATTTGGGACCGAGCCCAAAAGCCCAGCTCTAAAATCCGATCTTAGGACCGGTCCTTGAGAAAACCGAACCTAAGGAGGAGGGTCTGGGCCCTCCACTGGGCCCTCCTCCAAGGCCCGGGCCTGGGACCTGAACCCAAAAAAATTTATATTTTTTCAATGTAGTCTCTTGCCAAATTACATAAAACCTCTTGTTAATTTAAATAGATATAAATTACAAGAGCTAAAATAAAATTTTACAAAATTTATAAAAAAAAAACTTCCAGGTCCACAAAATTTATAAAATTTATAAATTTTACCCAAAAAAATACTAAAAACCCCCTATAAAATTTTGTTTTACCCCCAAAATATAAAAAAATTGAAGGGGGAAAATAAAATTATCCAAGGCTCATGGGACCAGTCCTAGGCCCGGTCCTGGGCCCATGGGACCAGTCCCGACTAGTCCTGGTCCCATTTGGGACTCCCAGGCCAGGCCAAGAGGACCGGTCCCTTGCCCAGCCCTACATACAAGAAAGTTTACTCTTGACAAAAAAGCAAACAAGTTTATAATTCATTGAGATCCTCAATATTTTAAAAATTCCCACCTACAAATCAAAACTCAATATGCTTCGATTTCCATGTTATGATTGGAACCCTCTTTTTATGTGTTTTATATCAGTTGCATATGAGAGTTGTCTCAATTGTCATGTTACTGCATGTCCTTGAGATATTCTCATAGTCAACGTACGAAAGGAGGTAGAAAACGTGGGAATAAAATCCATTAATAAAGACACAATGTGACAGAAATAGGTGAAACAATAAGTAATATCTAAAGTACAGCCTATGCACATTAATAAGCAGTGCACAATGCTCCCCCTCAGAACAATTACACATAAAAAATCACACAACTAATTTCTAGCTTCCGCAGGTACTGTGGTCTGTTTAAACAATAAAGAAGAGCCAACTACCAAGTAATGAATGGGACTGGGGTCTTCAGACCTCTCTCGTTCATCACAAAATTACAAACTTTGATCTAATTCCATCATTTGGAATTAGAAGGTCCCAACAACTTCCACCTAGTTTTCCATTAATTGAAATTTGACTGATCTTCCAAAAAGTCCTGCAAATTCAGACTATCAAATGACGTAGCTGATCACAGTAAAGAATCCATCCAATGTTTCAGGAAAGTTCACATCCATTCTCAGGAAAGAGATTCCCTTCCAAGAATTTCTGGAGACAAACAAAAAAAAAAAAAAAAAAAAATCGTTAACAGTGATACACAAGATTCCATTGTCCAATTGAAAAAGGCAATCCAAAACTAAGTAACCAAAATTGAATCTAACTTCTTCATAGCATAAAATGGCAACAGAAACTGCTTCCACTGCAGTGATAATGCCTTCTCATCCCGGCAAGACACTTTGTTATATCAGGTTTAACATGGGAATTGCAAGAATCATACAGCAGTAACAACACATCCAGAATTAGCATTTGTAACATGAAAAAGCACTTGATTCGAGATTTCCTACAATTTGAATAATGAACCCTTTCAATTTGTATTGCCCATTCTACCCTTTTTGTATTATTTTACGAACACCAAAAGAGCATCCAACCAAAAGAAAACAAAGAAATGAATAATACTGACAACATTGCCAAAAACATGATAGTATGATACATACAAATTGGTGAAAAATCAGCAAGTGGACCCTATATAAGAGCTTTGTGCATGACTTATTACATGATATGCAAAGATACTAATGATGTAAGTAGGAGACCCGTTCAAGAATTTATGACTTGAAAAAAAAAAAAAATCTCAGGCCCAACAACCCCATGTTAATTATGAAATAGAAAGGCAAAAATATGATGTACAGGTTTTCCACAAAACCATTCGAAACATTCTTCAATCAAAACGTAACATAATTTCATCATCTGAAGCAATATCCTAATCATCAACAAGATTTCCCCCCTTTATGCATATTCAATAACTAGGGGTACAAATACCATGAAAACTGAATCATTGCTACCTTAGATGTAAAACAAAGCAATCATATAACGAAAATTTGCTTCCATTTGACTAATATAGTGTATTACTATTGAAATTTTTGTTAAGGGAAAATTATTAATAACAAGCTTGATACACATTTCACTTCCTATTGCACTTCAAAAAACACACACAAGCAATAACAGTTGATATAATATGTTAGAAAATAATTATACAAACATATATATTTAGAGGAGTCTTCTTGTGCCTAGGTTTTTGAGACTGAAACCATGTCCATGTCTACAGACCAACAAAAAGTAGTAGCATGGAATGACTCTTCATTTCCACAGCTTATCAAGATAAGATTGTAATTTGTAAAAAAATAACGCAAGTTTCCATTAAAAAATTCAAACCATACAAATCCTACTTTCTACATATTGTCACGGACAACATATATACTGCGTATGGCAATATATTAGAACAGCGAAACTGATCTGAAATAGGGATCCCACTTTAAGCATTACAAACTCCAAAATTTAATTGTGAACATAACCTAGAATCCCAAAATTAGATTTTGGACGACCATCTTCTAAAGCAATATTCAAGCTCGCTTTCAACCGACTTACCAAACTAAAACATATTATGTAAACAACATCACAAAGTATGCAAGTTTCTAGTACCCCATGAATAACAAGTTCGATAAAATTCCAACTAATGGGATATTGATAAGGATGAATGATAATATAATAATCAATAAATGCATCTGCAAGATGAAAATGTTAGCAACATTCAAAGATAAGCCAAGGAAAAGTAGTCTAGACTAAGACTATTCATAAATGTGCAACAGAGATCAATACTTTAACAAATACAAAATAAAACGACACATGAATGCCTAAAGATACAAAACCTACAAATTTATAAAGATCGTGTAGCATCTAATAAACCATTATCAATCACACACGAAAGCCCATATTATTCAACAACGAAGTAAAAGGTGAAATCTCAACAATAAAACATTAATGAAAAACGATATACAAATAAATAATATAATCCAAATGCAACACAAGCCAACCAAAAAAAAAAAAAAATACCATGGTTCAGTATAACTACGTCGATTCCCACTCGATGTGGGTCGATTCAGCAAACCCAGATCCGACTCGCCACCTCTCCTCGTCCTCTCATATCCACCTGACTTGGGCCGCCCATCATCAACATACCGACCTGGAGATCCAAAATGCTTTTGACCCGACTCCCTCGCCCGCACAACCTCCGGCGTGGGCCTCTCCTCCTTGCCCGCAAAACCCGGCCTAAGATGCGGTGGCACAAACTTGTTCGGTTTGGGTGATACAATAACCGAACTAGCTTCCTTCTCCTTCTCCGGAACAAGAACAGGCGCGAAAGACTCTGAACCCGTACCGGTTCGTCCTAGAGGTCGCAGCGAAATGGGGTCAGAACCCGAATCCGTCAGTGGTGGATCAGGAATTTGAGAAGGAGAAGTCTGTAGTTGTTGGTGCGATGAAGGAGGTGAAGGCAACAATGAGGTCACGGGTTTGGGAGTGGGTTTGGTAAGAACAAGCATGCGGCCATGGCTTCTGGAGGAAGGTAACAGAGCTTTGTTACTAGTATTTGAAGAAGCGATCGAAGAATAAGAAGAGGAAGAGGAAGGTTGTCTAGTTGAGTTGGTGGCGGAGGTGGCGGGAGAGATATTTCTTTCGAGAACGTGATTGAAGTTGATGGAGGTGTACTTGTTGGTTCTTGCCATCCACCACAACTCCGGGAACGAAGAGAACGAGATTGAGATTTAGATTTTAGATGTGTTTGCATCAAGGAAATGGTCGGCGGTGGGTTTTGATTTTGGGGGAAATACAAAACAGCAGGCAAAGGCTAGAGGCAAAAGGAAAAACGATGGGCGAAGTTTTGGATGGTGGGGTCGGTTCCATGTGGTTACGTGGAGAGATCTTAACGGAAGGTTAACAACGAACAAACTTTTTCTGCTTTCTTGACATTTGTTATTATCATTCATTTTAATTGATTAATTAATATATTAAAAACAAATTTTGCATATCTTACCCCTTTCAAATCTTTTGTTTCAAAATTGTTGATGTTAGATTTAGGTATTTTATATCTAAAAATACTATATAAATTCATAATGTCTCTTTTTAATACATAATTAAAACTTTAGATTAATAAAAAATAATATAAATAAAATAAATGATAAGTTTCTTATTTACATTTATCTGTGATATTAACTTAAATATATAATTAAAGATTTATAATTTTAATGTTAAAACTGAAGGTTTACTTTACCTTTGGATTAAATGATATGTGAATGTCAGCTTCTATTATTTTTGACAGTGATATAGACATATAGTATAGACAATGTTAAGTTCCAACTAAAATGATACATACGTAAATATATATTATCTTCTAAATTTTGAGATTTCCAACATTAAGTAAAACCTCCCAAAAGGATTGCTGAGTCATAACGTAAAGGCTTATGTAATGTAAAGTGTGTTTATGGCCCAAGAAGTATGGGCCCATCAACCCAAGAGTTGATTTTGACCAACATACTGGACTGGGCTTGTGTGCCTTTTAAGACCTTCACAACAAGCTTAAATATTGTATCAAATCCCTTGTTAGAATCATTTATCATAGCGTTAATTAAAAAATGATGAACGTTGTAGAAGGGGCGGATGATTTGATAGAGCAACAATAACGGATGACTTCATCTGGCCGTTAATTAGTCAATTTTATGATCAAAACTTGAATATGAAAACTCTGTGTCGGTGCTAAGAAAATTAAAGAAATAGAGGAATAAAATGTACAAAATGGGGCCCACAGAAGCATGATTGGTATTTGGTATTTCTTTTATAATTGATACTTGTAGGTGTTATCCAATTCATTCCAACATGACATGTCATGCCAGCCTGCCAAACTCACACTAGTACATTATTCCTTTTGTTCATCATTCAAAACTCTAATTAAATTATAACACAATGGCCTTGTAATGAAAACAAGGGGAAATGTCTACTGTTACATCTCTAATTAATTGAAGCAGGATTTTATTAATTGAAATATGTCTTTTATTCACATTTGGCAATTAGCTAATAATATTGGGTTACCTTTTGCTTAACAAAAATTACCAACACTCTAAAAAATTAGAAATTGGCAATACGTTACTTCAAATGTTTACTTAATCCACGTTATATGGCATTATTCAATTCTAGCATTGCCAGATGAGGACGGCTAGCCACCAGTATAAAAAAAAAAAAAAAAAAGGATTATTCAAGGAAGTAAAAAACCATAGAAATAAACTTGCTAACTTCGTTTTCTTGTTTCTTGAAGTAAGCTCATGGATTAATAAATTAATTATTTATTATTAAAAAATGTTTTGTCTTGACTTAAGACTATAGACTATAGCCAGCTCATTCCAGCAACGAAGTCTCACCTCCACATCTTAACTTATCCCATAAAATCCCACTCCATTCTCCACTGCACACAACAATCATCATTCATCAACACTTCACTTCACCATGGCATTCTCTACTCCTCTCCTAACCCTAACACCTCTCATTCTCCTCCTTCTCTCTCCTCTAATCCAAGCTCAATCTGCCCCCGCCCCCGCCCCCGCTGGCCCCATCAACATCACTGGTATTCTCGACAAAGGTGGCCAATTCACCACTTTCATTAAACTCTTAACCTCAACCCAAGCTGCAAATCAAATTGAAAATCAAATAAACAACTCCAACCAAGGCATGACCGTCTTCGCCCCTACCGATAACGCCTTCAACAACCTCAAAGCCGGTAGCCTCAACCAACTCAATGACCAGGAACAAGTACAGCTTGTTCAATATCATATACTACCGGTATTTTACAAGTTGAACGATCTTTTATTGGTGAGCAACCCGGTTAGGACTCAGGCCTCTAGCTCAGACGGTGGATCCTGGGGGCTAAACTTCACCGGGCGGGCGAACCAAGTGAATGTGTCAACTGGGCTTGTTGAGACACAGGTTAACAATGCTTTAAGGCAAGAGTCTCCATTGGCCGTTTACCAAGTGGACCAGGTTTTGTTGCCTAATGCACTGTTTGGAGTTAAGCCTCCATCTGCAGCTCCAGTCCCGTCTTCAAAAACACCTTCAAGCAGCTCAAACACGACGAGGGCAGCAGCCGATGGACCTACATCTGAAGATGATAGTGGTTCTAGCGGGAGAATTAATATGGGATTAGGGTTGGTTGCTGGTCTGGCATTATTTTGCGTGGGTGTTGTATCCTGAGCATAAGCGAGAGCCTGAAGATAAGGCTTTGAAATTGTTGCCGCAGTTTTAATATTTTCATTCGTTATTTTTTTTAAAAAAGATTATGGGCTGTAGCTACCTATGTTATTATTTGTATTTCTTTTTTGTTTTAAATTGTATGATTTTTATAATATGAGTTTCATAATTCATATTATGTATTTTCAGCGCCTTGGATCATCTCTTGCTATAATATGAATACGATCCAAATATAGTTGATTATTAACTTATTTAGGAAATATAAAACCCTCTCGAATGCATCTCGTTCTCGTGTCAAGTAATTAGATTATAGATGGAGAAATAATTTTTTTCTAGGCTATACGGTAACCTTAACTTTATTTTCTTTTTCAAATTTATCATATTATAAAAAAAATTGTCTTATTTCCGATCATCAACCGCATTGATATGGAGTTAAAAATTAAAATCGTGGGGCCAAAAACACAATATTCATCCCATTATTATTTCTTTTTCTAGTTTCTTCATAATTTTGGCCCCAAAGAATCCCAGGAGTAGTTGCAACTGCTCACGTGCTCGCTAGATCAGAATTATTAGTAACACTGTCAATCCTCATTCGTATTATTCATTGTTTGTGTTATAGAAAACTAATTCCATGCTTCTTCATTAATTTTGTTGATGTTTGATTTTGACACTAACGACTCGCACGTGTAAAGTACTAAGAGAGTTTTAGAAATTACATATGATGGATTCAATCAATTTGAATATGATGTTGAGATTATATATGTTTGCAAAAACAAAACTAATAGATAGACAAGAAGAATTTTTATAGTGGTTCAAATGCTTAAAGCGAATTCTATATCCACTGTTATTTTATTATTCCCTGACTATTTTCCATGATATTGTCGTAAAAGCGTACAAGATGGAGAAATACTTTGTTTATAGAGAAAAATAAGCTCTCATGTGTCTAACTCTCATATGCCCAACCTTCTCTTTTACTGAGAGGTGCTCATTTATACACATTTGAGGTTAATTTAATGAGTGTTTTTGTAAGTTGCCTTGACACATGGAGAGCTCTCGTTCATCCTTATATCTTTGAGGCGATATTAGGCTTGACAGATAGTACACTTTATTTTTTAGGCACTTGTTGAGCTGACATCGATGTGACCTTTAAGCACAACATAACCCCCCCCCCCTGTTTTTGGAGTGTGTAATCACGTTTCTAAAACTCATGTCTTAGATCTGAATAGTTGTCGCACTATAGACTGCAGTCTCAAACTGAAGAGCTCGAATTATGTCTGGCGCGATCGAGTACTAAGAGCTAGGACTACGATTTGAGTGTTACGATCTGAGAGCGTTGATACATGCGATTTGAGAGTTCTGATACATGCGATCTGCGATCTGACCACACCATCTAAGAGCTCTGATGCGTGCGATCTATGATCTGACCACGCCATCTAAGAGCTAGCGATCTAAGTGATCTTAACACGTAATCTCAACGATCTTGAACGCGCGATCTGAGCATGCGATCTACGATCTGGCCACACGATCCGAGAACTCTGATGTGTGAGATTTGATCGCGCCATCTGAGAGCTCTGATGCGTGCGATCTAATCATGCCATCTAAGGGCTAGAGATCTAAGCTATCTGAGCCCATGATCTCAGTGATCTTGAACGCACGATCTAAACGTGTGATCTGCGATCTCGCCACGTGATTCGAGAGCTTTGATGCGTGCAATCCGATCATGCCATCTGAGAGCTCTGATGCATGCGATCTGTGATCTGGCCACGCAATCCGAAAGCTCTAATGTGTGCGATCTGATCACACCTATTTGAGAGCTAGAGATTTGAGCAATCTGAGCACGTGATCTCTTTGATCTTGAACGCACGATCTGAGTGTGTGATCTGCAAATTGGCCACGTAATCCAACAACTGCTCGCGATCCGATCGCATCCATCTGAGAGCTCTGATGCGTGCGATCTGCGATCTGGCCACACGATCTAAGAGCTCTGATGCATGCAATATGATGACTTTTATGCTTGCGATTTATGATCTAGCCACGCCATATGAGAGCTCTGATGCATGCGAATCTGAGAACTCTGATGTGTGTGATTTGCGATCTGACCACACCACCTAAGAGCTTTGATGCGTACGATCTGCGATCTGGCCACACGATCCGAGAGCTCTGATGCGTGCGATCTGATCACGCCATCTGAGAGCTCTGATGTATGCAATCCGAGAGCTCTATTGCGTGCAATCTGCGATTTCACCATGCTATCTGAGAGCTCTAATGCGTGGGATCTGCAATCTAAGAGCTCTGATGCGTGCTATCTGACCTCGTCATCTGAGAGGTCTGATATGTGAGATCTAGCCACGTGATCTGAGAGCTCTTATGTGTGCGATCTGCAATCTAACTATGCCATCTAAGAGTTCTAATGCGTGCAATCTGTAATCTGACCACGCCATCTGAGAGCTCTGATGCGTGTGATCTGTGATCTGGCCATGGAATTTGAAGCTAAAGATCAGTGATTTTAAGCTGAAAATCTGAGAGCTCTAATGCATGCAATTTGAGATCTGGTCGCGTGATTTCAGATCTCTAATGCATGCGATCTACGATTTGGTCACACGATCGGGAAGCTCTGATGTGCAATCTATGATCTGGCCACACAATCAGGGAGCTTGGACGTAGGTTCGAGACTTGCATGGGCCACCAAACTATTGATGCTTGATTTTAACACTAATGACTGCACGTGCAAAGTGCTAAGAGAGTCTAAAAAATTATACGTGATGGATTCATGAGATTTGAATATGGTGCTGAGATTATATATGTTTGCAGAAATATAAATAATAGATAGACAAGAGGGATTTTTATAGTAGTTTGGATACTTAAAGCAAATCATACATCCATTATTATTTTATTATTCCCTGACTATTTCCATGATATTGCTTGTAAGACATATAAAGATGGAGAAATACTTTGTTTATAGAGAAAAATAAGCTCTCATGTGCCTAACTCTCATATGTCCTAACCTCCTTTTTTACGAAGAGAGGTGCCCATTTATACACCTTTGAGGTTAATGTAATGAGTGTTTTTGCAAGTTGCCTTGACATATTAAGAGCTTTCATTTATTCTTATCTGAAAATGAGATAGAGTTGATATAAAATATATTTGAGGCGGTATGGGCTTGATAGGTAGTACACTTTGTCTTTTAAGGCACTTATTAAGCTGACATCAGTGTGACTTTTTAGGCACAACAAATTTAATCAAGTGAAGAACCAATAAATAAGAATTTTATGAAGCTAATTGCTCCAACACAAATACAGAAACAATTTAATCGCAAAGTGAAGCATTATACATATACGCTAATGCGTAAATATCACACCTCTGCATTAAAGTTAGTTACACTGGATCTTCTTTCTTCGAAATGTTAATATTTGATATAAGATAAGAATTACTGTCACAAGCTCACAGCTCTCCATTGAAACAGGCATTAATTTTTAAAAGAGTAAACCATGTTCCCGCCCAAGGTTTTAGTGAATCTACAAGTTCCCACCCCTAGTTTCTCATAAATTTCAAATTCCCGCCCTTAAATTAACAATTTTTTTTAATATACCGGTGACAGAGTAAAGTGGTCATTTGTGTTGGATTAAATTTGAAATATAAATAAAAATTTCAAAATAATCCTCCACATCTCAAATTTCTCTCATAAGCACCCTCTCTCAACTCACCACTATTGTCGTCGATGTTGCCAGTTGTATTTTGTGGATCCCTATCGGATTTCTCACCCAAATCAACAAAATTCATCACCCTCAACCAAACAATAAGACTTCCTCATAGAACCAAACAATCAATCAACAAATCAAAAGAAAAAACCCAGAAAAAAAATCAGACGAAATAAATTGTCGTTGTGTAGCCGACGAACGGCGAGATACCGTGATCGGGGATGATGAGAGTTCTAGAGAGGGGATGCCGGTGAGTCAAGGGGTGGTGGTGGGAGGGTTTAAGGTTGCCGAAATCAGACGAAATTCGGCTTGGGACAATCACTTGTTATGCGAAAGAAAACTGGCAATGGCCAGCGAATGGTGGGTGAGTTCGCAGGGGAACAGTGTGAGGTTTTGGTGGTGGATGGACAACGGTGTTGTGGGTGGTGTTGGGGAAGGTTGCAGGCTCCAAAAAAGGGCCACATCGGCTTGAAAAGGAAGTCGCGCATGGCATGGAAATGGTTGCAGGAATAGGCCAAAATCCGGTCAAATGGACAATTGGCTTGAGGCTTGTGAGGATGGGTTAAGGGTGGTGATTCCAGTCGTTTCCGGTGAGAATACTGGTTGGAATCTGCTTTAAACTATGCCAAGGGTGTTATTGAAATAAATTTGAAAATAATATGGGTTATTTTCTAATTCTACTAATGTGGGGGTCAAAAGTAATTTATTAATTTATTAGTCAAGGGTAGTTTGGTAATAACATTCACTATACTGTATCAGAACCCAAAACTCACTAAAAGTGCTGATTTAAGAATGAAAATCTGGAATTTATGAAACCTAAGGGTGAGAACTTGTAGATTCGCGAAACCTTATGTGGGAACATGTCGTTTACTCTATTTAAAAAGTGATATTAATAGCAAAATCTCATAATTTCCTAATCAATTCATTCAATATTTCCTTTTTTTCGAGGACAAATTCTCACATTTAAATTATGTCTTAGATGTACTAATACCCCACCCCATTCGCTCAGAAATCTTGGTTCAAATTCTCCGATACTGGGTAAAAGATGCCTCTTCTTTACATTTATTACGGTTCTTTCTGCACGAGTATTTTAATTTGAATTGGAATAGTCTTAGTAATTCAAAGAAATCTATTTCCATTTTTTCAAAAAGTAATTCAAGATTATTCTTGTTCTTATATAATTCTCATGTATGTGAATATGAATCCTATCTTCTTTTTTCTCCGTAACCAATCTTCTCATTTACGATCAGCATCTTTTGGAGTCCTTCTTGAGCGTTGAATCACTAAAGGCTGACTTTCGTCCCTGCTTGACGGGTGAGTCTTGCAGTCAAGCTCCCTTATGCCTTTGCACTCGAGGGCCAATCTCCGTCCGACTTGAGGAAACTTTTGCACGCCTCTGTTACCTTTTGAACAGTGTCACGGGCTGAGCCTTAACCCAAAAGGCATGTCTATCGTCGTAGGATTGAATGGAAGAGAATGTGAAGGATCTCACATTTTCAAGAACCCCGTTCCTGTCTAATGTAGGATTTTTGGAGTGGAGCACCCTGGCTACCTCTCTTTTGGGTGTCGGGTTGAGGATACGTTGGTTTGATACCACTTGTAACAGGGGTTCCGAACCCTTAATAAGCTCGATGTGGGATTTTTGGAGTGAAGCACCATGCCTACCTCTCCCTCGGCGCTCAGGCGCGTCACTTTATAGCCTTCTTAAAATTTGCAAAAGTAATAAGATACAAATGACTTTTTGTGCAAAATTTTCGTTCTTGTTTTAATGGGCATGATAATAGCAGAGAATGACGTGCTGACGTCGCCTTGCTATAGATGTAACGTGTTTTAATTTCTTTGGTGTATTGGAATGAAAATTTCTGGCTGCCACATCTTTCTAAATTTTAACATTGGTTCCGTCATCCATGATATATTTTATAGGTTCATGAACCGACAACACACTATTAATTCACATTCACAGCTTTCACTTTTAGAAAAATTCTGAATCCTTGTGTCGTTGATTGGATCTTCCAATGGGCTCATTCATATATATATGCTTCATAGTGGCAAAATCTGACTTGATAATGGAAATATATACATGATTGAATACAGACAAAGTTTATATTTGGCCCTTCAGTTTCTGCGAAGACTATCACAAAGATTAGCTACAGCCAGCTGGCTATACAGCAGTGATTTTAAATTTTAATGGTGACAAAATTTAACACTCAAAATCATCTTGCCCTATCTCAAATATATACATATATAAGAATTTTAAAAGGGTCCTTAAAATTTTTGTTTTGCCCAATAATACTGAAATTAATAAGAAATTGAGGAGCATGTGACGTGCTAACTTTATCAAATAGGTTAGGTGGGTTGTCATACAGGACAGAGACCTCCATGTGATGCAATTGCAAGCTGCATTTTCTTTTTCTTTTTCTTTTTTATACACAAGTGAACAAAAAATTTATCGGAATTTAACTGGAAACAGATATACGCATTGCGAGAGTCAAAATAGACAAAAAGTCCAAGAATAAGAAGAAGAAAAAAAGCTTCCTCCTCTATCTTTCATTGTTAGAATATGAAAATTAAAACAAGTTAATTTGATTAACTAACATGCGTAGCACATACATATATGTAAAACTTATTTTTCTGTCAATAAAGATTGATCAGAGTTCAATCTGATCAACAAAAAAGGAAAACAAAAAAATTACATTCCCATTTCTGAACTCAAAAGAATAATAAACATTCTATGTAACATCTCTAGAACTGGATTAGCATAACCTACAAAAAGAAATTGAAGGGGGGAAAAAAAGCAGCCTCTAATAAGAGTTAGAGCCACAAGGCCTTAGCTTCTTTGAGCACAGGAATTAATTCTCCACTAATATGAGTAGCCATGATCCTATCCAATCCCCCAAACAATTTCCCTCCAATAAACACAGCCGGAAACTGAACCTTTTGATCAATTCCATTGCCTTTATTGATCAAACCCAGTTCAGATAAAACACCAACATCATCTTCTTCATCAACTTCATAAACAGCAGGATTAACACCCGAGACCCAAAAGCAAACGCTTCACAACATGGCTCATGCAGCAGCCGCGTCTAGCGAACACAATTACAGCATTTTCCGAAATCATCTTGCCCATGTGATAATTGTTCGATCCTTTGATGATTTTTGTAGCCAGTGCGGCGGGATCGTTTTGGTGGGTAAGAAGAGAAGACGATAAGTTTAAGGTTGTGTTGGTAGTGTTGTAAAGCGGCTGCCATGACTTGAAAGGAATGGCCTGTTGCATGGTGGCAATTTGGAAAGAGAGAGAGAAACACAAAGAAAGAGGTTTGTGTTTGTGTTTGTGTGAATGTTATGGTTGTGGAAGTGGGGAAATATAAAAGGGGGTGAGAAGGAAGGTGACTTGAATTTTGAAAGGGTCAGGCGTCAACGGCAGTTAGGCGTTTAGTTTACGCGTTTGGATTGGTTAGGGGTGACGTTTAAGTGGTGTCATTCTTATTGTTTTATTATAATGTATATTGGAGTCTGAGTCTCCACGTGTGTGATTATGCAACAAGCCCACTTGTAAGAAATCAACAACAATATCACATTAAACATTTTTAAATTCCATCATCACAAATTTTAAATTAAGTTAACCCCATTATAATCCTTAACGTAAGGAGTCAATTTCACCGATTAATATTTTTATAACCGGTGGGAACTTTCTAAGTTGTTTACCCCATTAAGGTGTTGTGACATTTATCAGAAAAAAAAAAAAATTAATAGCGATAACAACAACCATGTGTTGGGTAAGGTTAGTAGTTAAAATGATATTATCTATAACTATTCCACCATATGATATGACTTTTCCCATTACTTAATTAACATTATGCTAACTTCAATCTCACATCGTTTTTGGCCCAACTCTTCCCCAACAATAGAAGACAAAAAAATGCCGCTCTGGGACGGTCCTCTCCTCAGCCTAACGGAAGAAAACCCGCTGTTCAAATGGGTGCGAATGCATCATCAAATTCAAGGGTGTGTGGATAACGTCAACCTCCACGTGGCACCAATAATTAATTCCTTCAAGTTGAGAACGAACATGTCGCTATTCCACCACGTCAGCAGGTGGCAAGGTTATGGCGTCATATTTTGCCCAACCCTAGCCCACCTCGTTTTTCTATCCCGGTCCACCGTTTCAATAAATACATTTAATTAACAGCATTTACAAGTCTATAAATTAAAATTAATTATTCTTTTTAAAGGTTTAACATGATTTTTATACCATCATGGATACAAATGATTAGTTAGAGAACATGATTAAAAATAACTTGATCAGCGTGGTAGAATGATTCAGTGGATCTGAAATAAAAAAAGTGGGCAACACGTCAATACACATGACCTATGGGACTGATAAATGAATAGTTTGAAAAAATAGAGAATAGGTAATGTAAGTGTAAGAAAGAAGATGAACAAGTCCAAGCTGATGACCTCAATTCTTTATATAATTCATTTTTCATACGTCATATCCACCATCAATTGTTAAAATCCATAACTCACTAATGTCAAGATGCGTGGTCCCTTTTCTCTATATTTTTTTTTGGTGCCCAGCTTCATTCCACCGCGTGTTCATGAGTTTTCGAGTTTCAATGTTTCATCTTCCCTGATAAATGTGATCATTAGAACTCTTATCTACGTAAATTGTCTGGAACATCCTAATAAATAAATAAAAAATTGAAATTTCAAATTCATATTCATATTTTTACAAATTATTTCCGGATATCAGATTTTAAATTATTTATTTAATACAAACATATTTATTTAAATTTGATCATGAATGATTTAATAAGAGAATTGAGAAAATATTAATAACTACCATGCATGGGAAGTAAATAAAACGTCCTTTAAAGTTTTTGGTTGATATAAACAAAGTTTAAAGGGATATAATATTATGTAGTAAATAAATAGGTAAAAAATAATGTTGGGGAAGGCGATAAAACCATAAAGTCAAAGAAAGCTACTAGTATTAGTATACACACAAGGTACCGACAATATTTGAGACGTGGAATGAAAAACTGAGCCTTCAGAAACTTCATACAGGTTTCAACAATATCTCACAATAATTTACCATGGAAACAAGTAGGCAAAATCTGTTGAATTCGTGAGTCAAATATTATAATTCAGGCAGTCATATATGCTTTGGTTGTGACTTGCAAGTTACCATTGAAGTGATAGTTTGGTTTAGGGTGGAGCCGTGGAGCCAGCTTGCAGTTGCTGAAAAAGTCTATGAATATTTCAATTGTTAAGAGTTATGTTGGTATAAAATACGACTATTTCATTCAAACACCAAGAATTTTGCTTTGCTTTCCGGAATAGAGTAAAATTTTCGACATTGAGTCTTGAGATGGACCCGAATAGTACTTTGATTCAAATGAATTTGAATCCTGGAAATCCTTGCTTCTAGTTCTACTTCTAGAAGCCAAATGAAGCTTTTATAAGAAACTTTGATGGTCAATCAAATGCCGCTTAGTTTGAAACTTGGCTACCAACCTATGTTTTCACACGGAATGCCAATTGATTTTTAGCATTTATTTATTTCAAAACATAAAAAATAGAAATCAATTGTCTAAGAATAAATGCGTTGATCGGTTGTTTAAACTTTAAATAACATTTCTCTATTCAGAGATTAGGAGAGCACATACACATTTACAGACTAAAAATTTGAATGGTTTTTGCCCCAGTGTTCACCCAGACTAATCAACAACCAACCAAGTTCCTGCAAAACTATCAAGGCAACAAACAGAATGACAAAATATGTTGTGCAATTACATATCCAACATCTTTTACTTCTCAATGTAACAGTTCAAACAAGTTTTCTCCATTAGCGGTTGTTCTTGAGCCAAATAAAAACTCTGATGCAAAACCATCCTTTAAATAACAAATAACCATTTTTACCTTTTGCACTGATCAGTTATTGAGGATAGTATATTCCGACAATTGAACAATTATGAAAAAGCAAAACTAAAGGCTAAAGAGTAAGTACTGGTAACGCCTATTTCTTTGCACTCTCCAACTTCATGTCCTGAAGGTTCAGCAAAAGATCATCTGAATTCAAGAAGACCTTGTTGTTTGAATTCGATATGGTATGAGCAATTTCTCTTGCAGCTTCAATCTTTCTTAATGTGATAAATGCTGGATTACTTGCAATGGCTTGACCAATGAGTTGAGCACTAGTGGCTTCTCCCTGGCAACCAATGAAACAGGTTTATCAATCATAGATGCAACCAAGAAAAAAAAAATTCTTAAAAAATTATAAGTTATTGACTGAAAAAAGTTTAAACAAATACTTATGGAAAAAAATTAAAAAATGAAGCAAAAATAGACAAGAACAAACCTGTTGAATATTTTCTAGTTCACTATTAAAGAAAAAAAATTGAAAACTATCATCTAGGTCTATTTAATCTTCTAAAAAACTGTTTCAGGGGTGAATACTACTAGTAATTGCCCTAACATCTAAAATGGTGAACAAATTTGAAAATTGGGAGTTCCACTGTCTCACCTGCGCTCTTATGATAGCACTCCTCTTGTCCTGCTCAGCTTTTTCCACAATAAATTTAGCTCTCTCAGCTTCCTGTGCAGCCACCTGTTTAGCCTCAATTGCAGCAGTAAATTCCTTCCCAAAAGTAAGGCTGGTAATGGAGACATCATCCAGTGCAATATTAAAATTTGCGGCCCTCTCTGTCAAAATCTTCCGAATTTCCCTACTAACAGCCTAAAAAAGATATTATATTCAATCATTTATTGAACACACAGAAAACCTGAACATGTACTGCCAACAAAAAGTATAAAAGAATAGGCTTGGCTGCTCACCTCTCGCTGAGTGATGAGCTGGCTGGCATTGTACTGTGCAACCACAGCTTTCAAAGTTTCATGAATAATGGATGGAAGGACCCTCTCATTATAATTCTCACCAAGAGTTCGATAAACTGTAGGCAACTGGTCTGCCACAGGACGGGTGAGTACTCGAAGCCCAATCTTCACCTGCACGCATTATTTAGGTAAAAATTTAAATAAATGATAAAAGTAACACAGAGAAATAGCAAAGCTATAACAATAAGATGACCTAATAAGAAGGAATCCCACTCCCTATAGCAGAAATAACAATCATCACCCAAACACAGAAATAAATATTGATCATGATCAATTATTGCAGCCCATGTCAAGAAAAAATCTATCCATAGGCAATAACTGGTCCAATTATAAATCTACCAATAGGTGCAGCACACCTCATATATATAATTGCAAGAGGGAGGAAGAAATAGAATTTTGGTATTGTGCAGTATTTAAAGACCTAATTACATTAGGGCTTAATGCCAAGTTCTAACTAATAGGGAGGGCTTACCATATATCAAGAAGATTTTTAGTACTTACAAGGCAAATAATACCACCAAAACATACTTGCTGCTAGCAGCAAATCCAAAAGATGAAATGATTACTGTAGAACTAAGTATAAAATGCTTCAGGATAAAAGCTTTAATGTAACTCTTTTAAGTGCATTAGAAGGGGCAGAGGAATAAGAAAGCTACCTCCAAACAAGAGGCCTCCAATAAGTAATATCCCAAAATAGAGTGATATGAGTAAAGTCTAAGCAATCCCTACTCCATTTAATCATTCTTACAATAGCGTTCCATGATCATTTTGTCATTGTCAAAATTGTTTAGAACAAAAATATTTATGATAGAAAACTTCACAGTACTTATAACATACAAGCATGTTCCACGAGGGTATTATCAAGAATAGAATAAAAGAACAACAATTTTAGATGAGTTTCATTATTATGTGCAGGACAGCTTCACGTACATCTTCTATACATATCTTATCAACTGAGAATATCTTATCAGCCAAAGAACAGAATGAAGCAACTTCCAAGAAGTAAAGCATTTACCATCTGAAGATCACGGCTACCAGAAGTACTCTCCACTAGATGAGGTCGTGCACGGACATCATATATGACAGGCCTCTCAAACCATGGAATCATAAAATGTGTCCCCTCAGGATAAACCTGCTTGCACAACAAGTACACTATAATTGCATATTTTACAATGCAGAAATTACAGGGAAAGAATTTGGTTAAAATAATTTGTTCATTCTTAAGGGGGCTGAGATCAGGTATGCAAAAATTTCTAAACACTATACAATGATAAAACAAAAGAAAACATGGATGTGCTCTAAATAAAGAAAAAGTATAACAAATTAGTAGGTATTGCTGACCTTGTCTTTGACACCAACTAAGCGGTTGAACATAATGGCTCGATGCCCTCCCTCAACATTGTAGAGACTGTTTGCAGCAGCATACAAGCCAAGCCCACCAATAACTCCCACCTTAATTAAGGCAGATATTGCACCACCACCTGGGACCTTGGGGACTTTGACATTGTTGAAATTCATCTTCCTAAAGGTTAAAGCAAAGAATGTTAAATTTGTACATGGTAATATATATTGCAAAAGAACTCAAACTGTAAAGTAAAAGTACTCAGCCATGTCTCCATTATCAAATATCAAGAAAATAATGCCCAAGCATATCATATGTATATACAATCCAAGCCAAATGTAGGGGAGTGGAGAGACAACTTAAAAATAGGGAGCTGAAGAAAGTCAGAAAAGGATCATCATGGATCAGCATGCATGTTTATGAATTGAAGACAAGACTTATGATAGAGGAAAAATGCCATCGGGAAAAAAAGGGCACCGTAAAGAAACTCTAGCTTTAAAAAGAAAAAAAAAAAAAAAAAAAAAAAAAAAAAAAAAAAAACATAAACAATATGCCACAAGCAAAGAATCTATTTAAGTCTAGGAACTAAAGGAATTTCAAAAGACCATCATGCAGGAACCCTAAACACAAAGCGAAATGAGCAAGTAGAGTTGCAAATTGTAGGCCACTCAACAAGGATCCACAACTGACATACATTTAAGTATATTAGAAATTGCCACTTCTATATCACCAAACAGATTTCAAAAAAATTAACTTTTAACATTTAGGTTCAAAACTAACAAGTACTTAAAAAATATTTAAGGAGTCTGTCAAAATGTTTCAACTATTCATACATATGTAGACACACTCAAATTTACTCCAAAGAAATACTTACAGACAGATATTCAAGTTTCCGACATTTTATATAAAAAATAAGAATTATTCATAAAATAACTAGAAAAATGCCAACAGTTATCAAGACCTAAAACTTGTATAGTATAAATCAACTAATCCCTAATCACACACCAAACAGTCAATTCAACTAAACATCCGTAACTTCATTTCCAGTGGATTAACCGCCAGAACATTAGAAAATAAGACTCTCATTCGGTTGCTGAAAAAACTAGGAGGAAAAGAAAGAGCGTATAGATCCTACTAATTGATCAAAAGGACAAAAAAAATCCACTGCAAAATTAAAATCAAGTTAAAAGCAAAATTTATACCCAAATTGTTAACGTCTTCACTCACTGAAAATTTTCTAAGCTACCAAACAGAAATCAACATGATCGAGAAGATCAAACAATGAGAAAACTTATATACACATGTACAAACATTATGTGAAGACAAAAAGGGTAGAGTTGATTTACCTTAGAGATTGAGAGGTTTAGGGTTTATGGAATTTGTGAGGAAAGGCGGAAGGGTTTAAAATGATAGAGAGACAGGACGGTTAAGGGCTTTAGGGTTAGATTTTTGAAGGGACGAAGTTGGTGGGTATTTAATGGGCTCCAAAGGCCCAGTCATTTTAGTTGAATGACGTGCCTACCAAGATTTGATAAACTTAAGAGAAAAAAATTAAAAATAAAAACAAATTAGAAAAAATACACAATAACGTTCAATATTTAACGTAACATCTAATTGGATTTTTAAATTGTTGGGTTAAACAATAAATTTGAAAAGTTTGTGAGGTGAAAAAATATTTGATTAAGTTTTGAGGAAATTTAATTAAGCTTGAAAAATTGGGGGTAATACTTGTATCATTTATTTTTGGTAGAAGGGTAATATTGTCTTTTTGAAGTTTAGCAGATTTTCATTAACATACACTGACGGAATGGGGGCTAACTGGCTAAGGTCTCATTTTCGAAACTTACCTGAAATCTGTGGGGTTTAAAGAAATTTCCCGAAAGAAATTAATGAAAATGTGAGTTTGTTTTACTTTTTAGAATAGCATTCTATACTATTTAATGAAATAAGATAAGATTATAAAAATGTGTATTGAAAAATATTTTCACAAAATATTTAGATTTTTTTTAACCCCTTACATTTGTTAATTTAATTAAACACCTCCATAATAAAAATTTATAAATTAATAAAAACACTTCCACCCATTCAACTATTGCCGGTAGTTGGAACTCCACCACCGTCGAACTATAGTTGGAAGTCGTTAGAATGATGCACAACCGATTGGATCGACCAAGTCATGTGTTGATAGTGATATGACATTTTTTGATCAGATCTACGACCAATCGTCATAATTATGGTCATTACGGCCAGATTTATCATCAACGGTTAGATCTTTGGTAATAGATCCGATCAGAAATTGATAAATCGACATACACCGGTCATCTATCTCAGTCGTGCGTGGAATTAGATGTTGGTGCCCAATAGCGGTGGTGACGGTGGCTGCTGGCCGATGATAGTGGCTTGGATAGGTGAGAGTGTTTTTGTTAATTTATAAACTTTTATTGAGAAAAATTATTATTAAATATTTTGATTTGTAATAGAAAATGATTGGATTTTGAAATTTAAATAAAAAAGTAAATTATTTCGTTGGATTGATTGGATTGGATAGCCAACAAAAACTCAACGCAGCCCTTTGGGAATTGGCGCGTGCTCTCTCTCTCTCTTAATTGCTAGCATATAAATTCAAAGAGTTTAAAGCTTAAAGCGCTCTCCGACTCTGTCCGTCTTCAATTAAAAGCCGCTCGAGATTGAGAGCCACCATGTCTTAACTGGCAAAACTAAAATTTCATTTCAAAATCGTTAGAAACATCGTCGATCATACGCTCTCACCAACTTTTAGGTATTTCATATTCAAAAATTTATGTTTCATATTTCGATATTAATTCATCCGAAATTTCGTTGAATTTTTTTTTTTGTGATTTCTAATTATAACAGATTTCAATCGTAAATTTTTGGTATGTTGAATTAGAGTTCTCTTTTATTCTAATTCATCGGAAATGAAATCCTGTTTTATCCTACAGATTTTTTTTTTTCGATTTTTAATCATAAAAAATTTCAATCGTAATTTGTATTGAGTTGAATTCGAGTTGTCTGTTATTTTCTAGGTTAATTATACCTAATTTTCGAAGTTTGAATTAATTTTGATTGATTTTCACGGTTGGAGATTTGTTTGTGAAATTGAATGACTTTTGAAATTTAGGCGGGAGAGTGGA
>CM047897.1:15412428-15500092 GCA_026229545.1 Pistacia atlantica | reverse complement strand
GGCGGGAGAGTGGAGTTGAATGCATAAACTGATGGAGTCGCTTTACAACAATAAGAGTTCAAAAATTGTAAAACTGAACAGTCAAAACGGTGGCGTATCGCCATTGATGATGAAATTTTTAGGCTCCAACTCAGCTTCCAGTTGCAGCTCCGGTTCACGTTCGCGTTCTTCAGTGGATCCATTCTCTCCTCTTTGCGGTAACAGTAACAGTAACAGTCCTCTGTCAGGAGTTTTTGATGAAGATGATGTGTTGGTGATGGATGGCATTACGGTAAATTCACCATCTTCTGGAAGTAACAGTGCTGATTTCTACAAGACGGAGTTATGCAGGTCTTGGGAAGATCTTGGGAAGTGTCGCTTTGGTATTAAGTGTCAGGTAATGTACAAATTTGAAAATATCCTCAATGAAATAATTTTAATCATTTTGGTAATTTATCAATGGAATTGTTTCATTATTGGTAGTTTGCTCATGGAAAATATGAGCTCCGTCCAACTCGTTTCTCCAGTATCAAGAATAAATCTGAGGTAAAGCGGTGATGAAATTTCTGAATTCTGATACTTGATGTTATCCAATCCATGGTGGAATGATTTTATTTCTTTTTGTTTTTGGGTAGGCACAGATTTGCAAGGCATACATTACAGGATCATGCGTGTACGGCGCCAAGTGTCGTTTCGTTCATCCGGTCATCAAGACTCGGATTGCGGTTACCATGGTGCCTGAAAAGACCACCACCACCAAGACCTCCATAAATCCCATTACTTTGAAGCTTGGAGAAGGCAGTCAGAATCCTAGCTCAAGCACCACCAAAGAGAACTGGTCGCCCCTTGACGATGGCATTGAGGTTGCATCGTTGCCTTCCCGTTCGGATAATCTGTCGAGGGAAAAGATTGATGCATATATTGATAGTGTTCTATATTGTCCTTCTGCTAGGAAGAGGTTGGCAGTGTTCGCTGATATTTGCCCTGACTAAACACTCCCATATTGTGCCAGAATGATACTAAGTTTGATTTTGGTTTGGTTTATTCTGATGAAGAGAGTTGCTATTAAACTTGAAAATGGAAACAATGTGTATTTGAACTTGGATTTCCAGTCTTGACTTTTCAGAATAATAATTCCTGCAATTAGGAGTGAACTTGAACGAATTGCCTCTGTTTGTCAGTGGAAGGATTTATGAATTGTAAAATTAGTATGACTGTTGCCCATGATTTGCTTGAATGTGGTAGCTGTAGGTACTCGGCCACCTAGTATTGTCCTAATATAGGCAGATTTCATTCTTTTAGCTAATTGTGGAAGAAATTGCAAATTGATAAAATTTGGTGAGCGAATTATCTCCCAAGGAAAACCGTTTTCATCTCCTATCATTTTTTTCTTCAATTCCCCTTTTAGGGCTTCGACTCTCATATGAAGTTCTTGATTCAACTTCATCTAAATATATTTAAAATAATAATAATAATAATAAAAACAGATCCTTTTTGCTAGTACAATTTCACCAATGCAGAATTTAAGAAACTTGGTGACAATAGGGTCAAAGTACTTTCTGAAAAAGGTTAAAAAATAGGAGCACTGAGATCTTTTATATGATATGCTGAATAAACTGTTGCGGCAAAAGCTTGAGGAATTTCATGTATCTTAGTAATTTTTTTCCTCTTTATTTATGATTAATGTAGGATTTATGTTGTAGTATTGAGAAATGCGATTGACATTTAATCAAGGAGAAAATAGCGAATAAAACTTAATTCAAGAGAAATTTTGGTGTAGCATGGGGTAACAAGGGAGTTTATTTAAGCCAAGGCACTTAAAGTCTGTTTGGTCGAACTTATGAAAATTAGTTTATGGGCGAACGACTTGTACATACCCAAAGTTTACTATAATGACAGTTGATACCCAAAAGGTTTTGAAACGACAAATAGGTACCTTCCGTCATATTCTGTTAGTGAGTTTTGTTTATTAATAGTGAAAAGACTAAAATGCCCTTCAAAGTTTCAATTTTTGTTTTTTATAAATTTAAAAATTTATAAAAAACCCCCTATGTTTGCTAATTTAATTAAACACCCCCATATATAAAAAGTTTGTTAAATGACAAAAACACCCCCACCACCCCTAATGCGATTCCGGCCACCATCGCCAGGAATCAGGCCGAAATTGCATTACGACAGATCCCCATGGATCGTAGCGTGAGTGCGATGTGGCCTTTTCGGCCGGATCCGCCGCTGTCTGGCCGGAAAAGGCCAGTCTGGCCGTCGGAAGCGGCGATCGGCCTTTCCGGCCGATCTGCGTAGATCGGCCTTTTCCGGCCGAGATCGCCTGATCTGGCGGAAAAGGCCGGATCGGCCAGTCGACACGACACGGTCATCCGAGTGCGTGTGCGTGCTCTTCTCCGCAGTTCGGTGGTGGCGGAATGCTGCACTTAGGTGGGGGTGGGGGTGTTTTTGTTATTTTATAAAACTTTTATATATTGGGGTATTTAGTGAAATTTGTAAACTTAAGGGGTTTTTTGAAATTTTTAAATTTATAAAAAACTAAAATTCAAACTTTTAAGGGTATTTTAGTCTTTTCACTATTAATAAACGATAATAAGCAAATCACTAACGAACATGACGGAAAGTACCTATTTGTCATTTCAAAACCTTTTGGGTACCAACTTGTCGTTACGATAAATCTTGGGTATGTATAAGTCGTTCTCCCTTAGTTTATAAACAGTTAGTACTTATAAGATAATTTAAGCTCATAAGCATTTGAAATTTAAACGGTTACGTGTTTGATTAAAATACTTAAGTGACTGATAAGTAGTTGACGTGTTTGGTAAAATGTAGCTTATAAGTACATTTTATTATTAAAATGACTAAAAATAGTACTATATTATTTTATCAAATAATAAATTATATTAACTCAATTTTTTACTATAATATTATCAAAATATATTTCGATTATATTACAATATAATTTAATTTTAGAATTAAATAAACAAATACTTTATAGACAAATATTTTATTAAAAATTTATATGAATCATTATAGATTATTTATACAAAATAAACTAATGAACAAATATAATGAATTAAATTGAAGTAATGTGGTAATATACTTGGTTAAAGTAGCTAATAAGCAGAGTTTTTATAAGCCAAAAAAAAAAAAAAAAAAGTTGGTTCGCCCCACTTATTTTTTTGCCTTATAAACCCTGCTTATAAGCCCTAAAAAAACTATAAACAAATATGTTAGCTTAATTTTATAGATTCTATGAATTAAACCCACTTGAGAGATTCAAATAGGGTATTTTGGCTTTTAATGAAAGTAATTTCTAATCCCAATCAAATTGATGAGTATCCCTCACTTAATTTTTTTTTTTTTAACTTAACCTTAATGAAAATGATTAGAAATGATATAATAATTTATAAATACAGTACTCATACTCTATTTTCTACTTTTGTTTTACTTTTTAACCATTAATTTTTACATAAACCATAATCCTAAGTCTTTTAAATCATTGAAACCTTTTGTTTTTATTTTAAATATTTCTTTGTTTGATGAAAATATATTACTAAAACTATGGAGAAAGTAATTCCATGCATAATGAGATGAATCTAAATCTGAAGATTCAAAAAAAATTAAAAAAAAAACTTTCAAATTTAAAACTGAGAAAAAGGGGTATAATTAAAATCCCTAAATAAGAAATTACAGAAACTTCGATCCAGTTTGAAATTGGAGAAAAGTTGTGTGTACAAAAACCGTAATTAAGTTTGAAATTGGGATAAAGGAGAGTAAACAAAACCCCTAATTAAACCTAACTAAACGAGATTATTTTTGGTATTAAATGTGGTTTAAAGAAATATATATTTTTTAAATATAAGAGATATGTATTTAGCAATGGAGCATGGAGGATAAAAATCACTTCATTAGCACAAGTTTTAACCCATTTATTTGATAAAAAAAAATTATATTCTCTTAAACAATATTTTATACATTTTTGCATTTTTAAAATCGGATAAAACCCAAGGTTTTACAAAATTACTATTTCAGACTTGCTCTATGAATCTTGCCCTAGAACAGTAACAATCAAATACAGAAAAATTAAAAATTAAAAACCACAAAACATTATAAAACCTGGTATTTTTTTTTTTTTTCGATTTGGTAATTGTCCATATCTCAGTTTTGATTTAGAGTTGAATAGGTTTTGGGTTTTGGGCTTCTAAACGAGATCTACGATGAGTACCCTACTGAGTTGCGATTTGCTTTCGATTCGGCCTAGTCAAAGATGATTTGAATAGATTAGATTATAGAGATTAAGTCGGTGTGCTAGAAGAGTGGCTTGAGAATGAGGGTATTTTTCTGATGAATCTCATATTAATATTGTCAAGCGTCCGAGGTTTGACCTTTATTTTATTTTCATTTAATCGTTAACAATGAACATTATCAAATACTATCAAGAGTCCGAAAAGTGTTTGATTCTCTTGTCAATCATATAAGACTGTTATGCTTAAAAAATCAGGGTTGACGTAGACTTATGTTAGCGAGGACCAATCAGAATTCAAGGCGTTGCCACGTCGTCCAATGACAGAAGGGGTAAGGTTGTCATCAGCTTGGCATGTAAAGGCTTGGCGAGTGACTTGCTGGGAGTCACCTACTTGCCCAAGCCCTGCGCAATTTAAGGATATCTTCAGTGCAACCAACCAATGAGAAGCAGGGTAAGAACTGTACAGCACCTGACCACTGGCATCTATAATCATTACCTAGAAACCTCTTACTATAAATAGAGTGCTCCCCTGCCATTTTTTGGGGATTCTAATTCTGATCGAAAAACACACTCTCTCTCCCTCTCTGTATTTATGTTCTCTTTGATCGCTACATGCGACCTGATTATACTCTTTCATAAATAAAAAGACAGTGGACGTAGGATTCGCTTTGAGCATCCGAACCACTTTAAAAATCGTCTCCCTTTTATTTGTTTCATTTTCCAGTTCACATGTAATTTCTAAGTCCGCTTAGCACTTTGCACGTGCGAATAGTTGGTGTCAAAATCAAGCATCAACAGTGTTAGTGTATATTAGTGTATGCCCTAGAAACCATTCGTATTGTTGGTTTCAGAGCATTTTGTCTTGTATCTATATATAATAAATAATAGAAGAAAGAGTTCTTCAATTCATATATATAAATTACTTCATTTATTTAGCCATGCATTTAAAATAAAAGTACGTATATGAATTGTCCAGATGATTCATTTAATCGGTAAATTAATTATCGAAAAGGGTTCCCTACGGAAGCAATATAATTTGGGCAACTATATTGCATAGTAGGCATATTGGATGCTTCCGAAAGATATCATGAATTGATATAAGTACAGATGACGATGATAGTCATGTCACTGGGGCATTTGTATGGATTAGCGGTTAGTGAAATGTTTTTCGAACGTGACCGAATAACAACAAATCACTTGGAAAAGCATGTAGTCAATGATTTATCGTTTGGTTATATCAGTGCACGATGTAGTCCTTTGACCTGAGACATTGTGATCTGATCCGATACGGATGCGTATGGTTCATATGGTGTATAAGTACGACACTAGTCATGTTTCGTATGATAAAGCCTATTTGGTCATGCGTTGTTCATATGTGGAAATGAACGATGGTCAAGAAGGGATCCCTTGACTCATAAATATAAGATTAGGAGTACCGCTGACTCCATCCGGATTTGAGTTCCTAGTCGAACGTCGATAAATGTTGGAAATTAGAATCTCTGGCCAGAGTCTATTATTAGTCATACAAAAGCAAGTTTTTGATGATGAGTTCCGGACATATTGATCGACGATTCGATAGAAGATTGAGTTTAGGATTTTGACATTCCATGAATCAGTGCTCGATCAAGATATATCAATGGAGGGACTTTACCTGCATGGTACATATGATCTGAAATGGGTTCGATGAAGTATTTATTCATCGTGGTTTAGGGACTATGGCACATTGCTAGATGTTTATCATAGTCGTTGGGCCTTCGGATAGGTTTTCAGATTCATCCAGAACCGTCTCACGGCTAATCCACGGTGGACCTACATGGTCACACCAATAGCCTTGAGAAGTTAGAGAAGGATGAGAGAGAAAAATGATTATCTAAAGAGGGCTAGCACCTTCAGAGGGTGATGATGGGATTTTTATGGTAATAGTTACATAGAAAATTGTTTGTGACATTTTAAGGGCTAAAATGGTCAAGCAAAAATTAATTATTATATCTTAAAGCGTTAAGATTAATGAGATGAACGAAAATAACATTTTAATAGTTAAAGGGTAAAAGGGTAAATTTATGGGTTGTTACTATAAGCTAGTTTAGTTTACATGGGCCTTTGAATAATTTTGATTATTCAAAGGGTAAAATAATAAATTCGTGGGCTCCTTTTGAAATAAGATTTTATTGGGGCATGGAAATGAAAAACAACTAATTGCAAAAATTGTCCAAATATATATAAATGCAAATGGTTGCATTTTAGTTTATTATTCACTTTGTTCACTCAAAGCAAACTAAAATCTCTTTGTCTAAGCCACGACCATTCTCTAACTCACTCAAGGTGGTGTTAAAGTGTGGAGGTCTTATCATTTTGAGTCTTGTCTTCATCAACCCAAAGCAAAGGAGTAGGTATAATGCTTTTTCCAAGCTTTGTTTGAAAACTTTTTTTTTTTTTAATCCAACATTTCATGCTTTCAATCTTCATTTCTGCCACTCTTCATGCATGTTGTTCTTTCAAACAGTTTGGTGCTAGAAGGACGGCCTGATTTAGTAACCGCTCTTCATCAAGAATCTCTTATCAATCGAGTCTCTTCGATAGCAAATGGCTTGTGGTTTTGAAACTGAGCGAGATAGCCCCAGCAACGAGGAGGTCCCCCGGGTATAGGATGACACTTCTCCCGAAGTGCCCCCGATTCAGCATAGTACCACAATGAACATTCCTTCGAGCTCACAGCTCGACCCTGCTATGATGGATTACCAAGAGAGGTTCAATAATACTCTTCAAACGATTAACCGAAAATTAAACGGTTTGGATTAGGTCGTACCACCCAAGTCCGACAAGGCGGTGCCATCAGCAAAAATGCCTGTAGGTCACGTTAAAGAGCGAGCGAAGGCCCATGTAGTGCACAAAAAGGAAAGGGAAAGTAGGTGCCAGATAATAGGTCGAAGGGCTCCAAGGGACCAGCAAATATCGGTCACAAAACAGGTAGAATACCTGTGGCTTGGCGACATGTCACATCATGAACCATCCCACGCCACATCGCATGGGCACCCCATAAGAGTGCAAGGCAGGGAAACCCCCAGCAACCGCGGGTCTGTTCTGACCACCGTGGAGGTTAGGCTAACTCCCCAAACCTTTCATTGCCTTCACACGACTTTAGTCAACGTGTGTCAAGATATGTTAGAGCCTCCAACCAAGGTGAGGAAGAGTTGGATCTGCGGTCTTTCCTCAACCGTAATCGTGAGGTTGAACCCACGTTGTGGAAAATGATCCTCAGGCAGCTGCGCTACCTCAGATTGAGGAGTTATAGTGAGCTCTGGATCAGCTTAGAGCTCACCAAAATAAGCGTGGGTAGGTCGCTGAGGTGTCTCCATTTTCTCTAGCAGTGTTAGCTGCTCCTCTCCCATCAAGGTTTGGAATGCTTGATATGCGGGCATTCGATAGGAAGTTTGATCCACAGGATCACCTCTATGAGTTTAACAACCTCATGGAGCTTCACCAAGTTTCCAACTTGGCTAAATGTCACTATTTGGCAATAACCTTGATTGCCCATGCCAAGCGCTGGTTTAGATCGCTTCTGCCAGGATCTATTAACTCGTGGTAGTAGATGAGCTCGTTATTCTTGAGACACTTTCAGGCGAACAAGAAGTTCTCAATGCCGTTGACTTTTTTAGCAACATATGGCAGGAAAAGAATGAATCCCTCTAATCCTACATTGACAGGTTCCACAAGGAGCTACACAAGGTGGCTAACACACTTGAAGAATCTGTTCGGACTCTCATTATTGTGGGAATTCACCCGTAGACTGACTTGTGGAAGAAGCTGCAATTCGAGGATGACATTTCCCTCACCCTCTTCTACGACCTTATGGAGAAGTACCTCCGAATAGAGAATTTCGTGGCTGCTCTCAATCACTACGACCCCGGTCCTTTGACCAGTGCTCCTAACCAAGGGGAGGGTAGTAGAAGAGCTGATCACAGGTGGGCTAATGACGATCATCAGAAGGGAAAGAAGCAGTGGTTTGAGCCCAAGAAATCATATGCCCAGGTTCCTGGTCGTGATCGTGGCTAATCAGTATACTTCTCTGAACGCGTTAGTATTTGCTATTCTGGACAAGTCAAAAGAGGTTAGCCAGAGCCCATGAGCAATCCCCCTTCGGCAAGAAACAACAAGAAATATTATCGTTATCATCGAGATAATAGGCACCACACCGATGAGTGTTAGGCTTTCAAGCATGCAATTGAAGACCTCATCAAGCAAGGGCACTTCAAGGAGTATGTTGATGGTCCTACTCCCGTTCGGGAGAAGGATCAAGAGGAATAGGGGAAGAAACACCATGGTTGTAAGGGTCTTTACTTTGTAAGGATCATCTTTGGAGGACCGCACCTCACGGAGAATTCTCAGGGTGCCTAGGTGAAAGATTCAGCATGCATGAATAGTGGTGGAGATGGAGAATGAAAGCATGAAAGCATGGATTAAAAAAAGACGGTTTACATGCAAAGCTTGGATATGAGATTATACCTACTCCTTTGCTTTGGATTGATGAAGATTAGCTTCAAAAGGATGAAACCTCCACACTTTAACACCACCTTGAGAGGATTAGAGAGTGGCCTTGGCTAGGGAGAGAGAGCCTTTTAGTTTGTGTTTGAGTGAACAAGTGAATAATGAACAAAAATGCAACCTTTTGCACTTATATATACTTGGGCTATTTTGCAATTATTTATTTTTCACTTCCAAGCCCAATAAAATCTTATTTTATAAAGGGGCCCCACGAATTTAATATGCTACCCTTTGAATAATCAATATTATTCAAGGGCCCATGTAAACTAAACTAGTTTACATTAACAACCCATAAATTTACCCTTTTTACCCTTTAACTATTAAAAGGTTATTTTTGTTCATCTCATTAATCTTAACACTTTAAGATATAATAATTAAATATAATTAATTATTGCTTGACCATTTTAACCCTTAAAATGTCACAAATTGTTTTCTATGTAACTATTACTATGGAAATCCCGTTATTACCCTCGGAAGGTGCTAGCCCTCTTCGGATAATCATTTCTCTCTCTCATCATTCTCTAACTTCTCAAGGCTATTGGTGTGACCATGTAGGTCCACCGTGGATTAGCCGTGATGCCTACTGGATGAATCAGGGAAACCCGTCCGGAGGCCCAGCGACTATGGTAAACATCTAGCAATGTGCCATAGTCCCTAAACCACGATGAAGAAATACTTCATCGAACCCATTTCAGATCATACGTACCATGCAGGTAAAGTCCCTCCATTGAGATATCCTAATCGAGTATGGATTCA
Source organism: Pistacia atlantica (assembly GCA_026229545.1). Classification (NCBI taxonomy): domain Eukaryota; kingdom Viridiplantae; phylum Streptophyta; class Magnoliopsida; order Sapindales; family Anacardiaceae; genus Pistacia; species Pistacia atlantica. The sequence continues at coordinate 15,490,563 of CM047897.1, read as the reverse complement.
TGGAACGTCAAAATCCTAAACTCGATCTTCTACCGAATTGTCGATCAATATGTCCGGAACTTGTCATCACAAACTTACTTTTGTATGACTAATAATAGACTCTGGCCAGAGATTCAGTTTTTCGACATTTATCGATGTTCGTCTAGGAACTCGAATCCGGATGGAGTCAGCGGTACTCCCGATCCTATATTTTCGAGTCAATGGATCCCCTCTTGACCATCGTTCGTTTCCGCATATGAACAACGCATGACCAAATAGGCTTTATTGTACGAAACATGATTAGTCTCGTACTTATACACCGTATGAACCATACGCATCCATATCGGATCCGACTACAATGTCTCAGGTCAAAGGACTACATCGTGCACTGATATAACCAAAAGATAAATCATTGACTACATGCTTTTCCAAGTGATTTGTCGTTATTCGGTCACGTTCGAAAAACAGTTCACCAACCGTTAATCCATACCAATGCCCTAGTGACATGACTATCATCGTCATCCGTACTTATATCAACTCATGATATCTTTGGAAGCATCCGGTATGCCTCTTTGTACAATATAGTGCCCAAATTTATATTGCTTCCGTGAGGAACCTTTTTCGATAATTCATTTACCTATTAACGAGTCATCTGGACAATTCATCTACATACTTTATTTTAAATGCATGGCTGAATAAAGGAAGCAATTTACATATATGAATTGAAGAACTCTTTCTTCTATTATTTATGATATATATAGATACAAGACAAAATACTCTGAAACCGACAACACGAATGGTTTCTAGGGCATACACTAATATACACTAACACTAGGAAAGGTACATTCAGAAAGCTCACCATGACCTCGTGAGTGTGATGAGCACGGTACGCAGCGCATTAAGGTTTACAGAGACTAAGAGATTACCTTCTCAAAGAAAGATGTAGTGCGATTATATCATCCCCATGAGGATGCACTCGTCATCGCGCCTGAAATAGGATAGTGCGAAGTCCACAGGATGTTGGTGGACAATGCCAGCGTTGTGAACATCCTATTTCAACGAGCTTTTGAGGAGATGCAGTTGGATGAGGCAGATCTAAAGCCTGCCTCTATCACTCTCTATGGTTTTACTGGAGATCATCTGATTCCCAAGGGAATAATCGCATTTCCCATTACTTTGGGTGAGACCAACGAGGTGACCAAGATGACGAAATTCTTAATAGTAAATTATCTGTTCGATTTTAATGGCATTTTGGGACGACCTCTACTACGTAGTTTCAAGGCCTTCACCTCCATTTATCATCTGAAGATGAAGTTTCCCACTCTGACCGGGTGTGGGGAAATGAAAGGCTCTTAGAACGAGTCTCGCGACTACTATGTAATGGTAATACAGATGGCGTGCAAAGGGATAGAGAAGCTGTGGGCATTCCCGAGCAGGCAATGGCGATCAACAGGATCGAGCCACAGTCGGGTCCAGTGGAAGATTGCATAGATCCTCATGTTCAAGAGGAGTATTCCCACAATGGGCCAATTAAGTCTCTGTTGAAGGTATCTGTCGACCAGAATGAGGCAACGCAAGTATTGAGAATCAGGAGTAATCTCAGCCCGCAGCTCGCTATAGATTTAACGAGCTTCCTTAGACAGAATATCAATGTTTTTGCATGGATTCATGCTGATATGGTCATGATCAACCTAAATATAATATGTCATGCACTCAACATTGACAGCACAATCAAGCCGGTTTACTAGAAGAGAAGAGCCATGGACCCGGAGCGCTATGCTACCCTTAAAGTTGAGGTGGATAAGCACATCTTAAATGGGTTCATTCAGGAAGCTCATTACCCGAGTTGGGTCACCAATCCAGTTTTCAATGACAAGTGGCGAACTTGCGTTGATTTCTCTTACCTCAACAAATCATGTCTGAAGAACAGGTTCCCTTTGCCCAAGATCGATCAACTCGTCAACGCCACCTCTGGGCACAAGTTGTTAAGCTTCATGGATGCCTACTCAGGTATAATTAGATCCCAATGTATGAGTCTGACAAGGAACATACCTCGTTCATCACAGATCAGGGACTGTACTGTTATAAGGTCATGCCTTTCGATCTGAAGAACACGAGGGCAATCTACTAGCGTTTGGTTAACCGTATATTTTTCGAGCAAATCGGGAAATCAATGGAAGTCTATGTTGATGACATGTTGGTTAAGTCGCGTGTCGCTTCAATCACATAGCACATCTCTCTGAGATGTTCGACGTACTCCGAAGGTATAAAATGAAGCTTAATCCTCTCAAGTGTTCATTCGAAGTATCCTCAGGGAAAGTCCTAGGGTATATGGTTAACCACCGGGGGATTGAGATCAACCCCAAAAATATTTGAGCTCTCCTAGATATGACAAGTCCCACAAATCGAAAGCAAGTTCAGAGCTTGAATGGGAAGATAACGGCTCTCGATCGCATATCGAGCAGCAGTTATTGTTTGCTGTTCTTTAATATACTTAGAGCCAACAAGAAGTTTGAATGGACTCCGGAATGTGAGCAAGTCTTCTAAAGCATAAAAGATCATCTCAGCAAGCTGTCTCTTCTATCCAAACCTCTTCCCAAGGAGATCTTATTTATCTACCTGTCCGTCTCCCAGTATGCGGTCAGCGTAACTCTCATCCTGGATGAGGGTAGAGTTCAGTGGCCAGTATATTATATGAGCAAGTGGCTTCTGGATGCCGAGACACGGTATCCAGAGATGGAATGATTAGCCTACGCCCTGCTGATTGCTTCCAGGAAGTTGCGACCTTATTTTGATGCCCATACCATCCATGTTCTGACCAACTACCCACTCAGACAAGTTCTTTAGAAGGCAGAAGCTTTGGGTAAGTTGCTTAAATGGGCTATAGAATTAAGCTAGTTCGATATGCATTATAGACCAAAGCTAGCAGTCGAAGGGCAGGTTGTTGTTGATTTTATTTCAGAGTTCTCTTATCAGTCAGATCGAGAACCCGAATAGACAGCCAGCGAAGTTGTCCAGGAAACTGTTTGGAACTTATCAACTTGGAGCCTCTATGTTGATGGGTCTTCAAACAGAAGAAGAGCCGGAGCTGGTCTTCCACTCCTTAGTCCTGAAGGGACTCAGATTCATGGAATCCTTAGGTTCGGATTTAAAACTATGAATAATGATACCGAATATGAAGCGCTACTTGCTGGTTTGTTACTTGCAAGAGAAATGTGGTTGAAAATAATCAACATCTATAGCGACTCCCAGTTGCTTGTTATTGGGTTCATGCATTTTGGGCATGAAAATGGAGAGAAAAAGACGATCAAGATGATGGACATAAGGTAGAAAACAAACAATTAAAACATTAACTTATTAATGTAAGAAAATGATAGAAAATTATCAACTCCTTTCACTATTAAAAGCTTGATGCTGAAACTTGGAGTCTAGATTCTTCAAAAGAGAATCAAGAAACTCAAAATGAAATCCACCCAAGCTAAAGATGAGAGAGAGTCAAGAGAGTGAGAGAGTGCTTTTTTTTTTCTTCCAATTGTTGTAATTGAATTAAAATGGTATAATACTTAATTTATATACCATGGGCACAAAGTTTAATTTTAAATTGTCTTGGGAAGTCCTCAAACAATTTAAAATTAATCTTGGAAAATAGCATTTATGCAAGTCCTTGGTTTTATGGTTAATTCATAATTAAACCAAATTTTAATCTTATTAATTATTCTAACTCTTTAGAATAAAACCAATGCATTTTTGTCTCCATTATTAAATCCGATTTAATAATAATATTTAATAAATCCTTATTACCCTTGGTTAGTGATGGCTATCCATGGATAATCATTTCTCACCAATACATTATTTTGGATGCAACTATTTACATTCGAACATCATTAATCGGATCAATGATATGTTTTACTCTCTCTCATTGAGCTTGGTTTTATGTGTGACCATTTTGGTTTACTGTGATTTAGCCATGGGCCCAATATCGGATTCTGATATGTTTCGTTATAACTCTTTATAATAAAAAATCCCACTGATTATGGTAGACGTCTAGCAATGTTCCATAACCCCTAAACCACAATGAAGTGTAAACTCCAATGAACATTTTCTGATCGTACGTACGTGTAGTAAAATCCCTCCGTCATCTAATCTCGATTAAGAATGGTTCATGGTATGTCAAAACCCTTAACTTAATCTTTAATCTAATTGTCAATCGATACAATGGAACTCATTAACATGAAACTACTTTTCATTTGATATTCATTATACTCTGGCTAGAGATTTCCCTTTTCTAATGTTTATTGACATTCGTCTGGGAACTCGAGATTGGACTATTTTGAGTTAATGGATCCCATCTTGACATCACTTGTCCTCGCACATGAATAACATATGACCAAACCGGCTTATTACATAAGACATGACTAATCTCGTGCTTATACACTATATGAACCATATGCATCATATGTTGATTCCAATCGTGATGTCTCGGGTCTAAGGATTAATGGTACACTAGCACGATCCTACAATGCATCATTGACCACATCCATGTGATTCATCGTAATCGGTCATATTCGATAAACAATTCACTAACCTTTTATCCATGCTAATACCTTAGTGACATACCTCTTATAATCACCCACACTAATACCATCACATGATATTCAATGGAGACATTCAGCATGCCTACTATGCAATGTTATTGCCCAATTAACATTACTTGCGTAGGGAATTCTTCGATGATTTGATCTTCTGAAGATTCGGGTCATCCGGACATTTCACATGCAATATTAAATATAATATAAATGAAGCAGTAAATCAACATGTGAAATAAGAACAGTTTCTTTTATTCATAATACATTTACAAGATATAATTTTTTAAAACCGACAACACGATTGGTTCCTAGGGCATACACTAATAGGTGTTAATCAGATTTTAGGAGAATATCAAGCCAAAGAAGAGAATATGATCAACTATCTAAGGAAAGCTAAGGTCGCGCTCGAGCCTTTCAAGCATTATATGATCAATCAAATTCCAAGAGACAGTAACTCTGTCGTGAATGCTTTGGCAAAAATAGCTTCCTCGATGGACTCCGATGTTCTAGACAGCATTCCAGTTTGGTACATCAAGGTTCTCAGCATCAGCTGCCTAAGCAAGCTATAGCTACGATCGAATCTACTTTCTGGATGAATCCAATCATTCAAGATCTGCAGGATGGGACTACGCGGCTGATAAAGCCGAGACAAGAATCCTATGAACTATAGTTGCTCGTTACACAATTATCAGGAATCAGCTATACAAGCGAGGGTTTAGCACTCCCCTCCTTCGATGTGTAACTGATGATGAAGCAGACTACATCATGAGGGAGATACATGAAGGGATCTGCAATAATCACACTGTTGCATGATCTATTGCCAATAAAATTGTCCATCAGGGATATTATTGGCCTTTACTTTATGAGGACGTCTTCAACTTTATGAAAAAATGTGGTAAGTGTCAGAGGTTTGTGAATGTTTCGCATGCTCCTTCCCACCGGTCAATGAAAATGACCAGTCTCTGGCCATTCTCTATGTGGGGAATTGATCTCATCGAACCCATGCCGACCGGTAAAAAAGGTGTCAAGTACGCCATGGTCGCGGTGGATTATTTCACTAAGTGGGTCAAAGCTAAGCCTTTGGCCGCGATCACTACCAAGAAGCTCAAAAACTTTGTCTTCAAGAATATAGTGTGTCACTGAGGAATTTCTCATATACTGGTCTTTGATAATGGGAAATAGTTCGACAATGAGGAATTCAAGTAGTTTTGTGACGAGCTAGGGATTCATAAAAAGCTTGTCCCAATAGCAAGACTGTAAGCCGATGGTCAGGTTAAAGTTGTCAATAAGACTATTAAGCACACATTGAAGGTCAAGCTTGGCGTAGCCAAGGGCAATTAGGCCAATGACCTCCCAAAAGTCATATGAGCATATAGAACAACTCTGAGAACCTCTACTTCAGAAACACCCTTCTCGCTAGTGTATGGTTGCGAGGCGATGATCCTATTGGAAGTAGGAACTGGTTCATTTCGGAGGGATTTTTTTAACGAGGTAGACAATGAAACACTCTTGCATATAAGTCTGGACTTGGTTGAAGAACATTGGAACAAAGCTCGGTTAAGGATAGCTTCCTACCAACAGCGGGCAAAAAGATTCTTTGACTCCAATGTCAAGAAAGGGGACTTTTAGGTTGGCGACCTGGTTTTGAAAGAAGTCATTCTCGGTACAAGGGAACTGAATGTGGGGGTATTGGGACCCAACTGGGAAAGTCCATACCGCATCGCAAAGGTAATACGACCTAGGACGTATCACCTTAAAAGGCTTAACGGCTCCAAAGTACCGGAAGCTTGGAACGTTGAACATCTTCGCCCCTATTATCAGAAATTCCGAACTCGCTTATAGCTTTGATTATTTCTTTGAACTTGTAAAATTTTCCTTCTTGTAAGTATTATGAATAAGATTGTTCCACCTTATCTCGAAGAAAAACTTGTGTTGTGATCTCAAGTCTTTTGTTAATAATCTTGTTTTTTATAATATTTTACAAATTCAATGGTCAGATAAGTCATATTTGTTTTGTGAAGTGCTTAAGTTATAAAAGTGCTATCACAAGTTACCAAGAGTTCCTTTTATATATATATATATATATATATATATATATATATATATATATATATATATATATATATATATATAATAGGCGACAAGGAGTTACAAAAGCTAAAAAACTAGGAGAACTAAAAGGGCAAAAAAAAGAGCAATCATTGGTTTTCATCTCCAAGACCCCCAAGCGCGACCTCTCGATCCTCTAGACGATCGTCAACCTTTGGATCGTCCACCCGATCTTTAAGACTGCTCGACTGATCATCTTCCAGAGGAGGTTCTTGTTCCTCCTGCTGCTTGGCCTCTTTGGCCTGAAGCATGGAAACAAGGATGGACTGGTATTCAATCAGAAGGTCGGAGATGTCAATCTCCAGGTTCCTTGGCCACAAGCTGTAAATGGCTTGTATTGCTCAGTAAGTAGTCGTCCTCTCGAGCTCGAAGTTCTGTTGCTTCATCTACTCGGTCAATGAAGTGACTTGCCCCTAAGATAGCTCGAGGTCCGCCTCTATCACCCTCTTCTGCTTCTCAGAGTTCTCCCACAGTTGAGCCCGACTCTCCTCCGCCACCTTCGCGTGATCAGTGCTCACCTTCAGCTTTTTCTCTCTCTCGCTTAGCTCTTTGGTGAGTCTTGCCACAGTCTGCTGGAGCTCCTTGTTGTCCCCGTCCCTTTTCTTGAGCTGGACCTTCTAAAAGTCGATACCCTGAAGTGCAGAATCTTTCTCTGCCAGGTACTAATCCGCCTAGATGTGAGCCGCTTTAACCTCTACATCCATGGCCGTGAGGTCTTGCTTCAACTTGGCATTCTCCTCTTTCATCTTGTGGAAACTACTGACAAAGTCTATATCGATCTTCTACTGGGCCACGATCAGGGCGAGCAGGGACTGCATGGGAAAAAAAGACAAAAGTCAGTTTCCTTTTCTCAAAATCATAAATAGCTAAGAAAGTTCTTAAAGGGAATATGTTGTTTTACCTGACTATGCAGCTGGAGTGCGGTAGCCACCAAGTTGATAGGACGAGAAGCCATAAACTCTTCGACGGCTGTGGCAAGTTGGCATTCCAGTAGGGTGTACATTATCGGCTGCAAGTGCTCCGGCAGTTGCCGTAGGGAATCCAACACAAATGGGTCTGGCCCTAAGGGGATAGGTATATCTTCAACCCGTTGCTTGCCTGCTCTCTTCTAAGCAACCATGGTCTCTCCCGCTCCCTTACTCGAGCTCCTGAATGGCATAGAAGTGCTAGGAGGCACTCCCGAGCGAGTGACAAGGTAAGGCTGAGTTCTCTCCAGTAGCACCCCGAAGCCCTCTAGCTCCAACTCCGTTTCCTCCTCAGCGGTCAACTGTTTCCTTTTCTTGGTTTTGTGGCCCATGTTTTTCTCTTTCGTGGCATGTGCAGTCACAGGCCGAGAAGCTTTTACATGTCGTTTTATGGGTGTTTTCCTTTCGACGTCGATCCTTACCCCTCTTGTGGAGGTGACACTGGGGGTAGCTTCGACTGGCTTAGTCAGGTTGACCCGAGGGAATACAAACCCCCCAGCCTTTGTAGGCGACTTCGGAACCCTTGGTGGCATGGTCGCTACATGCCATGAAAATGTGTTAGCAAAGCTAAAAGTTCTTCTAAATACAAAGATACTTACGGGTTGGAGCTTCTAAAGATGCCTTGATGCTGAAGAATTCGTACTTTCACAGGTTGGCAATGGTCACAAGCAGTCTTGTGTCGCAACTCTGATCGAGTAAACGACCAAACGCCTCGATATAGCTAAAATCTGATAGAGCCGACAACTTGGTCGTCTTGTTCTCTGTGAAAAAAGAAAAATTTCATTAGCCTTCACTACCAAAAGAGAATTAAAGGAAAGGATAGCCAGTTTGGAAAACAAAAGGGAAAAACATACTCGGCTCCCTAGATCGTAGATCGCTTTGAGAGATAAAAGGAATCATTGTCCTTGCTTTTCTTTAAGTAGTAAGCGCATATGAGTTCCAACGCTATTAACTCGCTGAGTTCGTGTTAGTGGCATGCGATATATATAGCAATCGCCATCATATATGCATTGGGCGTCAGTTGGAATGGCACAACCTCGAAGTGGTCAAGGATCGATCTGATGAAGGGGTGTAAGGTATTGTCACCCCGTATTTGAAGATTGACTCCAAGATCACGCCATTCCCTCTGGAGGGTACTTAGTAGTGTGCGACCTATGCTGGTAATGTTTACGTTGATCGCAAACTAGTTTACTGCCTTTTAAATCTCACCCGTAGTGGCTGTTGATAACACCGCCTGTGTGAGTGATAATCATATTTTACACTATGATTTTGCATTGAATTTTGATAGGATTTAGGATACTTTTCATACAATTTGGGCCATAATTGCTACCTAATTCTATTAATTTGTCTTTGCAGGCCTAAACGATGATTTTTAGCATAAATGACAGTTTTGAGCGTAAATTGTGTAGCTTGAGCTTGGAAGCTCAGAATGACCTGAATTTTGAAACTTTGGAAAGCTAAGAAGAAGAGCTAAAACTTTCATGTTTTGGGTTTTTCCTAATTCTGACTGGACAAGGGTGAAAACTTGGCTTGAAGTCATGAAAAGTACGTTGGGAACTGAAGAAAAAAAGGTCTTTGGACGTGCTTCAGTATTTCTGAAATAACTTGAGCTTTAGACCTCGTATTGTGATGATTCTTGAACTACCAGAAATATAATTGAAAGGGATACAATTCATATGTTTAACACTTTTCCAGATTCAGAATCTATCAGGCTCAAATTTGGCCCGAAAGTCTTCGCCGCAGCGAGGAAAAATCGTCGCCGTGGCGAAACCTGCATCAGATGTAAAAATAAAATGACACGTTTTGGCTTGCTAGGGCTTCATCCTTAAGTGAGAGAGGTATAAATTAGAGCAAAAAGGAAGAGAAAAGGGGCTTGGTTCGTTATTTGGAAGGCAGCTCATGAAAGGAAAGGATTATTGAAGATTTAGGCTTCAAATTAGAGAAGATTTCTCCATCTTTTGCTTGTTTTTCAATGATGAATCTTGATTCAGTTTGTTTTAGTTATTTTGTTTTGATTTTGAGTATGAACTGAGTTGTTTAGCTAGGGTTTGATGTAACCTTGATACAATGATTCAAATTTATATGAATTGATTTACTTTGAGTTTTAATTTCATGATTGAGTGTTTATCTCTTTGCTTAATGATTTTTGGACACTTGATCACCATTCAAATGTGTGTTGTTCATAATGAATGAGACTGAGAAGTGATTTGTGATTGTGCCTCTTGGGATAAATACCGTAGATTAAGCAAACACTAGAGATAGGTTTAGCGATCTATGAAATCTAGATAGAATTCCATAAAGCTTAAAATCCTTTGAACTATTAATCTTCATTTTGTTGGGTCGGAAGCTTGATAGGGATAAGTAGGGAAATGTAGCCTGAGAAAGTATGTTTTACAACTTAGGGAATTCGATTTTTAATCAAGGAATTAGAATTTGGGTAATAGATTCTATGATTTGGGTTAGCGTATCTAGGTGAAATCAACACCCTAGCATTTTTTTAGCATTGTTTAATTAGTTAAGTTGTTGGGTTTTGCTTTAATTTCATTATCATTCATTTATATTTTGTTAATTTGTATTTAGTTGTTAATTTTCCATCAATCCAATTTATTGTTGCTTTAATTAGGACTTAAACTAGGGAAATCGGTACTTAGTAACACTATCCTCGTGGGAACGATACTCTGCTTATCACTTTATTACTTTGTGCGACTAGTATACTTGCTACATTTGCATGTTGTAGGAAACATGCATCAGCGAGAGCCGCCAAGGTGCTCGGGGGCTGCAAGCTGGTTCCATCAGCTACTCTCATCTCTAAAGCATCCATTGCTCTAAAAGTTTAAAAAGGTATGACACGAAGAGGTGACTCAGTTTCCATATGCAGTGTTTTGTATGATGACTCAAAAGAGTAAGAAAAATCCTAGTTTTCCTTCCTTAGCCCCTAAAAACCCTAAACGTCCTTGAGAATGAGTTCCCAAGGATCTATGCCCTGGGTTTTCGATTTTAAAGAGTGTTCCTTTTTAAACACTGCCCAATGATGTGCATCGTGTCAAGTTTATCAATCATTCAAACCCACCATTGCTGTGAAAAAAATCAGGTTAACAGGAATGAAAAAAAGAAAGGGAAGAGTATTCCTTACCTCTTGGTTGCTGGGGATGAACGTTTTGTCATAACGGTGAGTGCACATCCACTAGAAGAAGAATGAACTGGTTTTTTGAGTGCAAAAAACTCTGTTTTTTCCATATGAAGATTTGAATTCTGTGAAAGTCATGAAATGGGATTGGGTTTTTATAAGGAAGAAGGCGATGCTTAGTTTCCTTTGTAAGCGACGTTTGGGGATGTGACCACGTGTCGCCAATCCTCGTGAAGAGTAACCTTCACGCTTCGTGAAGATCAATCAACGTTTCCCTCCATTGGAGACACCAAACGTCGGCGTGGTTATCTTCACTGCATTGAATACGCCCTCATTCACATTTAATGCTTTAAAAGATAATGTCGTTTTAGCATGACTTGCATTTAATGCTCATGGCTGACACTTATTGCGCAAAGACACGTCTATAAGATAAATCTTACTTTATTGAACAGGTCAACTGTCAAGCGCAGATAACATCGAAGAAGTCGTTTGAATGAAACACTCTTCTCCATGTACTGAGCTCAAAGCGAAGTGACCTCCGATTTTCGGCGAGAATTTTCTAAGTGTTTTCAGGTCGAGAGCGATGGGCAAAGTTTGAAGCATGTTGGTATAGCACCGAGCAAGATCTGACCCCAGGTCGCTGAACCTTTAGGGGATGATTATCTCAGGTCGCTTATGAAGTTCGCCAAGCCCACGTTGTGACCTCTACTCAGTTCACTGGTCGATTAAAATCGTGAAATTCGTGTTATTTCAGCCGTCCTCCACTTGCAACTCGAGCAAGCGATCCTCGAGATGAGCCAAATCATAGCATAATCATAAAGTTCTCAAGTTCAAGCCTTGAACCTTAAGAACTGGGGGGCTTCTATTATGCCTAAAAAATCAGGGGTGACGTAGGCTTACGTCAACGAGAACCAATCAGAGTTCCAAAAGACATTGTGTCGTCCAGGCGCTGCCACATCGTCCAAGGATAGAAGGAGTAAGGATGTCATTAGCTTGGCAGGTAAAGGTCTGGCGAGTGAGTGGTTGGGAGTCACCTGCTTGTCGAAGCCCTGCATGATTTAAGGATATCCTCCGTGCAACCAGCCAATAGGAAGTAGGGTAGGAACTGTACGACACCTACCCACTGGCAAACCTATAATCATTACCTAGAAACATCTTACTATAAATAGAAAGGTCCCCTCTCATTTTTGGGGATTCTAATTCTGATTAAAAAACACTCTCTCTCTCCCTCTCTGTATTTTTGTTCTCTTTAATTGCTACATGCGACCTGATTGTACTCTTTCATCAATAAAAAGAAAGTGGACGTAGGATTAGCTTTGAGCATCCGAACCACTTTAAAAATCGTCTCCCTTTTATTTGTTCTTTTTTCAATTCATGTGTAATTTTTAAGTTCACTTAGCTCTTTGCACATGCAAATAATTAGTGTAAAAATCAAAGCATCAACAAAGACTATCAAGAAAACCTGATGAAATAACAAGCTTTTCTATCAATTTTAAATACTGAAAGTTTTTTTGGGTAGAAATTTGAAATTGGATGCAATTTAATTAAAAAAATCTTCTTGTTTTATTCTATTTTTGAGAGATCTTTTATTATTTAATATTTAACGGGTTCCTTCGCCATTATTCTTAGTCATAAACACATTTTTTCAAGAAAAAAATTGTTGTTACAAAAATTTGTAATAACAGCAAGACTCGATCGACCTTAGTAGGACAGAGTCAGATGGGTGCGTGGTCACATGCAACCAGTGATGGGATATGAATAAATCGAAAAATAGTGATAACTAGATTGAAAAGATAAAACAAAGAAGAGTTTTTAAAGTGGTTCGGTCGGTTAAGACCTAGCCTATGTCCATTGTTATATTATTGTCTTGGGTGTTTTTCCCTTTGACTACAGATTACAAAGGGTTGCTCTCCTTTCCCAATGAGATATGTGTGTGTGGGATCAAGAAGATTTCTTTGCCCATAGGGCTTACATGAGTAAGAGAAAGAAAGATAGAGAGAGAGAGTCCCCTCCCTTCGAGAGAGGAATCAGTTTATATAGGTGTCACGTAGCAAACTTGCAATTAAAGTCTAACTTGTTAACTTGCGTGCAAGCTCTTGACAAGGTGACCCCTCGAGCAATTCCCCTACTTTTGAGACGGAGGTAGCCTTCCAACCTGATTCTCGTCTGTCAATGGCTGGAAATTGACGATTATGGGGGGATTTACGTGTATAATCCCTTCCAATTTGAATCTAAATCAGGCATTCACCTATGCGCAAATCAGAATGATCATGTGCCAAGATAATTATTAAGTCATCTGTTAAATTGACGAACTCATTTTTTTAAGCCACTTGCCATGGGGCGATCTGATTGTTGGTATTGGGTTTGGTCATAGGAGAGGTGGCATGAATATGATGTCTGGAAAATTAGGCACAACATCAACCCCCAATTTTTGGAGGCCAAATCCAAGCTTCAAAAATTTTCTTCCGATGATCTACACGTTAGATGAAGTGCAAGCTACGATGTCGATGGCTATGGCGAGCTACAAGCCGTCTGTCGGATCTATCACGTCTTATACGATGCATCACCTCTAACACCTTTTCACCTGCCTTGTTTGGTCATATCATGGGCCTTTTCACTTGACTCTTTGGTAGCACAATGAATGATTACGCATCTGTTTACCTTTCGCTTTGGAAATGGTAGCAGTTGGGAGGAACAAGGAGTTTCTGTACCTCGTAGATACGGTGAAATGACGATAATGATGATGGTGAACAGTTGGCATTCTTTTCTGTGATAAAATATGGTCGGCTCGATTAGGGTTGTCATCCTCCATTGCTTTCCTTCGCTTTTAGAAAAATTCATGCATTTCCCTTTTCTGTAACCTTTGCCGAGGACGCGGTGATTATCGTGCAAGGTTGGTCCTTCTTCTTATCTGGTTTTACTATTGTTATTATTCTTTTGTGTTTTGTTTTTTTAAGCGAAGTTTTTCTTTTCACGCACAAAACATCATCTAACGGCTTCCTACTGCATGACGGAGGAGTGGGGCATGGCGGCGAATCCTCCCCGTTGGTTGCCGAGCCCTCATTTAGGCGGAGTACGGGTCGTGACTTCCCACCAGTTTTGGGACCGTGGCGACGAAGTTACTTCTCAGCTGAACCGTCTCGAAAATCATTTCTCTCAAAATGAGTTGAATTCTTTTAATTTCTTTAAATTAAAAAAAAAAAATTTGCTTTCTCCAACAGGTAATTCACGGCAATTGTAGGGGCAATTTAGGTTTTTCATTACCTACAGACAATACAACAATGCAATATACTGCAAAGCAAGAATGTACGTACGAGGGGTGAGCATGGGTAGCGGGTAGAAGGAACCGGAACCGGGGGGTAGAACGGGAACCGAAACCTACCCAGAACCGGTACTGTGCGGGTAGGTTCTGGTTCCAATTTTTTGGAACCGATACTGTGTGGTTCCGGTTCCGGTTCCAGTTCTTGTGTGTGGAGGAACTGAAACCTGTAAAAAGGATACCCTGTTTGGAACCTGTAGGGGGTACCCGGTTTGGAACCAATTTTTGGAACCTGTTTGGAACCTGTTTTGAAACCTAGACTACAATAAAATATTTGTGAAATGTGAATAATGGAGGGTTTCTATTGTTTTATAAAAAGAAATTAAATAAAAAAAGTTAATTTTTAGAATCACCTAATTAAATAAATATACGAATACAATTATACTTATTACATATAAATTACACCATATTAAAAGCTTTAATATATTATAATACATTAATATTAAAGTTTTGATTAATTAAGTGAATAATTGGAATTATGATCCAATTAAAAATGTTTTACATTTTTAATGTTATTAAAAGAATTATTTTTGAATAAAATAGTATATTTGATTGAGTAATAATATATTTAGTTATTTACTTCAATTATCAAGTTCTAAGTATATCTATAATAAATTAGTAATTAATTAATTATATATAATAAATTGATAAACATTAATAAATTTAATTACTAGTTAAATATCATACTTAATCAATTATAACATTACATTATAGTTAAATAATTACTTAATTAATTATAATTTTATAACATTATTTAATTGATTTATAGTATAATTAATTATAGCATTACATTAATTGATTACTACTTAATTAATTGAGTTATAAGTTACAACATTTAGTATATTACTTAATTAAATAATTAGAAATTTAATTAATTATAGCATCACATTATAGATTTATAATATAATTACTTAGTTAATTATAACATTTTATTATAAACATTAATACAAACTTAATTAAATGATTAAAAATTTAATTAATTATAATATTACATTAAAAATTTATAGTATGATTACTTAATAGTTAATTCACTATAACATTAAATTATATAATGATTATATAATTAATTATAACAATACATAATTAAATGATTATTTAATTGATTATGACATTATATTATAAATATTAGTAATTGCTAATTTACTACATAAATATTAGTATAATACTTAATTAAATTATTAGAAATTTAATTAATTACAACATTACATTATAAATTTATAGTACGATTATATAATTAATTGTAACATTATATTATAATTAAATGATTACTTAATTAATTATAATATTCTATTATAAACAAATTAATTATAATATTATATTAAAGACTTATAGTATGATTACTTAATTCATTGTAATATTTCAATATTTCATTATAATATGATTAGTTAATTACATAATTAGATGATTATTTAATTGATTATAACATTATATTATAAACATTAATTATAACATTACATTATAAACAAATGATTACTTAATTAAATGGTTAGAAATTTAATTAATTAAATATTAAATTATAGTTAAATAATTACTTAATTAAATTATAACATTATTACATTACATTATATTATGATCACTTAATTAATTATAGTATTACATAGTTAAATGATTACTTAATTAGTTATAAATTTATAACATCACATTATAAACATTAGTAATTTACTACATTATTATTTATTACATTACTTAATTAAATGATTAAAATTTTAATTAATTATAATATAATATTAAGGATTTATAATCTGATTACTTAATTCACTATAACATTACATTATAGTATGATCACATAACTAATTATAATATTACATAATTAAATGATTACTTAATTGATTATGAGTTATGATATTATGTTTGAAACATTAGTAATTACTAATTTACTACATAAACATCAGCACAATACTTAATTAAATGATTAGAAATTTAATTAATTATAATATTACCTTATAAACATTTCATTATAAACATTAATTAAGCATTATATTATAATTAAATAATTACTCAATTAAATTATAACATTATTATATTACATTATATTATGATCACTTACTTAATTATAGCATTGCATAGTTAAATGATTATATAATTAGTTATGAATTTATAACATTATATTATAAACATTAGTAATTTACTATATTATTACATTATTTAATTAAAAGATTAAAACTTTAATTAATTATAACATTACCTTATATATTTATAATATGATTACTTAATCAATTATAACATTCCGTTATAAACATTAGTATATTAATTAAATGATTTGAAATTTAATTAATTATAATATTAAATTATAGATTTATAGTATGATTACTTAATTTATTATAACATTACATTATACTATTATAGTATGATCATATAATTAATATAACATTACATAATTAAATGATTACTTAATTGATTATGACATTATATTATAAACATTAGTAATTAATTTACTAATTTACACAATACTTAATTAAATGATTAGAATTTTATTAATTATAACATTACATTATAAATTTATGGTATGATTACTTAATTAACTATAACATTCTATTATAAACAATATTACAATACTTAATTAAATGATTAAAAATTTAATTAATTATAATATTACATTATAATTAAACCCTAAACCCAAATAGTATATTTGTTAGGGGTGTATTTGTAAACTTTTAAGGTATTTTTGTCATTTTTTAAACTAATAGGGGGTAATTGATTTTTTACAGGATACCCCGGAAAGGAACCGGAACCTGCATTTTAGGTTCCGGTTCCTTGAATTGAAGAACCTGTACTGTGCGATTCCGGTTCCGATTCTCCCGAAAAATGGAGGGTGCTCGGAACCGCTCACCCCTAGTACCAGTCATAGCTAAACAAACAAAGGTGGCGAAGGCAAAGCAACCATTTCCTCCTCTTCTCTAGATAACTAACACTAAACGCTAAAAATTTAATCCCAAAACTTAACTTCTTCTTCACTAGTAAGTATTAAAACTTCTCATAACTCTCACTCAAAATTTGCATCTGTTTTTTTAATTTGTTTTATGATTATGATCTGTTTATTTTAATTTTAATTTTTATGTTGTTGTTTTTAATGTATCTTCTTCTTGTATCTTTATGTTGTTACTCTATTATGTATGTTCTCGTTTCATTACAAGATCAGAAGCTGAAACAAATTGAATGTATATTTCATCGTATTTAAAATCAGTTGTGTATCATATTATAGAAATTTTATTCACCAATTAGTCCGAACAATACTGGTTGTAGTCCTTGCTGTGAAGTTCCATTTCTTTTATTTTTTTAGGTTTTAGTTAATAGTTTAATTTTGTTGAGTCAAGTAGTTACTTGACGTGGTATTAGAGTTAATGGTTTTGTATTTCAATTTCCGTTGTACTTCTTTCGCCAGATCTATTAAATATTAAGATTAAATCAACTTTCAACGTGGGAGAAACTATTAAACTTAAAAAATGATAAATGAGCTTAAAATATTTGCAAAATTTTGTAATTTGTAATTTGTTAGATAGTGGGATGTGTTTGTGCTAATTAAGCAAAGACTGTTCATATTCCTATCAAGAAGTTGTATGTTTACCATTCTCATGAATGCTTGCACCACCTGTCTCTTCCTTGCTTGGCTTGTTGCTCTATGCAATGTTGTACTTTAGCTATGACTGAGAGAATGTGTTTTTTTCTTGACTTCTTACATTTTTTTACCATCAAATTTCAGATAAAATAAATTCTAAGTAGATTGGAAAATTATTCTATTGCATATCGGACTATCTTCTCTGTTTTTGGCAATATATTTGAAATTGGGGCAGGTAATTTCTTTATTATCATTGTTTCTTATTTGTGGAATTGCAAATTGCTTGTATTACTAAAATTGTAGTTAGTGTTTCTTAGTTGTTTATATTGTTTTACTATTTTCTAAATAGCTAAGGGCTGCAAAGTTTTTGGTTGGGTTAATATGGAAGGACGAAGTGACCAGGAGAACCTTCGGCAGTTGCTATCATTGAACATAAGTGGAAATGGCAATGGTGTGTCTTATGAATCTGAAGATGACCCAAATCATCATTCTCTTATGGAAGCTGGAAGGATTATTAACCAACCTAATGCTCTGCCTTTGCCGTCATGGACCCACTTCCCAAAAGCACCTCGCAAGTATGTTGAATTTCTTGCAGATAACTCCACATTTCTTGAGAGTGCTACCGGTGCAGATATGTTGGAGTACCATTACTTCACCTATTTGCAGCATACAGTCTCCTTTCCTTTCCGTGGATGCTTTAAAGGTAAAGTAATCTGCCCGTATGTTCAACAGCATGTATACCATGAATCTTTTGTTAGTGCTAAAAGAATTTGTGCTCGTTGTTGAATTTACTAACAATTGGAGAGCATAATTTGACCCTTAATATATGAGTTCTATTCCTGAAACTAACTTTTCATATGATAGTTTGCTTAATGGAGGCTAACATATTCAGAAGATCTGATTATGATTTTCTGTAATAAGAACAAGGCTTGAAATCTTTTATTGTGTGTAAATCCAAATAACGAAGTTGAATCAGCACACAGGTTTACAAGCTTTCAGTAGCAGATCCTTCCAGGTTAATTCCCTTTAGCATCTCTATATCTCTAAATAGAATTTAAGAATATTGCCTCTAGCAATCATCAAATTAAAGGTTGAAAATTTCACTGAGAATTTTATCATTCATCATGTGATGCTAAAAATCTTGGAGCAGAATCATAGTTCATTGACACAAGAACCAAATGAAGATAATTGGAACGTGTCTCAACTCCATCCAAGAGTAACAATAACTCCATCTTTTTGCCAGTCTAAACGACGTTCCAGTGGGTCTAGACAAAGAGCCTCTGCAGTTGATCATGTAAGCTGAACATCTTCTCAACGCCTTGAAGTACTAATAGCACGGAACTGAACAGGCCAACAAATATGGTTACCTGTATCGTTTTGAAATGAATACAGGATTTCTCAGATTGATTCAATATGACTAGAGTCTTGCTTTGGTATGCTTTATGTTATGCCTAAAAAATATAAGGGCTGACGTAAGGTCCAGTCAGCATGCAAGAGTTAGATCATGGGTACACCCGCAACCTGCTTCAGTCAGAACAATGGGTGCGTGCCAGACCAAGCTGTGATGATCCCACGTGTCCAATCCTTGCTCTAAATCGCACAAATCACTCTGGAAGGTGGGCAATGTGACATAAAAAAAATTTGCACGGATAATCCCACCAACTCACAGATTCAGTGATCATTATCTCAATCCATCCCACTATAAATTGAGAGCTCCTCTCTCATTCAGGGGATTCGCTCATTTTCACTCTTGATTAGCTATTCTCTCTCAAGAATATATAGCATTTTCTCTCTTGTACTATCACTTTGTGAGTCATTTGTAAATCATTTGTAAGTCAGTCCGCTAACTCGACCTGACCCTTATCATTAATACAAACGTCAGTGGACGTAGGACTTGCTACCTTAGCATCCGAACCACTTTAAAAGTTGTCTCCATTGCATTTACTCTTATTTTCCTTTATATTCACGTGTGTCTTCTGGGCCAGCTCAGCATTTCACACATGCGTTTAGTTGGTGTAAAAATCACGCATCAACAATTTGGCGTGAGAAGGAGGGCCTGATTTAGTGTTCATCCTTCATC
This sequence comes from Pistacia atlantica, assembly GCA_026229545.1. NCBI lineage: Eukaryota > Viridiplantae > Streptophyta > Magnoliopsida > Sapindales > Anacardiaceae > Pistacia > Pistacia atlantica. The sequence continues at coordinate 15,470,842 of CM047897.1, read as the reverse complement.
AGGAGAATCTCTAACTTACTGGTCCTACAACAGCAAATGGCCCGCCAACCTGAACCTGAGCAAACCAACCAGGGTGTTGAGGGGATCCCCTAAGTCCAGGGGGACACCTCTTCCAAAATACCTTCAATTCCGTAAAACGCTGCAGGGGATATCCCATCAAGTTCACAACTTGACCCTGCCATTAGAAGCTACTTGGAGAGGTTTGACAATACTCTCCAAACGGTCAACCGAAGGTCGGACTATTTGGACCAAGGCGTACCATCCAAATCAGCCGGGGCGGTGCAACAGCCAAAAACGCCTGCAGGTCGCGTGAAAGCACGGCAAAGGAAAATAGCCCGTGCCACGAGCACTGCAGCATGTAGACGAAAGGGTAAGCAAGTGGCAAAAAAGGGGCTCACGGGCTCCAAAAGGCCAGTGAACACCAACCGCGTCCCGAGCAGAGTACCGGTAAAGTTAAGACTTGGTGAAAAGACGCATCTCGAGCTGTCCTATGCCACGTTGCAGGTACACCCTAGTAAAAGTACTGGGCAGGGCGATTCTTATCACCGCCAGTAAAAAGATCCTGATCGTTATCGTACGGGAGGATCCCACACTTCGCGGGGTGGTTCATACCACCACGAAGGTCGTGAAAATACCCCGCATCATCCATCGCCATCACACGCCTCTAGCTAGCGTGTGTCGAGAGCGGCTGGGACTACTGGCCGAGGAGAAGAGGAATCCGACCTCCAGACTTTCCTCAATCGTAATCGTGAGGGTCGAACTCGCATAGGTGAAAGCAATCCCCAAGTGGCTCCATTGCCACAAATTGAGGAGGTTCAGCGAGCTCTAGACCGACTAAGAGCTCAGCAAAATGAGCAGGGGTAGGTTGCGTCTGCATCCCCCTTCTCTCCCGAAGTGCTAGCTGCTCCGCTCCCACTAGGATTCAGGATGCCCGACATGCGGGCGTTTGATGGAAATTCTGATCTGCATGATCATTTATATGAATTTAACGACCTGATGGAGCTCACCAGGTGTTAGATCTAGCAAAATGTCGTTGTTTGGCCGTGACTTTAACCTCTCATGCCAAGCAGTGGTTCAGGTCACTCCCAATAGGATCGATCAGTTCGTGGCCTTAGATGAGCACAACGTTCTTAAGGCATTTTCAAGCGAACTGAAAGTTCTCGATACCTTTGAGCTACCTCAGCAATATAAGGCAAGAAAATGATGACTCCCTCCAGTCCTACATCGACCATCTCCACAGAGAACTCAACAAGGTGGCACATACTCCCAAAGAGTCAGTTCGGACTTTCATCATAGCAGGAGTTCGTCCACAGACCAACCTGTGGAAAGAATTATAGGCTGAGGACGATGTTTCCCTTACCGGATTCTATAACCTTGTGGAGAAGTACCTTCGGATTGAAAATTCATTAGCGGCGCTCCGTCGTCGCAACCCCGGCGCTTCAGGCAGTACGTTTGGTCGGGGGGAAAGCAGAAGAGCTGATCGCAGAAGGGCCGATGACGATCAGCGAAAAGGAAAGAAACCTCACTACAAGCCCAAAAAGTCTTATGCTCCTGTCCCTCATCACGATCGCGACAGAGACCAATATACGCTTCTGAATGCATCTGTATCGGCTATTCTTGATAAATTCGAAGAAGCCAGCCTCCTCAGAGAGCCCGAGCCCATGAAAACTCCCACGTCAACTAGAAATAATAGAAAGTACTGTCGCTTCCATCGGGATAACGGGCATCACACCGATGAGTGCCGAGCTCTCAGGCAGGCAATCGAAGAGCTTATTAAGAAGGGGCATTTCAAGGAGTACATTGACGACTCTGCTCCTGCACAAGAGAAAAGCCAAGGGGAGCAAGGAAAGAAGTGTCATGATCGTAAAGGGTATAGTGGTGTCAACATAATCTTTGAAGGGTCGTACCTCGCTGGGAACACACGAGGTGTCTAAGAAAGATATGCTCACGAGGCTCATCATGACCCAATCAGGGTGATGAACACGTCGGAGCGACCAAAAAAGGTTTGCAAGGAGGAGCCGATCACCTTCTCTGAAAATGATGCATCCCATTTGCATCATCCTCACGACGATGCTCTTGTGATCACGCCCCTCATAGGGCACCATAACGTCCGCAGGATGCTACTGGACAACGAAAGTGCTGTGAACATCCTGTTCTAGACCGCTTTCGAAAGAATGAACTTGGACGAGGCTGACCTGAAGCCCACCTCGATCCCTCTTTATGGCTTTACATGGGACTACCTGATCCCCAAAGGAACGATCTAACTTCCAATCACGCTGGGTGACTATAATGAAGTGACTAAGGTTACTGAATTCCTGGTCGTGGATTGCCCATCTGCCTTCAATGGAATCCTCGGGCGACCTCTACTAAGAAGCTTTAAGGCGGTCACTTCTATATACCATCTCAAGATGAAGTTCCCCACCCCGATGGGGATAGGGGAAGTTAGCGGATTGCAGAGCGCATCTCACGATTGTTACATAAAAACAGTTTAGATGGCATGCAAAGAGAAGGGTATCTCACGTGGCATTCCCTGCCAGACTATGGCGATCAGCCGAATCGAGCCACAACCTGGTCCAACCGAGGATAATATGGATCCTCAAATTTAGGAAAGCCCTTCCAGTGGGCCAGTTGAGGATTTGTCCAAAGTATCAGTCGACCAGAAGGAACCGAGCCGAGTATTAAGGATTGGGAGCAATCTCAACCCTCAGCTCGATTCCGAGCTGATCAGCTTCCTCATGGAAAATATCGATGTATTCGCCTGGTCGCATGCAGATATGGTCGGGATTAGCCCGGATATCATCTGCCATGCGTTGAACATCGACAGCGGAGCCAAGCTAGTTCGCTAGAAAAGAAGAGCAATAGATCCGGAGCGATATGCCGCCTTAAAACTAGAGGTGGATAACCTCCTCCAAAACAGGTCCATTCGAAGGCACTCTACCCGACCTGGGTTGCCAACCCGGTTCTGGTAAAGAAGCCCAATGGCAAGTGGCGAGCATGTGTCGACTTCAGTGTTAGTGTATATTAGTGTATGCGCTATATATCATTCGTGTTGTCGGTTTCAGAGCATTTTGTCTTGTATCTATATATATCATAAATAATAGAAGAAAGAGTTCTTCAATTCATATATGTAAATTGCTTCCTTTATTCAGTCATGCATTTAAAATAAAGTATGTATATGAATTGTCCAAATGATTCATTTAATAGGTAAATGAATTATCGAAAAGGGTTCCTACGGAAGCAATATAAATTTGGGCAACTATATTGCGGTAGGCATACCGGATGCTTTCGAAAGATATCATGAGTTGATATAAGTACGGATGATGATGATAGTCATGTCACTGGGGCATTGGTATGGATTAACAGTTGGTGAACTGTTTTTCGAATGTGATCGAATAACAACAAATCACTTGGAAAAGCATGTAGTCAATGATTTATCGTTTGGTTATATCAGTGCACGATGTAGTCCTTTGACCTGAGACATTATAGTCGGATCTGATATGGATGCGTATGGTTCATACGGTGTATAAGTACGAGACTAATCATGTTTCGTACAATAAAGCCTATTTGGTCATGCGTTGTTCATATGCGAAAATGAACGATGGTCAAAAAGGGATCCATTGACTCGAAAATATAGGATCGGGAGTACCGCTGACTCCATCCGGATTCGAGTTCCTAGACGAAAATCGATAAATGTCGGAAAACTGAATCTCTGGCCAGAGTCTATTATTAGTCATACAAAAGTAAGTTTGTGATGACAAGTTTCGGACATATTGATCGACAATTCGGTAGAAGATCGAGTTTAGGATTTTGACGTTCCATGAATCCATACTCAATTAGGATATCTAAATGGAGGGACTTTACCTGCATAGTACGTATGATCTGAAATGGGTTCGATGAAGTATTTCTTCATCGTGGTTTAGGGACTATGGCACATTACTAGATGTTTACCATAATCGTTGCCTCGGACGGGGTTTCTGGATTCATCCGGAGGCCAGGCTCCACGGCTAATCCACGGTGGACCTACATGGTCACATCAATAGACTTGAGAAGTTAGAGAAGGATGAGAAAGAGAAATGATTATTCGAAGAGGGCTAGCACCTTCCGAGGGTAATAATGAGATTTCTATAGTAATAGTTACATAGAAATCATTTGTGACATTTTAAGGGTTAAAATGGTCAAGCAATAATTAATTATATTTAATTATTATATCTTAAAGTGTTAAGATTAATGAGATGAACAAAAATAACCTTTTAATCGTTAAAGGGTAAAAAGGAGTAAATATTTGGGTTGTTAATGTAAACTAGTTTAGTTTACATGGGCCCTGAATAATATTGATTATTCAAAGGGTAGCATATTAAATTCGTGGGGTTCCTTTATAAAATAAGATTTTATTGGGCTTGGAAGTGAAAAATAAATAATTGCAATATTGCCCAAGTATATATAAGTGCAAAAGGTTGCATTTTTTTCATTCTTGACTAGTTCACAAAAACAAAAACACAAACCAAAACTCTCTCAAACCCATGGCCACTCTCTAATCTCTTAAGGTGGTGTTAAATTGTGGAGGTTTCATCCTTTTGAAGCTAAACTTCATCAATCCAAAGCAAAGGAGTAGGTATAATTTCTTCTCAAGCTTTGTTTTTAAAACCGTTTTCTTGAATCCATTTTTTATGCTTTCTTCTCCATTCCCACCACTCTTCATGCATGCATGCTGTTCTTTCAAATGGTATCAGAGCTAAAAGGTCCTTGCATGTCGAATTTATAAGCTAAAATGTCATTTTCCATGTGTTCATATGTTCATCAAACTTGGTTGAGTTTGCATGTTAGTGATATGGTTCAAAAATGTTTTTTTTTTTCATAGTAGATCTTTACATGCATGTCTCGGCCATACATAGATCAGAGGTATATGTTCATTTTTCTTCTCATTCTTATATGTTTTGAATGATGATAATGGTTATAATGAGCATGCCTTTGTATTGGATAAGTTGTTTGATGTAATAAGCATGTTTGATGCATGTGTATGTCTCGCCATCTCTTTGTTTTTGGGAAAACATGTTTTTTCTTCTTGCTCTAATATGTTTGGGTATGTTAGAATATGATTTAAAGCATGTTTGAATGATGATTATTGCATGAGATGTGTTGAAAACTACATGCATGCATATATGTCATTTTCGGCCATGACTAGTTTTGCCATAAGAAATGTCATTTCATTCATGTATTGATGAATGATGTTTTAGGAAATGTTGCATGATGATTCATTTAGAAAAATGTTCATGCATGTTCATTTCCATTACTTTGATTAAATGGTTTATGCTTTGACATGCTAAATGTGTTATCTTTAATTTGATTAAAGTATATTTTTGCATGAAGTGTATGCAAATGTTGCAAGTGTTTAGTGGTGGAATTTGATGTTAGCATAAAGTTATGGATTATTAATTCATATGATGAATTGTGATATTATGTATGTATGATGGTGGTAAATTTAATGTAGGATGTTTAATTTGATTAAATTATCTTATAATGTATCATTGCATGGCATAAATTATTATATTTTTTAAATGTAATAATTTGGTTGTTTGAATGGTTTCAAAAAATGATGATGCAAGATGACATGATTGTCTTTGAGAAGATAAATGTGTCATAAAATGTATTACTTTAGCTAAAAGTAACTCGTGTCATAGAATGATTACTCTTGGAATGATAAAACCCATTTATCTATGTTATGCATGACTTTTGTGAAAAATATTGAAATGATGCTAACAATTAAATAATATATCTTTGGGTGGAATATGACAAAAGTGTTTGTGTAATGATTCCTATAAAATGTGTAATTATTGCATACCCCAAAATTATGATTATATTACCACATGAATATATATATATATATATATATATATATATATATATATATATATATATATATATATATATATATATGAGATATATTTATATTTATATTTATATATATTAGTGAATATATATATATTTTTTAAATAATTGTTTATATTCATGCCTTTAAATAATTGTTTATTATATTTGGTATGAATGTTTAATATTTATTTATGTGATGAATGAATATTAGATTAGAGGGTTGATCATGGGCGCCATTTGGTTTTCAAAATATTAAAAAGTGTTTGTAATATTCTTTTATTAAATGGCTTGTAATAATTAAATTTTATTTATTTATTTTAATCGGGCTTGCGTGCCTAAGATCCAATATGTAATGGAATCGGCTAGACGGGAACCGAAGAGCATCCAGATGACGATCCAATCGAAGATATAGTATTAGGGTAAATAGTTTGCCTTTAAGATGTATTTTCGAAAAACTCCATGGTCAACCCACATGCTTTAATTTATGCATATATGTGATATGTATGAATTGTTTATTAAACATGGCATGCTAAAATGAATTAACTAAAGGATAAACCTAAATCTCCCCAATTTAAAATTATTAAATCCAAGTCTCCCATTGTGGGATAACTAAATTCTTTGATATAAATTTTAATATCCCAAGATTTCTATTATGTGAGGGATACAATCTTTATATCATAGAATTAAGTTGATCTTGTTCTTGGATGGATATTTTCACCTTGACCAAGAATTCTATTATGTGAGGACATGATGAAAATGTCATCCTAAGAAAGCACAGTGGTTCTGATTTAACTAGCCTAGGGTACCAAGAATTCTATTATGTGAGGTATCCGAAGGTAGGACAAGGAATATGAATCAAACCTTATATAGTGATATAAAAGGAAAAGAGTTTCCTACTTATTAGACTTAATTAACCAAGAATTCTATTATGTGAGGTTAATTGAATTTGATAAGAAATTGATTCCCCACCAGAGGTGGAAAATTGACCCGCTCGGCCCGGCCCGTGATGGGTTACGTTCTTTGGCGGGCCGGGCCTAACCCGCCCGCCAACAAAGGCAGGCCGGGTTAGGCCCGCCATTATGAAGAAATGGCTGGCCCGACCCTGGCCCTCCAACCAACCCGTTAAGGGTTAGCAATGATCCGGGCCGGTTAGCCCTATTTTCTTGTTTTTTTTGTTTTTTGTTTTTTTTTTTTTTAATTTAACTTTTCAAATAAATGTTTTTAGTTAACTTTTCAAATATCAATAATTCAATTCAATTCAATTTTTTTTTTTTGGTTAACATTTCAAATATTAATTCAATTTTAATACAATAAAATTGTAATATAAGAAAAATTAGACTTATTCATTTATCAAAAAATAAAATAAGAAATTACAACAGTTATTGCCTCGTTAAAAACCTCACCAAGAAAAACCCAATGGGAGAAAAACTTGGTAAAGAAAAAAGAGTGCAATAATTGACAATTAATTTACAAATTACATTTTACAAAACAACTAATTTGGGGGTGGTTCACTAGGACCTCCCTCATCTGTATCATCTATATTACAAAATTGAAATGATTCTACTAAAGTATTGTCGATAACCTCGTATTGATCTTGATGGTGCGATCGTTCCCAATCTCGAAGACATGTGAGGACTTCAATCATTTTTGGAGCAAGTTTAGTCCTCCTTTCATTTAAAATCCTTCCACTTGCACTAAATGTTTGTTCGGATGAGACGGTTGAGACAGGAACAGCAAAAACATCCAAGGCAAGTCTTGATAATACCGAAAAAATACACTTTCTGGCTCTCCAGTACTCTAAGATATCAAAGTGACCTGCTGTAAACATTTCGGGGGTTGCCAAATATTGTTGAAGTTCATTACTCTGTGACTCTATGGAGGACAGTATATTAGTTGTTGGTGGTGGTGCTTCTGAAGAGGAGGCTGTGGCTGTGCTTCGGATTCGGGTCCTCTTCGGCCTATTCAGTGCATTCCAAGAGTATAAGTCTTCATTTTTTGTTTCTTCTGATACAGCTTCTCTAGATATTTCGCCTCTTTGCGACTGCGGGTTCCCATACCTGTTTTCATATTGGAAATATACTTCGAAAAGACTATTTTTTACCTCTCCTATTTGATTGACATATGATTTGGTTTGTAAATTTTCACTTAAATTGTCAAAACCATTTTATAAACGTGCTAATTTAATTCTAGGATCAAATATAGCACCTAAACAATAAAGAAAAGGAATAGGTTCCCTATATTTCAAAAAAAAAATTTGCATTGCCTTTATTGGTGCATTTAAAATTTCATTGTCTTTATTTTTTGTAAATAACTCGGAAATTTTTATAATTATATGTATTACCAATGGACTAGTAGGATAATACACACCAGAAAGTTGTAAAGTGGATTGGTAAAAACGTTTGAGAAAAGAATGAAATACTTTAGCTATCTTCCAATCATTTTCTATCAAATAATGAGGACCTCTATTATTTGCTACAAAATAACTAATTATATTAGCATAAGGTAAACATGAATCAAGCATTAAATAAGTACTATTCTATTTAACAGGCATATCTAATGCAAAAGTTCTAGGAGACATATTTGATTTTATACAAGCTTCTTGAAATTCAGTATTTCTTTTATTACTACCAGTAATCCAAGCTAAAGATTCCTAATTCTATCAATATTTTGTTTAATTGTTTTCATACCACTTTTCACAATTAAATTAATAACATGACATGCACAACGTTGGTGAAAAAACTTCAAATTGTTATATAAAGGATAATTAGTTTGAAAAAAACCTATAGCTTTACTATTAGAACTTGCATTATCTAAAGTTAAACTTATCACTTTATCAATAATATCATAATCTTCTAAAACTTCAACAATTTTATTATAGATTTCTAAACCACTATGATTCACATCCATTAATCTAAATCCTAATAAAGATTTATTTAATTTAAATTCATTATCAAAATAATGACTAGTCACACAAATATAATCTTGTTTAGCTCTAGCACTCCAAATATCGGCAGTTAGAGCCACACTAATATGACAAGTATGAAATTTATTTTTTTAAACAATTTTATTAAATCATTTCTAGTTGCGGTTTTAGAATAACTTTTAAATCCTGGAAAAAATGAATTTTGAACAAATCTTTCAAAATATTTATCTTCAGCCATATTAATAGGTTGATCAGCTGCAGCAATATATAAAGCTAACCGTTCCCTATATACATCAGAATTATAACGCCAAGTAGTACACATATTAGTTATTTGAGCTTGATTCCTTTCTCTATTTCCATGTTGATTAATATGTTTATTAGCATGCCTTTTTAAAGTACTACTACCATTACCTGAATCAGCTTTATAAACATTTCCGCAATATTTGCATCTTGCTTTCTTGACTTGAACGCCATTTTCTGTCTCGTAAAAATTGTCAAAATGCGCCCAAACGTCTGATGTGTGCCTGTCTTCAGTTTCGACGGCAGTTGATGAACCCGTCTCAACTTGAGATGGAGTTGGACGGGCAGCGATTACGGGACGACTTCTAGAACCAAAGAGAGCTGTTGGAATCGCGGCATATTTTGAGGTGTATTCGGATTCAGACCCTGGGATTGGGACAGTGGGACTATTTGAATCTCCTGCATTCATAGTAAAATCAGCGGGACTAGGACTAGGATAGTAGTTTTCTTCATCATTGAAATTGATGGGAGAGAAATATCTATCCATTGTAGTTGAAAAAAAAATTGATGTAGAAGAAATAAAAATTAAAGAAAGAGAATTGGAATATGGAAATTGGAAATATGAATTGAAAAATTGCAAAAAACTAATAAAAATTAAAATAAGAGCAAATTGATAACAAAAAGATTAAGAGAATAAATGAATAATTGAGAGAATAGAGAATATGAGAGAATGAGAGAATTTGAGTTGTGAGAAAAATATGAGAGTTTAGGGCCAATTTATAGAAAAAAATGGGGAAAGAAAATGACGAAAAAGACCCCTCCAACGGCTATATTTCAAGGGTAAAAGGGTAATTTAAAAAAAAATTAATTTAACATTTTTTTAATTTATTTTTCGGCGGCCGTTGGCTACAGCCAACCCGCATGCAACCCTCCGGGTTGGCGGTCCTCTTGCGAGGAGGAAACAAAGCAAGCCTTGCCAGCGGGCCGCCGGGTTGCCATTTTGCAACCCGGCCCGCCCGGGGGTCTTTGGCGGGCCGAGGGTTAAACCCTCTTCATTATGGGCCGGGTTAGGGTTGAGCCGCCTAACCCGGCCCATTTGTTCCACCTCTATTCCCCACTAAGAAATTTAATCCAACAAAAATTTCCGGATCCTATTTAAGGGAGTGTAGGACTCGAATAAAATAGTGGGAGCTAATTTGATTATGCATTAAAAGGTTTAAAACATTACAAGACACTAATAAAATTACTTTTCTTTGCAGTTTCATCTTTGTGATAAATAATTGAAAAATGGCCAACAATGTTCTCCTAAGGATAATGGACAATAACATGTTAACCGGACCCAACCTAAAAGATTGGCTAAGAAATCTTAGAATTGTTCTAGATTTTGAAAGAATTGCTTATGTCCTGGAAGCACCTCTTCCACTTGATATTGGATCGGATGCTCCACAAGCTGAGCTTGATGCTCTTGAAAAGTGGAGAGAGGATAGTAGGAGGGCTAAAAATTACATGTTAGTCTCCATGAATAGAGAACTTCAAACTAAGCATGAAGAGGTTTCAAATGCTTATGATATCCTCATAGCTCTACTAGAGTTGTATAGCGAAAATCCAAGAGTGGTTGAGTATGAATTGTATGCATCCCTCTTTAGCATGAAGTTTAGGGAAGGGGGACCTCCAGCTGATCATACTCTTAAAATGATCAATGGATTAGATCGACTAGATGGATATGGGGTGGTCATGCCAGATCGCCTCAAAGTGAATTTGATTCTACAATCCCTTCCTCCAAGTTATAAACCATTTATAACTAACTACAATCTCAATAGGATTAAGAGAAACCTCTCTGAATTGCTAAATGAGCTTAAAGAATTTCACAGGCAGGGTGTGAAAGGGAAAGGACATGAGGATGTCTTTGCCGCCTCCACTAGCAGGGCCAATAAAAGGCCCAAAGTGCTACCAGTCCAAAAGTTGGACCCAAGAATAAGAGCTTCAAGAAGCCAACGGCAAAGGCAGAGAAGACCAATGCAAAGGGAAAATGTTTCCCATTGTGGGAAAAGATGGACAACGGAAGAGGAAGCGTCCCTCAATACCTGAACAAGTATGAAGAAAGGCAAAGGAAAAGCAGGTACGAACCAATGTCTTATGATTGAATATGAATTAAGTGTTAATTCAGATAGTCATTCCTGGATATTAGATTCAGTAGCAACATCTCATGTTTGTATGTCTTTGCAGGTACTTCAGAATAGTTCTGAGGTGACAAAGGGCGAGATCATTTTGAGGATGGCAAATGGGGCACGAGTTACAGCCGAGGCCATGGGGACTTGCTCACTAAGACTACCTTCAGGATATGTTTTGAATTTGTTTAAAGTATTGTACTTTGAAAAGGCCACAAGAAACATCATTTCTATTTCGCTTTGTGTAAGGCGTTATTATGTCTTGTTTAATGGAAATGAATGTTCAATACATTTTGGAAATGTTTTAGTTGGTAAAGCTGTGAATACAAATGGTTTGTATGCCTTAGAATTGAATGACTATGCTTAAATCAATACCATTTCTAATAAAAGAACTCGATCTGAATCAAATCCTAAAATTCTATGGCATCATAGATTGGGTCATAAGAGAGAGAAGGAGGTGTGCGGCAAGAAAGTGGGATCCTAAACTCATTGGGTTCTGAACCCTATCCAACCTGTGAATCATGTCTCCAAGGAAAGATGACCAAATCTCCTTTAAGAGTAAAGGAGAGCGAGCTAAAGAACTATTAGAACTCATACATACAGATGTATGTGGACCATTTAGTACTTTAGCTAGGGGAGGATTTGAATACTTCATTACCTTTACAGATGATATGTCACGATATGGGTATTTGTATTTAATGAAATACAAATCTGAATCCTTTGAAAAATTCAGAGAATTCAAGAATGAAGTAGAAAATCAAACTGAAAAGAGTATTAAAATACTACGATCAGATCGTAGGGGTGAATACTTGAGTACAGAGTTTCAAGAGTTCTTAAAAGAAAATGGGATCATCTCACAGTTGACTCCTCCTTATACACCCCAGCTTAATGGAGTGTCTGAAAGGAGAAATCATACCTTATTGGATATGGTACAATCGATGGTGAGTTTTACAAACTTACCAATGTCTCTGTAGGGGTACGCTCTCCAGACAGCTGTGCACATCCTTAATAGGGTCCCATCTAAAACTATCCAGAAAACACCGTATGAGATATGGTATGGAAAACGTCCAAGTCTGAATTATATGAAGATTTGGGGCTGCCAACCTTATGTTAAATTGGTTAAATCTGATAAGCTGGATGCTAAATCCGAGAAGGGTCGGTTCATTGATATCCTAAAGATAGTTTAGGATATTACTTTTACTTCCCAAGTGATCAAAGAGTTTGGATCAGTAGAAATACACGCTTCCTCGAGAATGATTTTTTGGAGGAAGACGGTGTTGGAAGAAATATTGAACTCAAGGAAGAGTTGGAAGAGCCAAGAACCGAGATTACTGAAGATGGAACGTCCACTCAGCGAACCTCAATATTAGATACTATGGTTCTAGTACGAAAGTCTTCTAGAATATCAAAACCTCCAGAGAGATATGGGTTCCTACATGAGCAAGATTTTGAATCTTACTTAGTGGGAGTAGATGATCATGGTGATGATCCTAGAAGCTACGAAGAAGCAATCTGGATAGATTCAGGAAAATGGTTGGAAGCGATGGATTCTGAGATAGAATCAATGCATGCCAATCAAGTATGGTCGCTTGTGGATCCACCGGAGGGAATAGTTCCTATAGGTTGTAAATGGGTCTACAAGAGAAAAGTTGGCAAGGATGGGGAGGTAGAGACCTTCAAAGCTCGACTGATGGTGAAAGGTTATACTCAGAAACAAGGATTAGATTGAGGAAACCTTCGCGTGCTATGATTAAATCCATCCGTATAATGCTAGCCATCTGAAACATACCATGATTATGAAATTTGGCAGATGGATGTCAAAACAGCTTTCCTCAATGGGTTTATTGAGGAAAACATCTATATGGAACAATCGATAGGATTTGTATCCTCTGCTGAAAGACATAAGGTATGCAAATTGCATCGATCCATTTATGGATTGAAGCAAGCTTCAAGAAGCTGGAACATTCGATTTGACGACATAATCAAATCATTTGGTTTTGTCAAGAATCCGGATGAGCCCTGTGTATACAAATGGGTTAAAGATCATGCCATCACGTTTCTCATATTATATGTAGATGACATACTTTTGATGGGAAATGATATAGGCATGATGAGAGGTTAAGGTTTGGTTGTCCAAAACCTTCTTGATGAAAGACTTAGGAGAAGCGACATATGTCCTTGGCATTCGTGTCTATAGAGATAGAACAAAAAGGGTAATTGGATTATCTCAAAAATTGTGCATAGAGAAAATGCTAAAAAGATTTAGCATGGAGAACTCTAAGAGAGGTCTCTTGCCCTTCACTCACGGTCTTCATCTTTCTAAGGAGATGGGTCCAAAGATCGATGAAGAGTGGCAGCGGATGCGTAATGTGCCTTATGCGTCTGTAGGTAGCTTAATGTACGCAATGCTATGTACAAGACCTGATATAGCTTATGCTGTAAGTGTTACGCAGCGATATCAGTCAAACCCTCGAGGGAGAAACATTGGTCGGTTGTAAAATCGATCCTTAAGTACTTGAGAAGAACTAAGGATCTAGTTCTGAGTTATGGATGTTCCGAGTTAAACATTCAAGGATACTCAGATTCTGATTTCCAATCATATATTGATGATAGAAAGTCTATGTTAGGGTACATTTTTATATGTAATTGAGGTACTGTTAGTTGGAAAAGTTCCAAGCAGACAACCACATCGACTCCATTCTGAAGGTGAATACATTGCTGCTTGCGTGAAGGAGGTCTGTTTGGATGCGAAAGTTCGTAATTGAACTTGGTGTGGTTCGAACATGGCTTACCCGATAAGCATGTTCTGACAATACCGGAGCTATTGCACAGCAAAGGAACCAAGGGCACACCAAAAATCCAAACACATTAGGCGTAAGTATCACATTTTGAGAGAATTCATTAGAGTTGGAGAGATTTTGATTCGAAGACTCCTTGCAGAAAATGTAGCGATCCACCCGACTAAGGCGATGAGTGAAGCAATTGGACCATCATCTTGAGAAGATGGGTATGAGATACAACATCGAATGGCTTTAGTGCAAGTGGGAGTTTGTTAGTGTATATTAGTGTATGCCCTAGAAACCATTCGTGTTGTCGGTTTCAGAGCATTTTGTCTTGTATCTTTATATATCATAAATAATAGAAGAAAGAGTTCTTCAATTCATATATGTAAATTGCTTCCTTTATTCAGTCATGCATTTAAAATAAAGTATGTATATGAATTGTCCAGATGATTCATTTAATAGGCAAATGAATTATCGAAAAGGGTTCCCTACAGAAGCAATATAAATTTGGGCAACTATATTACACAGTAGGCATACCGGATGCTTCCGAAAGATATCATGAGTTGATATAAGTACGGATGACAATGATAGTCATGTCACTGGGGCATTGGTATGGATTAACAGTTGGTGAACTGTTTTTGAGCGTGACCGAATAACGACAAATCAGTTGGAAAAGCATGTAGTCAATGATTTATCGTTTGGTTATATCAGTGCACGATGTAGTCCTTTGACCTGAGACATTGTAGTCGGATGCGATATGGATGCGTATGGTTCATACGGTGTATAAGTACGAGACTAACCATGTTTCGTACAATAAAGCCTATTTGGTCATGCGTTGTTCATATGCGGAAATGAACGATGGTCAAGAGGGGATCCATTGACTCGGAAATATAGGATCGGGAGTACCGCTGACTCCATCCGGATTCGAGTTCCTAGATGAACATCGATAAATGTCGAAAAACTGAATCTCTGGCCAGAGTCTATTATTAGTCATACAAAAGTAAGTTTGTGATGACAAGTTCTGGACATATTGATCGACAATTCGGTAGAAGATCGAGTTTAGGATCTTGACGTTCCATGAATCCATACTCGATTAGGATATCTCAATGGAGGGACTTTACCTGCATGGTACGTATGATCTGAAATGGGTTTGATGAAGTATTTCTTCATCGTGGTTTAGGGACTATGGCACATTGCTAGATGTTTACCATAGTCGTTGAGCCTCCGGACAGGTTTTCGGATTCATCTAGAACCGGCTCACGGCTAATCCACGGTGGACCTACATGGTCACACCAATAGCCTTGAGAAGTTAGAGAAGGATGAGAGAGAGAAATGATTATCCGAAAAGGGCTAGCACCTTCCGAGGGTAATAACAGGATTTCTATAGTAATAGTTACATAGAAATCATTTGTGACATTTTAAGGGTTAAAATGGTCAAGCAATAATTAATTATATTGCTTGACATTTTAATAGTTAAAGGGTAAAAAGGAGTAAATTTTTGGGTTGTTAATGTAAACTAGTTTAGTTTACATGGGCCCCTGAATAATATTGATTATTCAAAGGGTAGCATATTAAATTCGTGGGGTCTCTTTATAAAATAAGATTTTTTTGGGCTTGGAAGTGAAAAATAAATAATTGCAATATTGCCCAAGTATATATAAGTGCAAAAGGTTGCATTTTTGTTCATTCTTGACTAGTTCACAAAAACACAAACCAAAACTCTCTCTCAAACCCACGGCCACTCTCTAATCTCTCAAGGTGGTGTTAAAGTGTGGAGGTTTCATCCTTTTGAAGCTAAACTTCATCAATCCAAAGCAAAGGAGTAGGTATAATTTCTTCTCAAGCTTTGTTTTTAAAACTGTTTTCTTGAATCCATTTTTTATGCTTTCTTCTCCATTTCCACCACTCTTCATGCATGCATGCTGTTCTTTCATTCAGCGACCTTAACAAAGCCTGCCCTAAAGATAGCTTCCCCTTGCCAAGAATCGACCAGCTCGTAGATGCCACCTCGAGGCACGAGCTGCTAAGTTTTATGGACACGTACTCGGGATATAATCAAATTCTGATGTACGCTGTGGACGAAGAGCATACATCTTTTATTACAGATCAGGGACTGTACTGCTATAGAGTTATGCCCTTCGGCCTCAAGAATGCTGGTGTGACCTACCAGCGATTGGTTAACTGGATGTTCTCCAACTAGATCGATAAGTCAATGGAGGTCTATGTAGATGACATGCTGGTCAAATCCCATGTCGCTGCAGATCACATAGCACATCTCGCTGAGATGTTTGATATCCTCCAACTGTATAGAATGAAACTAAATCCTCTTAAGTGTTCGTTCGGAGTATCCTCAAGCAAATTCCTAGGATACATGGTTAATCACCGGGGGATAGAAATCAACCCCGAGAAAATTCAAGCTCTCCTCGATATGGAAAGCCTGACCAGCAAAAAGCAGGTCATGAGCCTTAATAGGCGAATAGCGGCGCTGAGTCGATTCATATCGAGGCTAACAGATGGTTGTTTGCCGTTCTTCAATGTTTTGAAGGCTAATAAGAAGTTTGAGTGGACTCCCGAGTGCGAACAGGCGTTCCAAAGTATAAAAGAACACCTCGAGAAACCACCTCTCTTGTCCAAGCCTCTTCCGCAAGAGATCCTGCTCCTGTACCTGTCCGTCTCTAAATTCGCGGTCAGTGCAGCCTTAGTTCAAGAAGAGGAAAGGGCCCGATGGCCAGTATACTACGTGAGCAAGCGTTTGTTCGATGTTGAGATGCAGTATGCAGAAATGGAACGATTAGCCTATGCCTTGCTGATCACTTCTAGAAAGCCGCGACCTTACTTCCACGCCCATACAATTCATGTAATGACTAATTACCTGCTCAGGCAGGTCCTGCAAAAGCCAGAGGCATTGGGTAAGCTGCTTAAATGGGCCATGGAATTAAGTCAGTTCGATCTGAAGTACAAGCCAAGATAGACTATCAAAGGGCAGGCTGCTGCTGACTTCATCTTAGAATTTTCCTTTCTTCCAAGTGAGTCGGAGAAAGCCCATCGAAGCCATCCAGGAAACTGCTCAAAATCTGTCGACCTGGAGCCTCTACGTCGATGGATCATCAAACAGGAAGATGGCCAGTGCAAGTCTTCTCCTTTTGAGTCCCAAGGGGGCTCGAGTTCACGGTATTCTCCGGTTCGGATTTAAGGCAACCAACAATGAGGCCGAATATGAAGCTCTACTTGCTGGATTGTGGTTGGCCAGAGAAATGGGTGCAACCATGATCAACATCCACAGTGACTTCATGCTAGTCGTTAACCAGATTTTAGGAGAGTACCAAGCCAAGGAAGAAAATATGATTCGTTATTTGAAATAAGCTAAGGCCGCACTCGAGCCATTCAAGCACTTTGTGATCACTTAGATTCCTGGAGATAGCAACTCTATGGCAGACGCCTTGGCCAGGATCGCCTCATCGTTGGACTTAGAAGCATCGGATAGTATTCTTGTTCGATTCATCGAGGCCCCTAGTATCGGCCCGATCAAATAGGCCATGAATGTAACAGAACCAGACTCCTGGATGACTCCCATTTTCCAATACCTCAAGGATGGAACCTTGCTTGACGACAAGGTCGAGGCAAGGGTTCTGCGAACAAGATCTGCTCGTTACACCCTCATCGGGGACCAGTTGTACAGGCGAGGATTTAGCGCCCCTCTCCTCCGATGTGTAACCAGCCAAGAAGCAGAGTACATCATAAGGGAAATACATGAAGGGATCTGTGGTAATCAAATCACACCGCCACACGATCTCTTGCGAATAAGGTTGTTCGTCAAGGGTACTATTGGCCCCGAATCCAAGATGACACCTACAACTTTGTCAAGAGGTATGATAAGTGTCAGCAGTTCGCGAACATACTGCAAGCTCCTTCCCATGAACTGATAACAATGACTAGCCCCTGGCCATCTTCCATGTGGGGAATCGATCTCATTGGTCCCATGCCATTCGGTAAAGGGGGAGTCAAATATGTCGTGGTTGCGGTAGATTACTTTACCAAATGGGTGGAAACCGAACCGCTAGCCGCGATCACAACCAAGAAACTCAAAGACTTCTTTTTCAAGAATATTGTGTGCCACTACGGAATTCCTCATTCCCTCATCTCGGATAACGGAAAACAGTTTAACAACGAGGAGTTCAAGCAGTTTTACGACAAGCTGGGCATCCATAAAAAATTCACCTCAGTCGCAAGACCGCAAGCAAATGGTCAAGTTGAAGCTGTCAACAAAACCATCAAGCACACTCTAAAAGCCAAACTCGGAAAAGCCAAAGGAAATTGGGCTGATGACCTCCCCGAAGTCCTATAGGCGTACAGGACAACTCCGAGAACCTCTACCTCAGAAATCCCTTTTTTGCTAGCATACAGTTGCAAAGCAATGATCCTTGTGGAGGTAGGAATTGGTTTGCTACGGAGGGACTTGTACAATGAAGCTGACAACGAAGCACTTATGAGGGCAAGTCTAGACCTTGTTGAAAAACATCGCAGCAAGGCTTCGCTAAGGATAGCAGCCTACCAGCAACGCGTGAAGACATTATTCGATTCAATGGTCACACGAAGAGACGTCCAGGTCAGCCACCTTGTGTTAAAGGAAGTTCTTCTCGGTACTAGGGAACCAAGTGCGGGAGTGTTAGGACCGAACTGGGAAGGTCCATACCGCATCGACAAAGTGATAAGACTAGGGACTTATCATCTCAAAAGGCTGAACGGTTCCAAAGTACCCCGAGCTTGGAATGCTGAGCACCTTTGACCATACTATTAGTAATTCCGAACTCAGTTTTCCTTATAAATTAATTTGTGATTCTTGTAAATCATTTCCTTGTTAAGTGTTATTTTGTTCGCTTGTAACAGTCTTCACATGTAATCTTGTTCGTGTAAATGTGCTATCATGTTCGCATAGGCTTGTTCCAATATTTTAGAAAATGTAAACTCATGTATAATAAAGCGAACAGAAATTGTAAAAGCAAAAATGCATTTCATTAATGCAAAGAGTATAACAGGCAAAATGGTATGACTATTAGCCCTAATCTGACTCCTAGAGGACCGATCTCATCGTCCTAGGGCTGGTCGACTGGGGGCTTCTCCGAGGCATGTCCCGAACCCCCTATCTGATCGAATTTTTGGGCGGCCGTCGCTACATCATCCTCCTGCGCCATGGATAAGAGAGTTTCTGCCAGTCTTCTGGGAGGTCGGACATATCAGGTAGCAGATTCTTCGGTCGCAGGGCATAGATAGACTCGATCGCCCATTTGATAGCCTTCTCCTTGACCTCTGCTGCCTGATTCTGCATTTCTTCGGTCAGGGAAGCACCTTTTCCCTGACTTGCCTGAAGTTTAGCCTCGAGAGCTTGCCTTTGCTTCTCGGAGGCATCCCTCTCTTGTTTTGTTCGCAGGGCCTACAGAGAGGTCGCTTTGAGCTCCTAACCCTTCTATCCGACCTCCTTGGAGAGTTTGGCTATGGTCCTTTGAAGCTCTTTTATTTCCTCTGCATGCCGCTCGAGGTCCGCTTTTGGAAGTCCACCATGCGAAGAGTCGTGTCTCTTTCGTTCAGGTACCAGTTCGCCGACTCAGAGGACATGTTTCTTTCTATTTTGGCAGCTTCCAGGCTTCGCTTGACCATTACGTTCTCTTTCTTCAGAGTGATCTCCCTCTTTGCGACTCCTAGTCGAACTTTCTCCAGGGACATTCGCATGGAAAGCAAGGCCTACGAACAAGGAAAGATAAAGTTAGCTTATCAAAAGGAGCCAAGGGAAGTCCTCGCCGAGGATAGTTCGTTCACCTTGCTTAAGTGTTGGACCGATGTGGACATTAGGTCCACGTCGCTGGAACCTGCGAACTGCTCAAATGATTCTGAGAGTCCACACTCCAGTAAAGTGTAGACTATTGGCTGCAAGTACTCTAGCAGGTTCCTCAACGAGTCCAGTACTGGAGTTTCCTTCTTTGCACCTTCAGCAGGGGTCGTGTCACCCATCGGTTCCTTACCCAACCTCCTCCGGACATCCGACCGCAACCTCTCGAGTTGATCGCCCTCAGATTCGGTCTCTGACTCTTCGATCTGAATCTTCCTTTTCTTCTTCGTCGCTCGCTGAGCCGTTGTCTTTAGCCTCAGGAGAACAACTGATGGTTGGGAGGCCTTCGTAGTTTGGATTGGTGCGTCCTCCAAAAGTTAGGGCTGAGAAGTTCCAACAGGTCACACCGGTGGGCCCGATGTTGCACCTTCAGACGAGGGAACGGCAGGAGCAACATCGGTTGCCTTGGCTTTCCTTGACTAAGGAAAACTGAGTGGCCTTCGCTGCGGCTGCTCTGTTTCCTTCGGAGGCATGGTCGTTGCACGTAAGCATCGTCAGCAAAAGTATTTCATTTTCCGACTAGAAAAAGACCAGTTAGCAAGACTTACTCAATAGGGGCTCTAAAGACGCGTTTGCATTGAAGAAACCATATTTCTGCAGATTTGCGGTCGTCACGAGCTTCTTCGCATCGCGACTATCCTCGGGCAGAAAGCCAAAATTCAAGATCCTATTAGGATCAAAGAGCAACCCTAAGTCAGTCGTCTTGTTAACTGCCAGTAAGGAATCGGGTCGTTAGAAAGAAAACACATTTCGAATTTAATGAATTCGTCAAAGGAAAAAAGCCTACTCGGGTCTTGAAAGCAGCAATGGTCATCGTAGCGAAAGAAGAAAAACTTCGTTTCGTAGGCCCCCGCGTTGCTAGGGTAACTGTGTATCCCCTCAGCAATAGTAGGTCGCCTGGACAAGTAATAAGAATCCTTGTCTTTTCTCTTTTTCAAGAAATACGAGCAGCCGAGCTCCGTCGAGGTTAGCTCGCCCAGCCCGTTCTCACGACACGCGATGTACATGGCAATAGCAATGATGTACGCGTTTGGAGTGAGCTGCATCGGTGCGATCCCGAAATGATCCAAAAGCAACCTGATAAAAGGGTGGACGGGGATCAATCCCCCACCCTTGATGATCTCCTTGGAGATCACGGCCATCCCACTTGATAGGTATCGTGATGAGTGTGCCACATCGTGAAAAACCTCCACGTCGATACCATACTATTTTATCAGCCTCTCGAGCTCTTCCCGAGTGAGAACTGAGTAGACCTCAGGGTGATACTCGGAGCACCCTGTGGGGACGAACCGGTTCCTTCCTCTAATCTGGTCATTGAGGGGTCCATTCTACTGGTCTGCAAAAGCGACAAGCAGGAGGGTCATTTAGCCACCGTAAGCTATTCTGTACAATGACGTGGAGGGAAACAAACTCCCTAAATCCCAAAGAAAACCCTAACAGCATGATTCAAGCCGCCATTCATGGCTCGAACCCAACATAAGCGTCTCATCTCCGATGAGTTACCTAAAGACTGATGCCATTTAACCATGGGAAATAAGAAAACAAAAACAGAGAAAGGTTCTTACCTCTCGGAGTACGAAAATGGCTTCTGCTTCGAGTATCGAAAAAACACCGGTTTGGAAGGCAAAGGTTCCAAGCTTACGAAAATCTCTTGCACTCTTTGAAAAGGATAAGTGTGGTGACATTGCCTGAGATAAATCTGAGTTTTTATACCGCTTCAAACGACGTTTGATTTTCTCGAAATCAAAATGACGTTTAGGCAGCAAAATTTCTCACCATTGATCACGACCACGTGCCACAAATCAGTGAGAAAGAGTGAGTGTCACAATTAAAGAAAAATCAAATCTTCATCTTTTCCGTTGAAGAACTCAA
Source organism: Pistacia atlantica (assembly GCA_026229545.1). Taxonomy (NCBI): domain Eukaryota; kingdom Viridiplantae; phylum Streptophyta; class Magnoliopsida; order Sapindales; family Anacardiaceae; genus Pistacia; species Pistacia atlantica. The sequence goes on along the minus strand of CM047897.1, from coordinate 15,449,104 downwards.
GCGACGACATACTCTCTCCCTCAGCATTAATTACGTCCCAATCTGCATTTAATGCTTTTGTAAGGGTTACCGTTTCAATGTGTCACACATTTACTGTTCTAATAAAGTGGTACCGTGTCAGCATACAACGTATTCAATGCGCCTGGTTGGCACTTATCACGCCAGGGCGCGTCTGTCAGCACATAGACTGCTTCATTAAATGCTCCCATACCTAAAGCATAACGGATAACGCCTGACGAAGTCATGTCGCTCATCCTTAGCAAGCAATGACCATGCAAGGTCGTGTTCGCGTAGAGTGCTATCCCGACCTATTTTCAAGCAGGTCGGAATCACCAAAATTTCTAGAAACCATCCAATCGCGGCATGACTCATAGTTTCCAAAGTTCGATCCTCAAACCTTAAAAACTAGGGGACTTCTGTTATGCCTAAAAAATATAAGGGCTGACGTAAGGTCCAGTCAGCATGCAAGAGTCAGATCATGGGTACACCCGCAACCTGCTTCTGTCAGAACAATGGGTGCGCGCTAGACCAGCCAGAAGCTGTGATGATCCCACGTGTCCAATCCCTGCTCTAAATCGCGCAAATCACTCTGGAATGTGGGCAATGTGACATAAAGAAGGATTTGCACGGATAATCCTACCAACTCACAGATTCAGTGATCATTATCTCAATCCATTCCACTATAAATTGAGAGCTCCTCTCTCATTCAGGGGATTCGCTCATTTTCACTCTTGATTAGCTATTCTCTCTCAAGAATATATAGCATTCTCTCTCTTGTACTATCACTTTGTGAGTCATTTGTAAATCATTTGTAAGTCAGTCCGCTAACGCGACCTGACCCTTATCATTAATACAAACGTCAGTGGACGTAAGACTTGCTACCTTAGCATCCGAACCACTTTAAAAGTTGTCTCCATTGCATTTACTCTCATTTTCCTTTATGTTCACGTGTGTCTTCTGGGCCAGCTCATCATTTCACACGTGCGTTTAGTTGGTGTAAAAATCACGCATCAACACTTTATTTCCTGAAGTTCTGTTTCTTAATTCAGGATCGGCAGGTACAAATCGCCGAGTGACTCCGAGCACTACAAGAACGGCTTCCAAACTCTGTAGAGGTAATATGTCTGTGCATCTATTCAGGGCATTTAAGAAAGCATTTCAAGACGACCATTTAACAACATGTACACTCAGGGTTTTTGTGTCTTCACAATTTTACTGGCAATATAGAGATGGCACCACTAAAAGGCAAACTAGTACTTCCATTTTGTGTATACTTCCTGGCATCCCAAAGTACTTTAACCATACTATGTGGAGGTTTAATCTAAATTTAAGGCCAACATTCTTCACGGGAAATGTAATAAAATTATCTACTTGGTTACATATTTATTTTGTAGGGTAATCAAGCAACTGTAATGGAAGATACTATTGACCATATCAAGTTTCTGCAGTTACAGTTAAAGGTATGTGTTCCCTATCATGTCTCAATTAAATGCCAGAGATGTACCCGCATGTATTCATGTGTATCTATATCTCTTTGTACATGATCAATACATTGCCATCATAATGCAGTATGGAAATTGTTATTGTGGATGTTACTTTAGTTTTTCATTTCTGATCCTGAAGAAAATAAAGAATGAAAGAACACCAACTCAATTTCTTCTATGATCTACTTTTCTATTGAATAAAGAAGACGAAAATAAATAGTTTACAATGGTGAGACAATTCTGGAAAGGAATCTCTCTTAAAGGAAAAAAAATAAAAATAAATCAAGAAGATTTGACAATTAGGAATTCAATCTTCTTGTAAAAGGAAAAGAATAATTAAGAAATAAAAAACTCTTAAAAAACAAGATACACTAACTAATATATAACAAGGAAACAAAACAATCAACGGCTTGACTTTCAACAGTCCTCCTCAAGCCGATGCATAGATGTTGATCATACTAAGTTTCTCTACAAAGTCTTCGAAGTTGGCTCGAGCAAGAGCTTTTGTGAGAATATTTGCAGTTTGATCGATTGTTGGAGTGTAGCTAACCTTAAAAATTCCTTCTTCAATCTTTTCTTTGATAAAATGTCGATCTATCTCCACATGCTTAGTTCGATCATGATGAATCAGATTCTTGGCTATACTGATGGCGGCTTGATTATTATAATATAATTCTATAGGATGCTCCAAGGGAACCTTTAATTCTGACAACAATCTTTGTAACCAAATTCCTTCACAAATTCCTTATGCCATGGCTCGGAATTCTACTTCTACACTACTACATGCTACAACATATTGCTTTTTGCTTTTCCAAGTCACCAAGTTTCCCCACACATAGGAACAATATCCTTATGTTGATCTGCGATCTATCATTGAACCTTCCCAGTCTGCATATGAAAATATCGTAATATTCCTCTTGATCGTTCTTTGGAAGAAAAGACCCTTACCAGGTGTCATTTTGAGGTACCTCAATATTCTATAGTCAGTTGTCATGTGACTCTCAGTAGGATTGTTCATGAATTAATTGACTTACCACACTTACTGAGAAACCTATGTTTGACCTTGTATGTGATAGATATATGAGCTTCCCTACAAGGCACTGATACCTTCCTTTATCAACCAATGCAATATCATCATTGTTAATAAGTTTGACAGTTGAATCCATATGAGTTTCTATACGCTTGCATCCTAGCAATCCTGTTTCATTCAATAAATCCAAAATATATTTACATTGTGAGACTGCTATACCTTTCTTTGACTGTGCAATCTCCATTCTGAGAAAAACATTGAAATTCCCGAGATCTTGATTTCAAACTCCTTTGCAAGGAATTGTTTAATCTTACATAGTTCCTCCTCATGATCATGTGTTAGAATGATATCGTCCACATATACAATGATAACAGCCAATTTCCTATTAGATGAGTGCTCCACAAATAATGTGTGGTCCGACTGACACTGAGAGTAACCATACCTTTTCACTGCATTAGTGAATCTTTCAAACTAGGCACGAGGAGACTATTTTAAGCCATACAAGGATTTTTTGAGATGACATACCTTGTTGACATTGAATCTTGATTCTAGGCTTGCAGGAATTTCCATATATACTTCTTCTTCTAAGTCACCATTGAGAAAGACATTATTTGCATCGAGTTGGTAAAGCGACCAATCAAGATTTGCCGCCAAGGATAACAATGAAAGAACAGCATGCATGCATGAAGAGTGGTGGAAATGGAGAAGAAAGCATAAAAAATGGATTCAAGAAAACGGTTTTAAAAACAAAGCTTGAGAAGAAATTACACCTACTCCTTTGCTTTGGATTGATGAAGATTAGCTTCAAAAGGATGAAACCTCCACACGTTAACACCACCTTGAGAGATTAGAGAGTGGCCATGGGTTTGAGAGAGAGTTTTGGTTTGTGTTTTTGTTTTTGTTTTTGTGAACTAGTCAAGAATGAACAAAAATGCAACCTTTTGCACTTATATATACTTGGGCAATATTGTAATTATTTATTTTTCACTTCCAAGCCCAATAAAATCTTATTTTATAAAGGGACCCCACAATTTAATTTAATATGCTACCCTTTGAATAATCAATATTATTCAAGGGCCCATGTAAACTAAACTAGTTTACATTAATAACCCAAAAATTTACTCATTTTTACCCTTTAACTATTAAAAGGTTATTTTTGTTCATCTCATTAATCTTAACACTTTAAGATATAATAATTAAATATAATTAATTATTGCTTGACCATTTTAACCCTTAAAATGTCACAAATGATTTCTATGTAACTATTACTATAGAAATCCCGTTATTACCCTCGGAAGGTGCTAGCCCTCTTCGGATAATCATTTCTCTCTCTCATCCTTCTCTAACTTCTCAAGGCTATTGGTGTGACCATGTAGGTCCACCGTGGATTAGCCGTGAGCCGATTCTGGATGAATCCAGAAACCTGTCCGGAGGCCCAACGACTATGGTAAACATCTAGCAATGTGCCATAGTCCCTAAACCACGATGAAGAAATACTTCATCAAACCCATTTTAGATCATACGTACTATGCAGGTAAAGTCCCTCCATTGAGATATCCTAATCGAGTATGGATTCATGGAACGTCAAAATCCTAAACTCGATCTTCTACCGAATTGTCAATCAATATGTCCGGAACTTGTCATCACAAACTTACTTTTGTATGACTAATAATAGACTCTGGCCAGAGATTCAGTTTTTTGACATTTATCGATGTTCATCTAGGAACTCGAATCCGGATGGAGTCAGCGGTACTCCGATCCTATATTTCCGAGTCAATGGATCCCCTCTTGACCATCGTTCATTTCCGCATATGAACAACGCATGACCAAATAGGCTTTATTATACGAAACATGATTAGTCTCGTACTTATACACCGTATGAACCATACGCATCCATATCGGATCCGACTACAATGTCTTAGGTCAAAGGACTATATCGTGCACTGATATAACCAAACGATAAATCATTGACTACATGCTTTTCCAAGTGATTTGTCGTTATTCGGTCACGTTCGAAAAACAGTTCACCAACCGTTAATCCATACCAATGCCCCAGTGACATGACTATCATCGTCATCCGTACTTATATCAACTCATGATATCTTTCGGAAGCATCCGGTATGCCTACAGTGCAATATAGTTGCCCAAATTTATATTGCTTTCGTAGGGAACCCTTTTCGATAATTCATTTGCCTATTAAATGAATCATCTGGACAATTCATATACATACTTTATTTTAAATGCATGACTGAATAAAGGAAGCAATTTATATATATGAATTGAAGAACTCTTTCTTCTATTATTTATGATATATATATAGATACAAGACAAAATGCTCTGAAACCGACAACACGAATGGTTTCTAGGGCATACACTAATATACACTAACAAACAGTACACGAATGGTATTGAGCTTGGCAACAAGAGCAAATGTTTCCTGATAGTCAATGCCATATGATTGAGTAAATCCTTTGGTGACCAACCTCGCTTTGTACCTGTCCACATTCCCATATGCCTTGTACTTTACTGTGAAAATCCATTTACACCAAACTTGTTTCTTCCCTCTCGGGAGTTCAATAATTTCTCAAGTACCATTCTTTTCAAGAGCCTGAACTTCCTCATCAATGACAGTTTTCCACTTAGGACACTTGAAAGATTCTTGAATGTTCTAAGGAACATATATCTCTATGATGCTATCAGTAAAGGCGTGAAAAAATGGTGATAGTTTATCATATGAAATAAAATTCCCAATTGGATGTTGAGTGCATGATCTAACTCCTTTTCTCCAAGCTATAGGTATATTCATAATATCATTTTCTAACTCGGAATCAACAGCACTATCTAAGTCAGAAATATTGTTACTTGGAATTTCGCTCGAACTCAGACTTGGTTCAGCTTCATGGATTTGTTAAGGAAGTGCTCCTTCCTCCATTTTCTTTTGGATGTGCTCCTTTATCCTGCAAGTTAATAATGAACTTAGTGTTTTCAACAAGTAGGAGTTGATTAGGAGGCTCTGGAGAAATATGATTTTATGTGACTCAATGAGTGACTCAAAGTCCCAAAATTGATATTCCTGAGTTGAATTCTCCTCTGAATATCGGTTTTAGGGTAGTAAGGTTGGTTTTAAAAAAAGGTGGCGTCCATCGAATGATATAATTTATGTGTGATTGGAGAGTAACACTTATACCCTTTTTGATTTGAGGAATACCCAAGAAAGATGCACTTGAGCAACCTAGGATCAAGTTTAATTCTATGTTGTTGATGGACATGGACAAAGACAAAGCACCCAAAATTTTTCGGTGAGATGGTGGAAATAAGACGAGTTGTTGGAAAAGAATTTTAGGAGGGTGTGACAAGGCGTGTTGAATTTTAGAACTCTAGACAACATTCTATTGATAAGGTAAGTTGTCGTAAGAATTGCTTCTCCCCAAAGATATTTTGGTACATTTGTTGTGAACATGAGCGATCTAGCCACCTCTAGTAAATGTCTATTTTTTCTTTCAACGATTCCATTTTGTTGTGGGGTATCTATACATGAACTTAAGTGAACTATAGTGAACTATTCCTTCTTTCACTAGAAATTCTTCTAGGTTGAAGTTAAAATAATCTCTAGCATTATCAGACTTTAGGATTTGTAATTTTTATTGGAATTGGGTCTGAATCATATTTTTGAAACTTTTGAATATTTGAACCATTTCTGATTTTTCTTTCATGAGGAATACCCAAGTTAATCTAGTGTGATCATCTATGAATGAGATAAACCACTTGCACCTGTTACATTTTTTATTTTTTACGGACCCCAAATATCACTATGAATCATTGAGAATGGACTAGACATTTTGTAGGGTAGAATGGGAAAATGAGACCGAACATGTTTTGATAATTGACAGATTTCACACTCAAAGGATTTTGGATTTTTGTTAAATAAGGACGGAAATAAATGCTTGAGATACATAAAATTTGGATGACCTAAGCGATAGTGCCACAACATGAATTCACTATCTTTATTTTGACAAGAAACATAAAAAGAATTACCACTAATTGCCTTTTGAGGTTGCTCTTATGGGTAGTGGTGCTCTTTAAGGATGTAGAGTCCATAGCATTCCTCAGCATTGCCAATCATATTCCCCAAATCCAAATCATGAAATTCACAATGAGTGGAGGAAAAATTAATAGCACACCTTTTTTCCTTAGTGAGTTTACTAATTGACAATAGATTACATTCCAAGCTAGGAACAAAAAGAACAGAGTTGAGAGTAAGGTCCTTTGATAGCACAACTAAATATGTATCGATAACCTTCGATAGCCAGCCATCCGCTATTCGGACCTTTAAATTATTTGGACATGGGCTATATGTATCAAACATCGTTGCATCTCCCGTCATGTGATCAGATGCTCTTGAATCCACAATCCAAGGTTTTTTACGTTTCTTACCCGTAGTAAAGGCGCTCAAAAAATTATCTTTGTGAGCCAAGGTTCTGTAACCAATGACATGGTTGGAAGATGAGCCGATTTGTGACTAACCTAACAGAAGAGGAGACAATAATTTTTGAAGCGTCCCCATTTGCTCTTTGATAAACGGACTTGCTTTAGAAGGTGATGGCTTCTTGACAAAGACGTGATTTCCTCGGCCTTCTTTCTCTATCTATTGATGCAGAGATAACAAGTAGGAAAAACTTGATGATAGAGACAAAGAGAGGATTAAACCCGTTCTGATACCATGAAGAAAATAAAGAATGAAAGTATGAAAGAACACCAACTCAATTTCTTCTGTGATCTACCTTTCTATTGAATATAGAAGACATAAATAAATAGGTTACAATGGTAAGACAATTCCAAAAAGGAATCTATATACATGCCTTTCTTTCTTCTTTTCTTTTGGCTACATTCTATAGATTAATCTATATTGCCATATTAATCATTGTAAATTCAATCTAGCATATGGCACAACATATATACCTTTGCTAAATTCTAATTTCTTTCTAACATTCTTAACTAAACTTTTGGCCAATACAACATATTCTCAAGATCTTCTAACACAATTCTATAGCTTGTAATATATAATAAGGCATGAAAACTATACTCATACCAATCAATTTCTAAAATGGTCATGTATTTAATACATAAACTAAACTTCTATTTCTTTGATATTTATACTTGGGAAAACTTTTCTATTTTTTATACAATAAAATCACTTATTACATATTGTTTATAACTAATCTCAAAACAAGAAACAACAATATACTCATTTGGCCAAGCCATTCTTTGGAATGATCTTTCTAATTTCAAGCATACAAGCTTGACAATTTATGGTGGCATATTGTAATATTATAATATTATCATCTATCTTTTATTATCATCAATACTACACTATTACAACAATTTAATATGCAATCCTTGCCATCATTTTTCTAAAGTCATAAGTTTCAAAACTCATAATTCAATGACTAAATACAATATGTCATTCAAACTAATGCTAAAAGTTCAAGCAACTTGAACCATGCACTAAAGGCCATTCATTTCATTGAACTAACATAACCAAGTGTTATTTTAAATTTTGGTATAACAAAATGCACTCTTGAATGCTAAAGCATACACTTGGTTAAGCCTAACATGACCTTTTAACTCCAATTCTTTCATTTCTCAAACAATTTCTTCAACAAGATTTGACAAACTCATTCATGCATTTCTTTTTGAATTTTCATCAAACAATTCACATGCACATGCAAATACTTGGTTGGCCACACTTCCACATCTCTCCAAATCCACTAAAATTGGAGCAAAAACTCACCAAACTTAACTTCAAATCTGGCCGGATTCAACACTTCCAAATTCCAACATCAACTCATCAAAATTTCATCCAAAGTTCAACCAAAACATCACATCTACATAACTACTCATCTTGGCAGAATTTTTACACATTATTCTCCATCAAACAAGTATCTAAACAGCCAATACTTCTTATCATACATCATACACAAACACTCAAGAATCAACTTACACATATACTATTCAAATTAAAGCTTAGAGTGGGTTTACTTACCTTTTTTTTGCAAGAATCCTTTTCTTTGCTTCCTTTGCTCACTTTCTCCATTGATTCATGCTAAAACACATAAATTCATGAGAACTCATACTTATAAAACACAAATCACAAACTTTTGCTAAAATTCGTACCTTAGAAAGCCACAAAATGAACATATATTCACTTAGGCATGAATTCTCATGTAATTCACTTTGAAGACTTTGAAGAAATAAAGGAGAAATGGGGCAAGAAGGTAGCGTGCCCAAGGGATGAGAATGGCTAGGGTTTGTCAATTGAAGCCTTATAACTAATAAAATATATATATTCCCATTTTGCCCTTGCACTTTTATGATAATTCCAATTATGTCGTACATGCATTTACCGATATACCCTCACTTTCAATGGATTTAATGCATGTTCTTGGTCATTTTCACTCCTCACTCTTTCATCTAGTTGTGAGTGAAAAGACCATTTTACCCTTATTCTTTAATTTCTTTCTATTACTTTACAAACACGTATTTATCTCGACATCACACCACGTGTATTTTCCATAATCTTTCTACCACTCTATTCTTATGGCTAGCACACTTAATACATTATATTTATCATACTCACTTTTCACTTGAACACGTGATTCTGTGTGAAATGACTATTTTGCCCCTATTGAAACTTTTATGGAATTCCTCTATAAAACTAGTTAAATATATTCACTATGACTATAAAATAATCTCTACCATATTTCTGAATGTGGGTGTTACAAGGGGCCTGTACATGATGCCTATGTCTTTGGCTGAAGATTTAAACCAAGCCCTCCTAGATGCTTGGCAAGTATATCTCATGGTTTTTCTTTTGGTTAACTATCTTCCTACAACTATGTGTTCAACTTTAGTTTAAAGTATGTCAGAAACAGGGCTAGAAGGTATGGCTTTTTACCATTTGTCGTAGCAAATTACTGGTTGAAGCTCACAATGAAGCAAAGCGGTAACCTTTGGTTCTCTATATTTCTTACTTAAATGCTTCGATGAATGTAGCACATTGTTTGACAATGAAAGGAAACCTTTCCGTAGGAAAAAAGATAAATAAATGAAGAAAAAAGAAGACAAGAACAAAGGGTAAGCCTTTGCCTTGGTAGTTGTCATTCCTAAAAACTCACTTCTAAAACAGTCGATTAAGAGAAATTGAAGAAAGAATCAAAATTAAACAATCCTTTGTTTCTCATCATCTTCCCTTTCCCTTTGGCCTATCTGAATTGCAAAGGCTCCAAGGGAGGATCTACCACTATGGGCAACATTGTTGGGACCAATATATGCTTTTCTGAATTCTTAACCGGTGCATTGTCCAAGGAAGCCTTCGCAACTTTCGTAATAAACACTATCAGAATCACTATTGTTATGCCTAAAAAATTAGCACTAACGTAAGCTTACATTAGCAAGCACCAATCATAGTTCAAGAAGGCTTTGTGCTGCCCAGAATCTGCCACGTCGCCCTAAGATAGCCCCAAGATAGAAAGAATATAGTTGTCACCAACTCAGCAGACTCAAGTTTTGTCTGTAAATGAATGTGGTCCTCAGCTCCATATAATTTAAGGATATCTCGTAAGTTATCAACCAATGGGACGCAAGGAAGGACTTGCACGACACCTACCTATTTGCAGACTTGTAATCATTACCTTGAACTCAACAGCTATAAATAGAGGACTCCCCCTTACAAAATATAGAGGATCGGACTCTTTAAATTCAACAAAGTAAATAGCAAAAGACAACCCATGGGAAAGAGACTGGCTTAATATTCACTCTGAATAACAAGCTCTTGTAATTTTGTTCGCTATTTGCGACCTCTTGTAAACTCGGCTAATCACCAAGAACACTCATATAAAAGAAAACAGTGGATGTAAGAATCGCTTTAAGCATCCAAACCGCTATAAAAATTCTCATTGTCTCATTTATTTTTAAGTCTTTGCATACTACTGTGAAAGTAGTGACCTTTAATCATTTCACATGTAATTTCTAAGACTTTGTTAGCACTTTGCACGTGCGAGGTCATTGGTGTCAAAATTAAGTGTCAACAGTTTGGCACTAGAAGGAGGTCCTTAATTTCTCATTAGCTCTTCATCCGATTTTCTCAAACTAATCAATCAATTTCACCTACAAAGGTCAACCATAAAACTCATGGCTCATAGTCTTGAAACCGAGAATGCTAGAACTAGCAATAAGGAGATTCCCCACGGTCAGGAGACTGCTACTCCCGAAGTAGCTCCACCTCCCCAAAGTAACACGGGGGATTATCCCTTCGACCTCCCAAGAAAATCCTGTTTTGATCAGCTACCTGGAGAAGTTCAGCGACACCTTCCAAACAATGAATTAGAGGCTGGATCGTTTGGACCAAGTCGTGTCACCAAATTCAGACAATGTGGTACTACCTCCAAAAACACCTATAGGTCGCGCTAAAGCGTGGAAATGAGCAAAGGCTCATACCATGTGCACTACAGCATAGAAAGGTAAGGGAACGTAAGTGGTCAAGCATGGGCAAAAAGGTTCACGAGCCAGGGAGAATACCTATTAGCCCTACGACTTGGCAGCAGGTCCCATCCAGAGCAAACCCACGCCACATCACAGTGGCACCCCTACAAGAGTGCTCGGCATGGAGATTCCCACTATCGCTAACATAATGGTCCTGACCATCACTACAAGGGAAGTACCCACCATTAGCAGGTCGGTTCTGATCATCACAAAGGTAGGGAAAACTCCCCCAAGCCATTTAGTGCATTCACAAGGCTTCAACCAGCAAGTGTCAAGATATGTCGAAGGCTTCAACCAAGGCAAAGAAAGTATTGACATGTGGTCTTTCCTCAACCACAATCATAGGGAGTGTATCTATATTGCAGAAAGTGATCCCCAGAGAGTTCTGCTTCCTTAAATAGAGTAATTACAGCAAGCATTAGAGCAGCTAAAAGCTCAACAGAATGAGTAAAGGAAGGTCACTGAGGCGTCTCCCTTTTCTCTAGTAGTTCTAACTGCTACTCTCCCGTCAAGATTCAGAATGCCCAACATGAGGGCATTCGATAAGAATTCTGATCCGCATGATCACCTCTATGAGTTTAACAACCTCATGGAGCTTCACCAAGTTTCAAACTTGGTAAAGTGTCGATGCTTAGCAGTGACTCTGACTGCCTATGCTAAACGTTGGTTTAGATTGCTTCCACTAGGGTCTATCAACTCGTGGCGGCAGATGAGCTCATTGTTCTTAAGACACTTTCTGGCCAATCAGAAGTTCTCAATGCCGTTAAGCTACCTCAGTAACATACGGCAAGAGAAGAATGAGTCTCTTCAGTCCTATATTGATAGATTCCACATGGAACTGAATAAGATGGCTAATAAACCCGAAGATTCAATCCAAACTCTAATTATTGCTGGAGCTTGCTTGCAAACTGACTTGTAGAAGAAACTACAATTTGAGGACGATATTTCCCTCACTCGCTTCTATAATCTAAAAATGAAATATCTACGAATAGAAAACTTAGTGGCAGTTTTAAATCGCCATGACCCTAGGCCTTCAACCAATGCTCCCAGTCAGAGGGAGAAATAGCAGGGATAGAGTAGTAGAAGATCTAATCGTAAATGGGCTAATGATGATCAGAGAAAATGAAAGAAACAGTGGTTTGAGCCTAAGAAATCATATGCTCCAGTTCCTCATCTCGATCGTGACTATGATCTCTTCACTCCACTCAATGCATTGGTTTCAACTATTCTGGATGAATAGGTAGAGGCTAATCTGCTCGGAGAGCTAGAGCTCATGAAAAAACTCGCCTCTAAAAGGAACGCTAAGAAATATTGTCATTACCACCGGGGTAATGGGCATCACACCGATGAGTGTCGAGCTCTTAAACAGGCAATTGAAGACCTGATCCAAAAATGTCACTTCAAGGAGTATGTCAATGGTCCAACTCCTACGAGAGAGAAGGATCAAGAAGACAGCGGGGAAAGGTGCAAAGGTCTTTACCTGGTAGGGACTATCTTTGGGGGACCTCATATAGTCAGGAACTCTCGGAACGCACAAGAAAAATATGCCCGAGAAGCTCAGTATGAGCCCTTTAATGTTCTAAATCAAGAACTGTGACCTAGCAAGTTGCATATAGAAGAGGAGATTACCTTCTCTAAGTGAGATGCGAAATGAGTGCATCATCCTCATGAGGATGCACTTGTTGTCGTGGTTGAAATGAAGAGGTGTGAAGTCCACAAAATGTTGGTGGACAATGGGAGTGCTGTGAATATCTTATTTCAATGAGCCTTTGAGGAGATGAGTCTAAAAGAGACAAACCTAAAGCCTGTCACCACTCCTTTCTATGGTTTTACAAGGGACCATCTAACTCTCTGAGAAATGATTTCTCTTCTGGTTACTTAGGGAGATCCCCACGAAGTGACTAAAATGGCAGAATTTCTAGTAGTAGATTGTCCCTCAACATTTAATGGCATCCTTAGGCGACCTCTACTATAAAATTTCAAGGTTGTCACCTCATTTTACCATCAAAAGATGAAGTTTTCCACTCCGATAAGGTGTGGGGAAGTCAGGGGATCACAGCGTGAATCTCGCAACTATTATAACCAAGCAGTCCAAATGGCATGTAAAGGGAAAGGGAAGTAGCTAGAGGGTGTTCCCGAACAGGCAATGGTGATCAGTAGGATCAAGCCACAACTTGGTCCAGTGGAAGACAACATTGATCCTCGTGTTCAAGAGGAGTATACCCATAGTGGGCCAATTTAGACTTTGTATGAGGTACTTGAAGACGAGCATGAGCCAACTCATGTGCTGAGAATCGGCAGTAACCTCAGCCCTTAGCTCGAAGTCAATTTAACGAGCTTCCTTAGACAAAATATAGATGTTTTTGCATAGACTCATGCCGACATGGTCGAGATCAGCCCCGAGGTTATATGTCACGTACTCAACATCGATAGAGAATTCAAGTCAGTCGCCAAAAAAAAAGAGCTATGGACCCAGAGTGTTATGCGGCTCTTAAAGTTGAGGTGGACAGGCTCCTCTCAATTGGGTTCATTCGAGAAGCTCATTACCCCAGTTGGGTCGCCAATCATGTTTTGGTGAAAAAACCTAATAGTAAGTGGCGAACCTATGTTGATTTCATCCATCTCAAAAAGTCTACCCAAAGGACAGTTTCCCTCTACCAAGAACTGATCAGCTCGTTGATGCCACTTCTAGACACGAGCTGTTGAGCTTTATAGATGCCTATTCTAGGTATAATCAGATTCTGATGTTCATGCCTGATGAGGAGCATACCTCGTTTATTACCGATCAAGGACTATATTGCTATAAAGTCATGCCCTTCGGTCTAAAAAATGTTAGGGCATCCTACTAGCGTCTGGTTAACAGTATGTTTTTCGAGCAGATCGGGAAAACAATGGAGGTCTATGTCGATGAAATGCTGGTCAAGTCGCATGTCAATTCAGATCACATAGTCCACCTCGCAAAAATGTTCAATATACTCCAGGAGTATAGAATGAAGCTTAATCCTCTTAAGTGTTTTGGAGTATCCTCAGGAGAATTCCTAGGGTATATGGTTAACCATCGGGGAATTAAAGTCAACCCCGAAAAGATCCAAGCTCTTTTAGATATGAAAGCCTCACAAATCATAAGCAAGTTCAAAGCTTGGATGGGAGAATAGTGGCTCTCAATCACTTCATATCTAGAGCAACAGATGGCTATTTGTCATTCTTCAATATACTCAAGGCCAACAAGAAATTTGAATGGCACTAGAGTGTGAGTAAGCCTTCCAGAGCATTTTGAAAAACCACATCTCCTTTTCAAGCCACTTCCCAAGGAAATTTTATGTCTCTACCTATTCGCTTCGCAGTATGCGATCAGCGTAACTCTCATTCGAGAAGAAGGTAGAATTCAGTGGCTAGTGTATTACATAAGCAAACGGTTATTGGATGTCGAGTCAAGGTATCCAGAAATGAAACGATTAGCTTTTACCTTGTTGATCACTTCCAAGAAGCTACGACCTTACTTCCATGCCCACACCATTCATGTGTTAACCAATTATCCGCTCAGACAAGTCCTTCAAAAGCCAAAGGCCTTAGGTAAGTTGCTTAAATGGGCCATGAAATTGAGTTAGTTCGATCTACATTACAGACCAAAAGCAACAATTAAAGGGCAAGCTGTAGCTGAATTTATATCGAAGTTCTCTTATCAGCCAAATTGGAAACCCGAACAGCCAACCAGCGAAGTCATCAAGAAATTATTTGAAACTTGTCAACATGAAGTCTCTACGTTGATGGGTCTTCAAACAGAAGAAGAGTTGGAGCCAGTCTTTTGCTCATTATTTTTTAGTGAACTCGCACTTATGGAGCCTTTAGGTTTGGATTCAAAGCCATAAATAATGAGGCTGAGTATGATGCATTATTTGCTAGTTTGCGACTAGCAAGAGGGATGGGGTCAGAAATGATAGATATCAATAACGACTCCCAGTTGGTAGTCAATTAGATATTATGAGAGTATCAAGCCAAGAAAGAGAAGATGATCAGTTACTTAAAGAAATCCAAGGTCACATTCAAGCCCTTCAAGCATTATACGATCAAGCAGATCCCGAGAGATAGCAACTCTATCGCGGATGCTTTGGCAAAGATATCTTCATTGCTGGACTCTGATGTGCCGAATAATATCCCGATCAAATACATCAAAGTTCCCAACATCAACTCACCCGACCAGACAATGGCTACAACTGAATCTGTCTTGGATGATTCTAATCATTCAGTATCTCAAAGAAAAAGGTTCTTCCTAACGTAAGTCTGGGGTAAGAATCTTTTAGAGTATAGCTGCTCATTACACCTTAATCGAAAATCAGTTGTATAAACGGGGATTTAGCACTCTTCTCCTCTGATGTGTGACAGATGAAGATGTAGACTACATCATGAGAGAGATACATGAGGAGATCTGTGGTAATCACATTGCTGCACGATCTTTCACCAATAAAATTATTCAACGGGATATTATTGGCATTTGCTTCACGAAGGCACCTATAACTTCGGAAAGAAGTGTGACAAATGTCAAAGATTTGCGAACATCCTGCGAGCTCCTTCCCACCAGCTAACAACGATGACCAGTCCTTGGCCATTCACTATGTGGGGAATTGATCTTATCGATCCCATGCCAACCGGTGAAGATGGCGTCAAGTATATTATGGTCGTAGTGGATTATTTTACTAAGTGGGTCGAGACAGAGCCTTTGGCCGCAATCACCACAAAGAAGCTCAAAGACTTCGTCTTCAAGAATATAGTATGCCGCTACGGAATTCCTCACACACTCATCTTAGATAATGGGAAATAGTTCGAAAATGAGGAATTCAAACAGTTTTGCGAAGACATGGGGATTCATAAAAAAATTGCCTTGGTAGCAAGACCGCAAGCTAATGGTCAAATTGAAGCTCTTAACAAAACCATTAAAAACACTTTGAAGGCCAACCTCGGCACAGCAAAGGGAAATTGGGTCGACGATCTCCCAGAAGTTCTATGGGCATATAAACAACTCCGAGAACTTCTACTTTAGAAACACCATTCTTGCTAGCGTATTACTGCGAGGCAATGGTCCCAGTTGAAGTAGGGACTGGTTCACTGATAATCCGTGGATTATACTGTTTTGATTAGACTTTTTAGTCGGATTTCGGATACTTTTTAGTTCATTTTGACCTGAATTGCTACTTAATTCTTTATATTTTGTGTTTCAGGCTAAAATGGACATTTAATGCAATTA
The DNA here is from genome assembly GCA_026229545.1 of Pistacia atlantica. Classification (NCBI taxonomy): domain Eukaryota; kingdom Viridiplantae; phylum Streptophyta; class Magnoliopsida; order Sapindales; family Anacardiaceae; genus Pistacia; species Pistacia atlantica. The sequence continues at coordinate 15,432,807 of CM047897.1, read as the reverse complement.
AGGAGCGAATTGGAATTTTTGGATTTAGAAGTGAGCGGATCTCAAAAGTTAGGAAATTTCTGAAGCAGAATGGATGCACGATGAAGCTTGTTCCATGAGAAAAGTGTCAAAGATCGAAGATTCAAGCAAAGGAGCAAGTGAAGGGTAATTCTATAATTTTAGAATTCCACATGAAGGTTCGCCGCGGCGAAGAACCCACGTGCGAAACTCTCTTCGCTGCGGCGAAGTCTGAGAATTTCAAAAACGCACAGTTTCATTTAGGCATTTGTTTTTAGGTTTTTGGTTGAGTATAAAAGAGGAACTTAGTCAATTTTTTAGGGAGTTCGTTTTTTTTAGAGAGAACAGCTTTTTACATTTTCTTAGAGTAGTTTTGGTAAACTTTGATGACAAAGGGTGAAGATACGAGATTAAACTAGTGGATTCTTCATTTGGGGAGATTTTCTTGTCTTTTCTCTTCTTTTCATTATGTTGAACTTCGGATTTTTCATTTCTTTTATTGGTATTGTTGATTTAGCCATGAACTAACCTATTTTGGGTTAGGGTTTTGATGTAGTTCGGATTCTAATGGGTTAAGTAATTGATGATTATTATTTTTTTCATATGATTTTGCTTAGATTGTGTGATTATTCTATATTTATTGTTTTTATGTGATGAACATGATGAGATTGAGAAATAATTCATGTTAAGCTTCTTGGGTAATCACCATTGTAGTATTAAATGCTAGAGATAGATTTAAGAATCAATGAAATCAATCTAGGATTCTTGTGCTTAATGAACTTTGAACTTTTAGTCTTCATTTTGTTGGGTGCAGAAGTTTAATAGGGAAGAGTAAGGAAATATAGCCTGAGAAGGTATATTTTATACTTTAGAGAGTTCGATTTATAATCAATGCATGTGAATATGGAATTAGTATAATCCTTAGGGTTAACCCAGAAAGTTCGAATGAAGTCAAAACCCTACCCGTTTGTTTTGAATTGATTTTATCCATGTCTTAAATTTTGCTTTCATCATTTAGTTTTGAACATTTAGAAATTTTGTTTTAGTTTTTAAGTTTAATTTGTCTCCCTTCAATCGAAACAACTCGATTGCTCCAACTTAAAACAGTAGAAAAACTTAGTGCTTAGCCACCAATCCTCGTGTGAACGATACTCACTCATCATTTTATTACTTGTGCGACTAGTATACTTGCTACATATTGCATGTTATAGTAAACACGCATCATTCACTTCGAAGAGAGTTTTACAATAAGGCAGACAATGAAGCACTTATGCGTGTAAGTCTGAACTTGGTTGAAGAACACCACAATAAAGCTCGATTAAAGATAACTTCCTACCAGCAGCGAGCTAAAAGATTTTTCGACTCCAAAGTCAGCAGAAGAGACTTTCGGGTCGACGACCTGGTCCTCAAAGAAGTCATTCTCGGTACAAAAGAACCAAGTGTAGGGGTTTTGGGGCCTAACTGGGAAGTTTCATATTGAGCTGAGCATTTGCGTCCTTATTATTAGTAATTTCAAACTTTTATATAGCTTATACGATTTGTTTTACTTGTAGTTTAAACTTGTAATTTTTGGCAATAAGATTATCCTCCTTCTTCTTCAAGAACTACTTGTGTCATAATCTCAAAGTTTTATAATCTTATTATTTTACAATGAAAAGTTGTATTCATTTCGTTAAGTACTTAAGTTATAAAAGTGCTATCACAAATGATAAAAAGTCTATTTACATACTAAAAAATATGTACATAGATGACTAGTGAGCTACATCGAAAATGAAGAGAGAAACAAAAGAGACTCTTTGAGAGTAGGTAGAAGGAAGGTTGATCATTTCTCTTAAACTTCAAAATCCCTAAATTCAGTTGCTACGATCTCGGGATCAGTCGCTTGGTCTTCAAGGTTCTTTGTTTCTTGTTGATCTTCCTCCTAAGTAGTCTGTTGGTCTTCTTGTTCATCAGTTGACTGCATCGATGCAAGAATTGCCTGATATTCTTCAGGGAGGTTGGAAATGTCCAAGTTTGGATTGTTCGCTCGCAAGCTATGAATAATTTGCAGCGACCAATGGCTGGCTTTCCTTTCCACCTCATTGCTAAATTGCCACATCTGCTCAGTCAACGAAGTGATTTGCCTATGAGACATCTTGAGCTCTGTGTCTTTTGCTCTCATTTTCTTCTCTGTGTTCTCCCACATAGTAGATCGAGTCTTTTCTATCTCCTTCTCATGATCCAAGCTCTCTTTTTCTTTCTCGAAGCTCATTCTCTCGCGAGCTTAGATCTCTAATGAGCCTTGCCACTATCATCTGAAGTTCTTTAATATGGTCGTCCTTTCTTTGAAGCTCTTGCTTCTAGAACTCTAATGCTCATAGAGCATAATCCCTTTCTGCCAAAAGTGTGCTCACTTGAAGTTGTGCATCACTTGTGGCTTCGTTAGAATCCACAAGAGCTTGCTTCAATTTGGTGATCTCCTCCTTCATTTCATGAAGTTTTCCCCAGAGTTCATCTTCATTTTATTAAGCGCGATGTTCATGGCGAGCACAGATTGCAAAAGAAAATGGATAAGAGTTAGTTTAAAAAAAAAAAAAAAAACTAAGGAACTCGATCAGCATTAAAGAGTTTGCAAAGAGTAAGATTTGCTTTACCTGGCTTTGCATTTGGAGCACAGTGACCAAAAGGTCGAAAGTTCTAGTAGTTATGTACCTTTCGAAGGTCGACTCCAGTTTGCACTCAAGAAGGGTGAAGATCACCGGCCTTAGGTGATCTGGAAGTTGCCCAAGAAGGTCTAGGACGGATTGATCCCAACCTCTCGTAGTGGGAACTTCCTCGATCTGTTCTTGACCGACATCTCCTTCCTTCCCTTGAGTGGCATCACATTCCTTCTTTTGGGATGCCTCTGGCACATCTTTCGAAGGGACCTTCGAAGTAAGAAATTGGGTAGGTTGCAGCCCACCTGGTAGTATCCCGAAGTCGTCTTATTCAGATTCAGACACTTCGGCTATTAGCATTTTCCTTCTCTTCATGCCCACGATCTTCTTCTTCATGGGATATGTTACAGCAGGCTAGGGAGCTTCTTCACGTCGCTCCACATCTGGTTGCCTTTTGACATCAGTTTGGATCCTCATTATAGGGACATTAACTGGAGTTGGCCCAGCTTGCGAGTCCAAATTCAATCTTGGTAATGTAATTCCCGCAAATCATTTGGTTTTCTTCGATTGCGTGGCTGTTGCATGACATACTAAAACGATTAGCAAAAAGAGTCTAAATATGCAAAAGACTTCTGTTTTTCAATTTAAGAAAAACTTACGAGCTGAACTGTCTAAGTATGCCTCTATGGGGAAAAATCCGTACTTCCGAAGGTTTTCGGTCGTCACGAGCAGGTTCGCGTCGCGACCTTTATCTGGAAGTTGGCCAAATGCTTGAATGCGGCTATGATTAGTCAACAGCTGCAACTTGGTTGTTTTGTTTTCTACAAAGAAAAGAGTTTGTTAGCTTATATTTCAAAAAGAGAACAAGTAAAAAAGGACAAACGACCTGAAAATTGAAGGGAAAAACCTACTCGGTTCCTGAAATTTACAGACCCCGTCGTCCTTAAAGTAAAAATATTTGGTTTCATATGTCCCACATTGCTAGGATAACCAAATATTTCTCTCTCAATCGTTGATCGCTTAGAGAGGTAGTACGAGTCCTTATCTTTACTCTTCTTCAAGATATAGACGCAAGCGAACTCCAGTGTCATATCATATATGCGTTCGACGTTAGTTAGAATGGTGCGAGATCATAGCCATTCCCTCGAGAAGATCTTAGCAGTGTACGACCTCTTTCGATACACGCCTACTTCGATCGCATATTGGTCCAACGCCTTTTTGATTTCTTCCATTATGGCAGTCGACCTTATCACCTTCCTAGGACCTACAGAGGTGCCCAGTGGGTGTGAGCTTTCTTCGCGGACTGTTCTTGTTTCAGGGATCTCCATTGGCTCTAGAGTCTATAAAGGTATGACATTTAGGGGAGACTCAAACCCTGAAAAATCTACCTCATATGACGACTCAGACAAAGTGGACGATATCTCTATGGTTTCTACCATGGCCGTCAAGCTTCTAAACCCTAAAAGCTCCTAAAAGTAGTCCTCCATGACTCTTCACCCTAAGTTTTAAGCCTTCAAATGTTTCTTTCGAACACTACCCAGAAGTGCTTATTTCCTAAGACCTACCAAATACCCATAACCACCATGACTGTAAAAAGAAAAAAAAAATTGTAGGAATGTGAAAAAGAGAAAAAGGAAGAAACTTTTTTACCTCTTGGTTGCCTGAAATGGGTGCTTTATTGTAGCATTGGGTTCACATGAACTGGTGAAGGAAGAAAAAAAAATTTGGAGTAAGAAAATGTTGTTTTCTCTCTGAAAATTTTGAGTTTTTTGAAAAGTTAGGGTTTAGTGAAGAAGACGACGCTACAGCTTCTTTATAAGCAACGTTTGGGCGGGAATTCATTCTTAGTCGTAGATTGTGACCACTTGTCATCGATCCATGGGAAGAGTAGCTCTCACGCCTTGCAGAAATCAACTGACGTTTATCAAGAACGTCAATCGCCAGTGATTATCTCTTCTGCATTTAATGCACCCTTATTCACATTTAATGCACCAAAAGGGAATGTTGTTTCACCATGGCTTGCATTTAATGCTCATGGCTGACACTTATTACGCACAAAGACACATCTGTCAGATAAAAATTACTTTATTGACTAAGCCAATTGTCAAGTGAAACAGATAACATCTGAAGAGGTCGTTCAAAAAAGACATTTATTTAGCATGTCAAACACGAACACCAAACAATATGGTTTAGAATTTTCAACCATGAAATATTCTAAGTGTTTTCAGGTCGTGAATGACAATTAGAGTTCAAAACATCTCCCGATGACTGAAGACAAGATCAAGCTCAGGTTGGTAGATCTCAACAAACAATCACGTCAGGTCACCTGTGTTACTCTCAAGTCATAGCTCACGACCTACATTCAGTTCGCATTCAAGAAGGAATTTCAAAAATCAAATCAAGCAGTCAACTTTTGATCGTCTGCAATGATGTGATTGTCTCTCAGCTCTCAGCTTGAGCAAACATTTTTGAAGTCAAGTCAACGTGGCATAATTATGAAGTTCTCAAGATCCAATTCTTGAATCTCAAGAATTGGGGAGCTTTTATTATGCCTAAAAAACCAGGGCTAACGTAAGCTTACATTAGCAAGCACCAATGAGAGTTCAGGAAGGCTTTGGCCACCCAGAATCTGCCACGTTGCTCCAAGACAGAAAGAATATAGTTGTCACCAACCCAGTAGACTCAAGTTTTGTCTGTAAATGAATGTGGTCCGCACACCTGTCCAAACCCTATATAATTTAAGGATATATCCTAAGTTATCAACCAATGGGACGCAAGAAAGGACTTGCACGACACCTACCCACTTGCAAACTTGTAATCATTACCTTGAACTCAGTGACTATAAATAGAGAACTCCCTCTCACAAAATAGAGAGGATCAGGCTCTCTGAATTCAACAAAGTAAATAGCAAAAGACAACCCATGAGAAAGAAATTGGCTTAATATTCACTCTGAATAACAAGCTCTTGTAATTTTGTTCAATATTAGCGACCTCTTGTAAACTTGGCTAATCACCAAGAACACTCATATAAAAGAAAACATTAGATGTAGGAATCACTTTAAGTATCTGAACCACTATAAAAATTCTCGTTGTCTCATTTATTTTCAAGTCTTTGCATACTACTGTGAAAGCAGTGATCTTTAATCATTTCACGTGTAATTTCTAAGATTGTCTTAGCATTTTGCATGTGCGAGGTCGTTGGTGTCAAAATCAAGCATCAACGACTATGTTCAACCACAACAAAGAAGAATAATTTCAGTAATTCACCTGATTAAGTTTTAGTTACAAAAGTTAAATCAAATTCAATTTGTTCATTCCGATTCTTATTATGAACAATATGATTTAAAGACACAAATAGGAAGAGAACTAATATAATGAAGGGTCGACGAGGACTCACCAGATATCATGAAGCCCAGTGCCATAAGTACCTGCGTCCACACGCAAATGCAGCATATTAAACAACAGACTTACAATGTAGATAGTAATCCCAGATGCAATCAGAAACCCAACTGCATAGCCTAAGAAAATTTCTATACGATCTGAAATCAATAAGTTATTCAGTTTGTTTGCACTACGGTTAAATTATTTTCAGAAAGATTAATGTTAAAATAGTTAGGATCTTCATAGCTTTAAAACTAATCAAAGTAAGAGGGTACTATGCTAACCCAACGAGTGGTCGAAATTTCGTTCCATCCATGCGTGACATCGGAAAGATCCTTCAAAGTTGTTCCAACATACACCAAAGCAAATGTACTTGGCTGTCACAAGAAAGAAATCAGGAGATCAGTTGTCAACAATCAATATTACAACCAACGAAATCAGGAGATCGGTTTTCAATAATCAGTATTACAACCACCTTAATGAGTGATCAAATAAAGAAAGCTCAAAGTATGTAACTGAATGAAACATTTACATCTAAATTAGCACAAAGTTAATATAGCATAAAACTGGAAGCTTATAAACTAATCCCTAATGGTGAAAAAAGTGGATTGCTGTATCACCATCATTCCCAACCAAGAAGCCAGCATGTACTTGCCAATATGAACGGGAGTGTCACTGAGAGGAGATAATTTAAAATGGTAAATGGAAGGAAAGGAACAAGCCGAAGCAGAAAAACTCTCTGTTGGATAAATCAAGAGAAAAAGAACAAAGGCTTAGAACCAGAGCAAAGATGTGGCAGTGAAACGGTCAAATCTACCTGTTTCCGGCCATGGATCACAAAAATAAATGCACCAGAGGTCCAGAGTCACTTAAAGCTAGATACGCCATCTTTGCCTCTAGGATCATTGTTGGCTTTGCTAACCATGTTTACAGGTTTGTTCTCTTCATCTTTGGTCTTGCATCTTTCAGTGAAGTTCTCCTGGTCTATTTTTTTTTCTATTTCTTGATACATATCCTAGTGTAAGTGCAGCTGTTATTTTATCAAATGAGAAAATTAAACAAGATGGAATTGGGAAAGAGTGAAAATAGTGAATGTACCAGTTGTTTCAAAGATTTATTCACCAAAGATGAAATTATAGTCGCTGAAGCTCTCCAACTAGAAACAATTGTTGATTTCTGTTCAGAGTCGGTTGATTCTTGGCCGCTCTCACCACCTTCACCATTACCATTGTCACACCCTTCTTCGTCTAAGACTAAAAAATAATTATTTTGCTAATATTTCTGGCCAGAATAGTTTGTTTTTACTTTTACCGTTGGGTTGGTAAAAATTCTTTCTTTCTTTCTTCTGTAATTAAATTATGATTTTGTTTTATTCATACATTAATGAACACACTTGCAATCATGCAGTGTATGCATATAGGTATATATATATACAAATTTCATCAACATCAAGTCACATATCGTTGACTTGCTTTATAACATTGTGTGTTGTAAGACATTCAATGGACCTTAGAAAAGATAATCGAGATACGCACAAATTAATCAGGACAACTCGTCCTCGATCCAAAAAAAAAAAAACACATCAAGATCAAGGAACATTGTGTTTGTAAGACATTCAATAGATCCCAGAAAGGATAATCAAGGTTGTTAAAAGATCAAGTTGTTATGTATATAGAAGAAAACTTAGTTAGTTAGAAGTTAGTTATGCTGAGCTGTAAGTTTGTTAAGAGTTAGAAGAATTAGTTAGACGGTTGTGTGTTATTACTTTGTATATAAACAAACATTGTAACAGATCTCTGTATGTTGAAATAATAGAATTCTTCATCTTCACATTTCTTGCTCCCAAATTAACATGGTATCAGAGCCAAAATTCCAGGGTTTCAGAATTCTAAAAATTACAGAGAACTTCACTCAACTTCACTGCTTCATCAGAATCCACTGGCTTCATGATTCATCACCCTCCCATCTGTTCATCAGCCTTTGTTAAAGCCGATTCATCGTCCTACTCTGTTCGTCATTTCCTCAAGATTTCGTATAGTATCGATCTCATTTCTTCGATCAAGAAGCTATCATCTTCATTCTTCCAAAATGGCAAATGTCAGTGCAGATGGAGAGACGCAATCTTCTGCAAATAATGGAAATGATCAATCAAGCTCAACAATCGATTTTAGTCATCAGCTTTACCTTCATCCTTCTGATACTCCAGGTGCTGTTCTCGTTTCTTTTCAATTAAGTGGCGTTGATAATTACTCATTATGGAGTAGATCTATGAGAATTGCATTGTTAGCTAAGAATAAGATTGGATTTATTGATGGAACCTATACAAAGAACAGCTTTCCAGTTAGCTTGCACAATCAATGGGATAGATGTAATGCTATAGTTCTCTCCCCGGATCATGAATTCGTTACTAAAGAACTCTTAAGTTGGCATCGTTTATGCATCTAGTGCACATCTAGTATGGAAAGATTTGAAAGAAAGGTTTGATAAAGTGAATGGATCTAGAGTTTTTCAATTACATAGAGAAATAGTCACCTTAATGCAGGGAACTTCGTCCATCTCCACTTATTACTCTAAACTAAGAATGCTATGGGATGAGTACTGCCTATTGTCCAGCCTTCCTTCCCGTGAATGTTCCATGTCAAAAGTTTACGTCGATCACATGCAGAATCAAAAGTTGCTACAATTTCTGATGGGATTAAATGAGACTTATTTGCATGCTAGAAGCCAAATCCTCATGATGCAACCTTTACCATCTATCAACCAAGCTTACTCTATGCTTGTCACTGAGGAAAGCCAGAGAAGTTTATCCAATGCTGTTGCTGTAGAATCCTCTTCTGAACCTGCAGTTTTCTATTCTTCATCCAACCAACAATCACTCAAACCCAAGAAGAACTGGAATATAACATGTGAACACTGCCATATGAAAGGACACAAAAAGGATAATTGTTATAGGATCATTGGATATCCTGCCGATTTTAAGTTCACCAGACGAAAGACTCATGCTCCATCATCAGCAAACAATGTTGCCACTAATGAGTTACCTGATCACAGTCAAAATAACAACCAAGCAGCACCTCCAATATTTTCCAAAGAACAGTATGCAGAGATATTAAAGTTACTACAAAAAGAACCTGCATTAGCTCCAAATGATGCACACGTTAATATGGCAGGTATTCACTCTTACTTTTCATCCTTAAATCATGGAGTCTACTGGATATTAGACACAGGAGCCAGTCACCATATGACAGCTTCTCTAAACACTTTAAACAAGTTGATGGGGATAGATTTTCCTTCCACAAGTCAGATTCCCAATGGAAATCATTCAACCGTAACACATACTGGATCTTGTAATATTGGTCCAGATCAGAAATTGAATAATGTGTTATTTGTGCCAGATTTCAAATACAACTTGATTTCTATCTCAAAGCTCACCAAAGACTTATCTTGCTTTGTCAGTTTTTATCCTGACTTCTGCATATTTCAGGGCCTCTCCAATGGGAAAATCCTGGGGATTGGTAAAGAATCAGAGGGTCTCTACTTCTTCATGCCTTCTCATGCATACAAGGCCAATGTTTCTACTTTGAATACTTTGAATAAAACACTACATGTTTCCTGTTTAGCTTCTGTAAACCAGCTTTGGCATAAACGACTTGGTCATATACCATATACGAAAATGAAATATTTTTCTGGAATAAGAAGTTTTAATTCTGATAATACTGAGTACCATTGTGATGTCTGCCCTCTTGCCAAACATGTGAGAAAACCTTTTCCTATTAGCACTACAAGGGCTCCTACATGTTTTCATTTATTGCATATGGATGTATGGGGACCATATCATACTCCTACACATAATCATTACAAATACTTCCTCACGGGTGGTTGATGATCATTCTCGGGTTACCTGGGTTTTCCTCATGGCAAATAAGCATGAAGTCATACTTCATATTAAGAGTTTTCTTACTCTCATCAAGACTCAATTTTCAGCCTCTGTCAAAACCATTCGAACAGACAATGGCTTAGAGTTTCAACTCTCATTGTTCACTCTTTTTACTTCCCTTGGCATTATCCACCGAAAACTTGCGTTTACACTCCCCAGCAGAATGGTGTAGTAGAGAGGAAGCATAGGCACTTACTTAGTGTTGCTAGAGCCTTGAGATTTCAGGCATCCATTCCAATCAAATATTGGGGAGAATGTATACTCACAGCCTGCTATATCATCAATAGACTTCCAACTGATGTGCTTCAGCATAGCTCTCCTCATCAAGTTCTTTTTGGTTCACCTCCTTCAATTGATCACTTCAAAGTGTTTGGCTGCTTGGCATACGCATCCAATCTAAGCTCAAGAGATAAATTTGGTTTCAAGGCCATCCCATCAATCTTTATGGGATACTCTTCCACACAAAAGGGATACAAGCTGCTGAACTTACAAGATTTCAGTTTCTTTGTCAACCGAGATGTCAAATTTATTGAAGACATTTTTCCTTTTCAATACCAGAAACATTCTTATACTCCGTTGTTTTCAAAAGATCCTTTCAACACCATAATTTCTGATGATTCTTATCTTGCTCCTGTCAATACTGATCTTACTACTGCTAATGATCATTTCACCCTGGGTTCTACTACCGATCTTGTCCCCTGTTGTTCCTTCAATCAATCCCACATCTCCAACATATTCACTCCAAGATCTCCTTGTCATTCCTGTAAACATCAAGATCGCTGATCACATAGACCTCCAATTTGGTTGCAGGATTACATTACACCTTCACCATTACTCCATTTCCCGATGTTCTTTCTTATGATCATCTTTCTTCGTCTCACGATGTTTCCTTTCTTCCATTTCTGGATCAAGGAACTGTTTCATTTCTTGAAGCTTCTCGATCCTAATTGGATTGATGCCATGCAGACTGAAATCACTGCATTAGAAGCCAATCAAACCTGGCAACTTATTCCACTCCCTGCAGGAAAGCAGCCGATTGGCTGCAAGTGGGTTTACAAAGTCAAGTATAATTCTGATGGTAGTTTGGAGAGATACAAAGCTCGGCTTGTGGCCAAGGGTTATAATCAACAAGCTGGTATCGACTACACGAAACATTCTCCCGTAGCAAAGATGGTCACCTGCGATCAGGTCCTTGCGTTAGCCTCTATTCATGCTTGGCCACTCTTTCAACTTGATGTGTTTAATGCCTTCCCTGCAAGGGGATCTTCATGAAGAAGTTTACATGTCTTTACCTCAAGGATTTGGCACTGAGGGGAGAACACGGTTGCTCCTCAAATCCTTGTATGGATTAAAGCAAGCAAGTAGACAATGGAATCACAAGCTCATTGAAGCCTTGATCGAAATGGTTACTTACAAAGTAAATATGACTACTCTTTATTCACCAAACGAGAAGGAAGCAATATAGTCATCATGCTTGTCTATGTAGATGACATCTTGATAACAGGAGCCGCCTTAATGATAGATCATTGAAGTTCATATTGCAGGGATAACTTCAAAATCAAAGACCTTGGTCACCTTAAATTCTTTCTTGGAATTGAAGTTGCTAGGTCCTCTGAAGGAATTGTTTTAAACCGGAGAAAATATGCACTGGAACTCATTTCGAGGTCGGATTGTCTCGTGAAAACCTCCTTGACACTCCTCTTGAACAAAATCTAAAACTGACTTCATATGAGTATGATCAAAAGTTCCCACCGGTTGAAAAGGATAAGTCACCGCCGATCCTACTATATTCAGGGAGAATGGTGGGAAGGCTGTTATATCTAACCATGACCAGCCGGACATTTCATTCGCTGTCCAGACTTTTAAGTCAAGACATGCGACTCTAAACAATCACATATGGAAGCAGCCTTAAGGGTTATAAGATATGTGAAAAAGGAACCAAGCACTGGGCGTTCATGTCCGCAAAGAGTACAAAAGAGTTAATTTCCTTCGTGATTCGATTAGGGTGACTTGCGATCGGTAGAAAATCGGTATCGAGGATCTTGCATCAAGATGGGAGATTCTCTTCGTCCCGGAAATCAAAGAAACAGAATATGTGGCAAGATCATCTCGCAGGCGAATATAGAAGCATGGTGTAGATTGCAGAGATAGTTTGGTTAACAGGCTTGCTTAAAGAGCTTGATGAGGAAGCCAAAATACCGGCACTGCTCTATTGTGATAATAAGTCAGCATTGCAGATTGCGGCAAATCCCATGTATCATGAGAGAACAAAACACATAGAGATAGATTGTCATTTTATAAGAGAGAAAATTCAAGGAGGTTTGATCATTGCAAGATATATACCAACCGGAGAACAAGTGGGCGCATTTAATGACAAAAGGGTGGGAAGGCTTCAACATGAAAAACTTTTGTCCAAGTTATGTTTGAAAAATATACATAAGATGCCAACTTGAGGGGGAGTGTTAAAAGATCAAGTTGTTATGTATATAGAAGAAAACTTAGTTAGTTAGAAGTTAGTTATGCTGAGCTGTAAGTTTGTTAAGAGTTAGAAGAATTAGTTAGACGGTTGTGTGTTATTACTTTGTATATAAACAAACATTGTAATAGATCTCTGTATGTTGAAATAATAGAATTCTTCATCTTCACATTTCTTGCTCCCAAATTAACAAAGGTACGCACAAACTAATTAGGACAACTCGCCCTTGATCCAAAAAAAAAAAAAAAAACATCAAGATCAGGAATCAGGATCAATCCACCGTTCCAAGCAAATAAACGCAACTGTTCAGTGAGCCGATGAAGTACAAATTAAATTTTACTTTGGAGCTCCAATGTTTAAAAATTAAAACAATAGATATCCTGTTCTTTGTAACTTGTTTATCTTAATCAAAAAAAATTTTTTTTTTTTCAATTAATTCAACAAAACTAGTCGCTTTAGTTTCTCTATGCACTGATATCTTTCTTATTCAAAATTTTCTCCTTAAAACCAAAAGGTGGGAGTGACAGAATGGTGAATCAACTCTTGATCGGATCTCAGTTGACAAACCTTTATAAGGCAGGCGATCTGTCCCACGTTCCCGGTGATAATTTGTAAAGAAGAATAAACACAAGCCCATCAAATGTTCCCATCTCACTTAATTATGGTACATGAGTGAAGAATTTGAACTAAAAAGTAAAAACACCGTTCAAATTGTATCTAACCATGAATCAAAATCATCCAACACTTTAGACTTTGTAACAGAGTAAGAAGAAGATTGAGTATCATCTGTAACAACCTTTACATCCTGCAAATGGCTCATCATAGTTGACGACTCCTGTAATAAATCATCGAGTACATCATCAAAAGTGGTAGTAACTGGATTCCGTGAAAGTTGCGGCAGTTTAGAATTTGTAACAGAGTGAGAAGAAGATCGAGTATCATGAGGAACAACCTTTACTTCCTGAGACTGGTTCATCAAATTTGATGTTTCCTGTAATAAATCATCGAGTACATCATCAAAAATGGCAGTAACTGGATGTCCTGAAGGTTGTGGCGGAGCTGCGGAACATTCTTGTTGGGACTTAGTGAAGTTGTGATTGGCTTTGTAGCCTGAGGAATCGAGAAACTTGGAATCAATAAATGAATCAAGGAGCATATCTACCTCTGCTTCAGCAGGTGCCGCTTCAAATTTTACTGTGGACTCCAGCACTCTGCTCTGCGCAGATTTATCAAAATGACTGAAAGTCAAACCATCTTTAACTTGATTAACCAAATCAGGCCCTCGACTATGAAATGTTGCATCTTTATGATAAGTGCGAGAACTAAACGAAGTAAATGCAGTATCTGCAACTTCAACCTTCTCAGATAAATCATTGGAAGCTCCATCGTCAGATATATCTGCAGCAGCTTCACTTTCATGAGTTGTTTCAATCTGGCCATGTTCATCATCGATTCTCGCCATTGATCCCTCTGCTCCCTGTCACAGAAACCATGTCTGTCTCAGCATAGTCTTTAATAGTTATAGAAAAGAAGCTATTGGACTACAAGTGTTTGTAAGGGCAAAGTCAGAATTTTAAAGGAGTTTGCGACTGTACTTTTAATGAACCAAAGAAACTAAACATTAACACATTTGATCCCAATTTCTCAAAGTTGAGGAAAAATCCAATAAATAAAAGTGTAATTTGATTTTTAAAACTTAATTTCAAGTTTAAAAGGTTTAGAGAACCTTTAATTTGGTAAACTGAAAATCTCATATAGTTCAAATAGCCTATGCTATTATAATCACTGTACACTGTTTGCACGGCCAATTCATCGCAGAATGTGTCTTTTTATTTTAATACTGCGTGCAGCTCTGGGGCAAAAGGTGATGGATGGAGCTCTGGAAGGCTATGGCCCCCATTTGGCCTTAAAATAGTCACAAACTGACGCAGCGGAAATTGGACTGGCACTAGATACGCTCTAGCGCAGCGGCTCGAATCTACGAACAATGAATCTCAAATCCATGAGAAGTTGTCAATCCACGACGAAAAAATTCACAAAGGAACCATTTGAGAAATTTTATTATAAATCCATTCTATTAATGCTTGTAGGATAACAAGCCTATCTATACCAAACTTATCCTAATGCTACTAGAACAAGAAATAAGAAAAGCCTAACACTATTAGAATAAGGAATTACAAAATAAGAAATCAAGTCATATTCCTACATCAAAAACTCTACATGCAACAACATAAAAAGTAAATTAGGTAAATCACTAAAAATACCAGCTCTGGTGGCAGCAAATCTGCTTCAATAAACAGCCTCTGTGATAAGTCTACTTTTGCTAGCTGTTCTGCAAGAGCATTCAAATTTAGGGAGAGAAATGATGCCTGCGTAGATAACAATGCCAAGGGAATAAAACACAAGGTAAGGGGGTAGAAAAGAAAAATAAGAAAACCAAAAAACACATAATAAAAGTTGCAAGTGGCTTCCACCGTAAGAAAAACTGCAATAAAGGAATGGACAAGCATATGTTGTAACAAAATTTCCATGCTTGGCACAACTTTGGAACTCCTATTTTTTTTTTTTAAATAAAAAACAAGCCCTAATTTTCTAACTAAGGTTAGTCATATGTGTTTTTCAGGTTCCTTCTATATTGTATAGAAATAAGAAATCAAATAAACAAATTTTATGCAAGGAATAAGCCACTGAATAACTTATTTATATAATATTGTATAGAGATGAATACATATAAAACTACCTTATTCAACATCTTATTTCTATATAATAGTGAAACGAACTGGGAAAAAATCATCTGAATAACCTAGTTTTATAATTTCCAACATTAAAACAATCAATACTAAATTACCTCTTGAACTGAAGTTGTTTTATTGTCCACGATAAAGTTATCTTCCCCAATCCATGACAAAATGCCCTCCCCCCTAACCGAAAGCATAGAGCCAACTCCCTCGATAAAGCCTCCTGTGATATTTCCCAAATTATTTCATATCAAGCATTTACATTTGAACCTCAATTAAGTTCTCAAAAAGCTTTCAAGTTTTCCAGGAACTCAACTCATGGCTTAAAGAATAATCTTCTTATCATCTTATCCCAGTTCTTTACACACATGTTAGTTGGCAATTCTCTCATGAGCATTCAACAAAAACATATGGATGGAAAATTGTATAGCCAGCTAACCATTTCCTTTAAGCAAATACAAAATATGCAGTACTAACTTATCTGCTTATAAAACAGATATTAGATAACTAAAATGCACAGCTAGATCAGAAGCTAGGGGATACCAGGCATAACATCTTCTAAAGAAGGAAATCTATCTGAATAGCAATATGATTGAGCCTCTGCTATCAGGTAAGAATAGTCTGCTCCTTTGCTCTTTGGCACAACAACATCAGAGGATTGACTTGTGCTATCACCAGACTGATCTTCTCCATCCAAATCAAATTCATCTATATAGCGATCCCAGTTCGAAGGGAGTCTAGATATACGCTGGACCTGTCGGGTTTTCTCCCCAACCTGCTTTCCCGTTGGTTTAGTTGTGCTTCCAGCATTGTCAGAACTGGCTGATGGGGCTTTAGACTTCTGATTTGGATGAGACTTATTTTTATGGTGTTGAGAGTGAGCTCTCTTTGATTTTGCCAAGGCCTTAGAATCCATTATACATATATACTTAACATTTCATACTGCAATTAGCTAGAGTTTCGATTCACCGCCCTGAGGAATCAAAAGTTAAGAATTACAAACAATACTGAATTGGGTGCAGTAACACTTAAGAACAAATTACTTTCCTATAATGAAAATCCTTCCTCAAAATAATATGAATTATATTTTCAATTTCTCAATCAATAACAGATGCATCTACATGAAGAAATAAAGCTAAAGAAGATTAAAATTAACTAAAAAGAACATTAATAACTTATTAACTGAAGATTAAAATTTCATTTTAAGTTGAGTTGGTAGATCTTCTTGAAATTTGTAACATAAGATATTGAAGCATACGAAAGAGGAAATGAATCACAGGATAATAGTTAAATTATATAAGTGAGAAAGTAAAGAGAAGGATGAGTACTAGAATGCGTAGAACCTGACATGATTATCTGAGGCAGCTAATGACGATGTCGCGTCGCCGGTCGCTTGGAGGTGACTGGTTACGTCTTGTGGAGGCGAAGAGATGGCCGTGCAGAGTGGCAGTTGTGGTGGGCAGGGGGTGGTCGGCAGTGATAAGGATTGAAGAGATGGCCGGTGATAACTGTGACCGTGCGCGGTGAGAAGCTCTGTGGCGATGAGATGATGGTTGGTGATAGGGATTCGGAATTCAGGAAAATTAAGGATTTTATTTTATTTTTAATTGAAAGGAAAAAGAAAATGAGAGATTAGGAATAGGGAAATGGATTCGATTTGACTGGAATGAGCTAATTTGCGCGCTTCATTAAAGACTAAAGAGAAAGTGGATGTACAAGTCCCTGGCCCGGTCCGGATATTGAAAAAATAGACCTAGCTCCGGGTTAAGAGT
This sequence comes from Pistacia atlantica, assembly GCA_026229545.1. Lineage (NCBI taxonomy): Eukaryota > Viridiplantae > Streptophyta > Magnoliopsida > Sapindales > Anacardiaceae > Pistacia > Pistacia atlantica. The sequence continues at coordinate 15,415,870 of CM047897.1, read as the reverse complement.
TAAGACCCATGTATGCGTAAAAAATATTAAATTGAGCAAATTTTATTAATACATAAAAAGTAGTACATTTCTATTTACAGTGATTTATCTTTTTATCAAATTTATTTAGGTTAGGTTTAAGTTTTCTCTAATAAAAAAACTCAACTTTCGGGTCTGTTTATAATGTTGGATCCAAAACCTGCTAAATACGATTCCTGGTCGTGGGTAATGCAACCGAATTGAGTCTGGCTCAGTCCATTGGGTCATACAACCTATACCCATGTAAACATCGGAATTAGAAACGGCGTCGTCTGCTCATTCATTTTCCTTAACCTTCCGCCGGCTTAATCATGGAATTACCGTTATTAAAGTTTTGAAATCATAGCAATTTTTCTCAATTAATTTACAAAAATGTTTCTCTTATCACTTTCTATTCTCCAAAAATATATCTATATAAATATTGTATTAAGTGGAAATAATAAATAATGTCTAAAAGTAAAATACTAACTCATGTTAAAAGTGAGTTTAGAAATAATGTTAAAAGTGTTCTTTAAATTTATGTTTAACAATTTATGCAATTATGTTGCTATGCTAAATAAATAAATCTTAGGAGAGATGTTTTGTGTGCATTCCACATGCAACTAGTTAATCGTGGGATGCGTACATATCTTTAGCTGGTTGCACATGTAGAATGTACAAAATTTTAATTTCTGATTTTAGAAAAAAAATACCGGAATGAATTATTATATCATCTCAAAATGTCCTTCCAACTAACGAGTTGAATTCTATATCACCAAATAGGCTGATTGTTGGGCTTTAGTTTGCACCGAAATTGGACACTCGTAAGTGCATAATGCAGCCCACAATCACATACGAATTCAAATCTCTTTGCTAACACTAGGAGACAGAAGGTTTAGGAGGCCGATGTGATACATTTGTGAATTCTAAACTTGTGTTTAGAATTTTATACACAGTAAAATTTATGGTTATGAAAGGAATGATCTTATGAGGTTGAGATCACTAACGATTTATAGATCTGCACATACAAAAAGATAAGCACAAAGATCACGGGGGACACCAATGTGGTGCAAAAAGATAAGCACGAAGATCACAGGAGACATTGATATGGTGTTTGCAATAGACACTCCGACACCTAAATCAGTAAGACTTGAAAGATAATTTAGTGAGGGCTAAGAAAATGAAAATTACCGAAGCTTAGAACTACGGCAAAGAGAGGCAGTAGTTCTTGAGAGCAGAAACTTCAAGAGCAAGTAGGTGATATGGGAATTTAATGGATAATGAGAGGGCAAGCATCTATTTATTTAGTGAGTCAAAGAGACTTGAATCCTAGTAAGATTGTGAGTCCTATTTAGAGTAAGAGTTTGAATTAGGAAGGAACTTGTGTTACTTGCCTTTATAATACAAATTCATATAAGATTATGAAACTTTGATGAATTAGGAAGTTGATAGGACTCCAAAACCTATTTTGAAGTGGGAAGGAGCTAATGGGCCGTGATATGGCTTGGTTCATGGAGTAACCTTGATCGTAAAGTAATCAAATCTTATGAAATGGGTTGACTTGTAGAAAGAAGTAGGCCCAATCGGGATTTGGGCCATGGCATTGGGCCATAGATTGGGGATTGAGCTATGGCACAGAGTCATGTGTTGTTTGTTTCATGTTTGGGCTTGGTAAGGCCCATTATGATTCGTGTATAGGCGTGTTACGATTTTTTACCCATACAAATTTTAAAAGAAACTTGTGAATCAATCAAATTCATTACTTGAAAACATACAAATAATTATATCAATATTTGTTTCAAATGACTAGGGTTAGTGATGATTGATTTGTTATCAGAATCGTCTAACCCACTTATATATAATATTAAGAACATGGTATTGTTTGTAAATATCTGCCCACATCTAGCTAGTTATAGAAGGCAGGTTATATGTATGTGTTGATGGCATGAAATCTAATTAAATAATGTGATGAACATCAATTTGGGCACTATGGTAGTAGATAACAAACATCACTTTTCATCAATATAATTATTTGCTTTTTCTACTTTAATAATTGGGCCATCCTAGTTAGTGACAGTTCTAAAATGGAAGATGGGCCTTCTTTGAATGTTTTATGAACAAGTATTTGTCTCTTCTCTCTTTCCTATCTAATTCGCCAATTATGAATCAATCATTAACAATGGACGATCGACACTTTAAATTATTTTGGCTTGGTGGAGGTTCAGTGTTGAGTGCTCACTATTTGATGGCGACATTTTCTATTATTTTCATCAAACAATGTCTTAAATATCAAGATATGCTTAATTAATTCTTGGGTTTGGGCATTATTTGCTCTCTCTCTTTTCCTCTACAGGGAAGATTGGTCCCTACCTACTCTCTCAAAAGGAAAATTAGATAACCTATGCGTGATTCACTTTTGATGCGAGAGAGAGAAAGAGATAGTGGGTTGCTTTATTTTTAAGCCTTTTAAACTTTTACTTTCCATGCCCAAAACCAAAAGGGACTCATTAATCTTCTTATATTATAGGGCAAACGACTTGTACATACCCAAAGTTTACTGTAATGACAAGTTGGTATCCAAAAGGTTTTGAAACGACAAATAGGTACCTTAAGTCATATTACATTAGTGATTTTTGTTTATTAATAGTGAAAAGACTAAAATGCCCTTCAAAGTTTTAATTTTTGTTTTTTATAAATTTAAAAATTTCTAAAAAGCCCCCTAGGTTTGCTAATTTAATTAAACACCCCCATATATAAAAAGTTTGTTAAATGACAAAAACACCCCCACCACCCCAATGCCAGATTCCGCCACCATCGCCGAATCCGCCAAAACGATTACGATACGCATCCCCATCTGTGTCGTAGCGCCGATGATGGCCTTTTCAGCCGATCCGCCACGGATCCGCCGCCGGCAGAAGCCAGATCCGCCTTTTCCAGATTCGACCGACTCCGGGAAAAGGCTGACGACGCAGATCTGGCCGCCGACGCCGCAGATGGAGTTTTGCGGCGCCGACGGCCAGACGCTAGCCGAGATCCGGCCTTTTCCTGCCACGACACCACTGATCCGGCCAAAGGCCAGATCGAGCAGCACGCCCGCATCCGACGGGTCCTGCGTCGAACGTCTTTCCGCCAGATTCCGGTGGTGGTGGCCGGAATCGCACTTGCGGCTGGGGGTGTTTTTATTATTTTATAAAACTTTTATATATTGGGGTATTTAGTGAAATTTGTAAACTTAGGGGGTTTTTTTGAAATTTTTAAATTTATAAAAAACTAAAATTCAAACTTTGAAGGGTATTTTAGTCTTTTCACTATTAATAAACAGTAATAAACAGAAATCACTAATGTAACATGACGGAAAGTACCTATTTGTCATTTCAAAACCTTTTGGGTACCAACTTGTACGATAAATCTTGGGTATGTATAAGTCGCTTCTCCCTATATTATA